>OV281095.1:15696776-16296776 GCA_923060345.2 Erebia aethiops | reverse complement strand
TGTTCTCAAGATAATTTTAGCTTTAGCTTAAGCTTTATATCTCGACTTATCCCACTTCTGATACAATTCTTGACGAGGCCTCAAATAAACTTATTAACCGTTTGAAATGTTGGTTTCAGCAAAAATCAAGAGTTAGAACACTTGAAAAAAGAATGCGAGAAAAAGATAGCGGCGCTAAAGACGAGAGTGAGCGAGATAGAAACACAACTAGCGGACACTCAGAATGTTCTGGAGACTGAGAGGAAACGGAATGTTATACTACAAGTAACTATTAGATTTTTAGATAGAAGATTATGTTTAAAATCGGGTTTTTTTTGTTCACTACAAGTTAGCCCTTGATTGCGATCTCACCTGATGGTAAGTGATGATGCAGTCTAAGATGGTAGCGGGCTAACCTGTTAGGGGCATGGCAGTTATATTAAACCCCTATTCGGTTTCTACACGGCATCGGACCGGAACGCTAAATCGGTTGGCGGCACGTCTTTGTCGGTAGGGTGGTAAGTGGTAACTAGCCAAGGCCAAAGCCTCCCACCAGGCCAGACCAGAGAAAATTCAGAACATATAAATTCTCAAATTGACCTTGCCGGGGATCGAACCTGGGACCTCCGCACGTAAAGACAACAGCGCTCAACACTGCGACACAGAGGTCGTCAAAATTATAAGTCAAGCTGCAGTTTTTTTTTGTGTACGGAACCTAATTTCTGATTTTATAACTAAGCGACGGGAATATGAGAAAGCTTATAATGAATGAATGAACTTAAATGAATGAATTCGCCTTTTTAAAACAGTAACTAAATATTCCAAAGAAAGCATCAAGTAAAGAACGTCAATTATTTTTACTCCATGCTGATTTCTATTTACAGCAGCTTACATCGAAGATACATAGTGGATAAGATAGTATTTCTCAGACGCACATTGATAGTGGCTGCCTTAGTTTTTCAGAGGACAATGTAAATTTTTCGAGGCGAATAATGCTATTAAATAGAAGTCAGTTTCATTAGCATTCTTTACTTACGCCAATGGATTCAGTAATCTTTCAAAAAAAATTTGGAAGAAATCAAAAATATTAGTAACATCACTATATAGTACATATTATATTCTTTATATTACTTTTTATATTAGAAGGTGTGTTACATTGTTTAAATTATCCTGAAAATATGTAGATTACGTTAGGTACAATATTATCAAAATAGGTTAATTGCTTTCTGAGAAAATCGGATAGAAATAAATACATACAAACATCAAGCATACATAAGTACTGAATTACTGATCGAATAAGAACCAAATTTTTTAAGGTAGTTTAATAACCTTAAATAGTCGGAGTCGCATGCGGAAAGACCTTCGGAACCTACCACATTATATCAAAAGAAAAGCCCTGCCTTTATGTGATTAATGGAAAGTGGTCAAGACTCTCAGGAATGACGAATACGACGCAGAAAAGTCGTAAAATTGATAATTTTGTTAAAAGTTCTGTGTTGTTTTTTTATTTGTCTTATATTTCAGGAGCAGGTATCGACCCGGGGAGACGTGTCTCCATCTCAGTCTATCGCGTCCGATACTTTCTCCACCTCGTTTTGGCAAACGGTGAGTTATATACTCTCAATCAATTAATTATTTTTATTTGAAACTAAATAGTTGTCCCGACCATAGACATAGGATTTTTTCGCTACGCTCAATAGACTGACAAAGCGTGGGAGCGAGAGGTATTTAGTTAATAAACACTGCCGCGAGCGAAAAAGAGATAGCGAAACAAAAGGCCAGTGTGTCATTGTTTACGCGAGTTAATAGGCCAAAGCGTCCCGGCCTTTTCCAAGTCGAGGTGAATTTTGTGTATTTAATTAATAATCTTACGATTAAAACTTAAAATCTTTGTTCTGCCACCATGGTGTCTTGTTCAGTGAATTAATGTGACGTTACAAGATGTAATAACCCGCATAAATACACGTTTCACAGGTAATTACTGAATATTTTTCTGAATTATTCATAATCATTATTTCGTCACTTGTTGTTTGAAAATGAGGCAAAATAACTATTGAAAGCTTAGATAATAGGTTTCCCTTAAGACTTTTCATCAAATTACATTGCTAAATAAAGAATTTTTGGATATTTTGTGTAAAACTTAAAAATGTTTCGTTACGATAGGGATTGACAAAGTGATGACGTCATAAGTATCGATAGTCGATAATCGTGTCTGCCGGTAGGTTTGACGTGATTGCTCATAAGCTTAGGTGTGTAGAGTACAATATTAAACACTACTTTCCTGTAAAAGAAAAGAACGAAATAAATATTTTCCTTCATTTTTGTTTTATTTGGCGTGTCTTAGATTTCATATGTACATGAAATATATATACAGGGTATACTGTACATACTGGTAATTCAGTACATTATGTATTTAAGTGCTTATCGGGGAGGTCATTAGCTATGACTTGAGCGCCATATATGGTTATTATTTATTTTTATTAACTTGTCACTTATATATTATATCAGAGTATTATTGTAATTAATCAAATTAAAACTACTTGCACCCTTTAAAAAAATAGTAAAAAAGTAATATGCAACAATCAACTTCTGTTTGATAGTTTAAAGTATCATGTATTAGATCAAAACCCATTAAGCGATCATAGATATCTGCTCATGAAAAGCATTATTGAAATTTATTTTCTTCTCCGATTGAAGCATGAAAACAAATTATTGAAATTTAATCGGCAAACTTTAAGAACCCACTTAAATAAGACTATATTATTTAGAGGGCAATAAATATTGAGTTAGCACGAAAGTAATGAGATCCCCAAAAAAACTCTACAAAGAACAGTGGGCAAAATTGTATGGACCCCGTCCCCAGTGGTGTAGCATCATGTGCTATGCGTAAAAAAAATAGATATTAGTCTGAATAATAAATAATTGAATGAATTAATGAGAAAACTAATGTATGAATGGACATTCTTTTTTTCTTAATTATTTGTATGTATTAAAGGGATTATTAAAAGAGTTAAGTGTGAAGACTGTGTAGGTACATAGTTTATTATCGGACCCATCAGCTCTATGTAATAATTCGTTAATTATTAAGAGAGACTATTCGAAAACACACAATAAGTATTTGATATATCCAGCTAATGATGTTGCATTGTGTTGTAACGCTGAAAAACTTTTTAGAGAAAACATGGTCATCTCATCAATAAATAATTTGTACCTAGCTGTAGCTTTGTTGCTATTTGTGTATTTAATTTTTTTAAATTAAGAGATAGTTATATTTTACTTCGTTAAACTAACTCATTAGAGTCCTATGATTTCACCAGTAAGACTATCGATAATACTATGCTAGAGTCAAGACAACACTATTTCACGCACACATTTACATTTCATTTTTTGTAACACCGTAATCTGTCACTGTTGGTCTTGTACATTCTAAGTCTATGGTCCCGACAGACCAACGACCTTAAAAATATACATAGACAGGCCCTGTCAAATAGAGAATGTGAACTTAATTTACTAACGCCATCTAGTCTGAAAAGCGGGAACTTACTTGTAACATATGCGCCATCTAGTGTGACAGTTTGAAAACGTATGATATGGTCATAGATTAGTGCTGCGCTGCTGGAGATTAATACAGATGCGTCAACCGAACGCTTGTTGAAATTAATACCTGCACATGAGTGTACTCAATATTACTTTAATATAATGTTATTTTTGCTTTTGTTCGTATATCTTTGTTTCATCTTCGACAACTACGACTAAAATTTATCCTGTCCTGTCCAAAGGACATAGCCAAGAATTGTATGGAAGTCTGCCACAGAATGTCGAGAGATGAAATCTATTTAAAGCATATATAGCTATGCAATCGTGGAATAAAATTATTATGAAAGTTGAAAAAAGAAATTTTTTTTGCTCAGTTTTTGCCATTATAATACTTTTCTCTATAAACTTTTTGAGAAACATTTTTAGAAATGTTTCTAATTCAGACTGTTAGGAAAATTTTAAAACAAAAAAATAGCCAAATCAGTCCAGCCCTTCTGAAGTGATGCGTTTGCTACTGAAGAGTATTTCATTATTTATATAGACTAGCGACCTTCGGAGGCTTTACCCCCGTGGGAGTTTCCAACAGTTCCAAATCTACTCTATATAGCATTATAATATTATAATAGGTACAAATATTAATATTTGACGGAACAACGTGCAATTTAAACATACGTCGTGTTTCGCAGTGCTACCCACCAAAACTGTATCAATTTTTATCTTAATAATTTAAAAAAAATCACAGATTTCGCTGTCCCCGCAAGAATCGGAGCATGGATAATGAATACAAAAATTTACGTAAAAAGCACTTCTCGCCTGCATCTTTTAACACCATTGTCCATTACCATGACGATCGGTCAATAATCATAGAAGCTACATAACTTTTTATATACGGAAATACCCATTTTTCTACAATTCCAAATCTAAAGGGAACACCAATTATTAACCGATTTTCAAAATTTTTTCGTCGTTTTGTGGCTAAACAAATACCCTAGGACCCTTTTTTTCATTTTTTCTTAAGTCGGTTTTTTTCCCAAAATATTTACAATTTAGTAAACAAACACCCCCAAAAGACCCGACCTTTTTACATTTTTCAAAATTCCAAAAATAGTTACCAGCCAATTTTCAAAATTCGAACGCACACACGTGTCTCGATAAATTCCTCAACTCATGGTACTATCTCGATCCTCCCAAAATCCTCGGAGATATGGCCAAAAATACGTCTCAGGCGATTCGCATTTGATAACCATTTTAATAGTAAAATGTGTGTCCACGTGTTCAAAATTCAAAATTATTTTTATTTAAATAAACTTTTACAGGTACTTTTGAATCGTCAAGTGAATCTACCACTGGTTCGGAATGCCATTCCTCCGAGAAGAACCAGCAAGAAACTCGGCGGTTGCTCTTTTGCAAAAATTATTTACAATTTCACTAATTTGTGGAATACATAAGTAACAGCTGTCCTTACCATTGCTGGAGCGAGTCAAATCCATGCTCCTTTGTCATTTACGTAATCTTCAACAGTATAATAAGATTTTTTCAGGAGCATACTTCTAATTTTTAAAAAAACCCGGCTGAGTTTGTTGTGGGCTCTTCTCAGACCAGGGCGCGTTTGGAACCCTCGTAGCTTTAGTTTTAAGATACCGTTACCCATTATCACCATCAGGCTTTTTAAGTAAGTAATTTTTAGACGAAAATAAGTGTACCTACAGTGTACCTATATTGATTAAATGACTATTGAATAAATGACGTGAATGGACTTCTTATACTTGTGTAAAGGCAAGTTTCATTCCCACGAACGACCTTCGGACGTTGTGTGTACTTTGTTCTGTGTCAGGAGGAGGGCGCGAGCGTGGTGGGGGCGGCGGGGGTGGGGGGGATGACCGCGCTGGGCGTGGAGGAGGCGCTGGCGGCACTCACGCGCAAGGAGGGCGAGAGGAGGGGGCTGGCGGCTGCGCTAGCGGCCTTGCGCGACGAGCGCGCCGCAATGACTGACCGCCTCGCGACTCTACAGGGGAAACTGCAGGACTACCAGGTCAATAATAGTTTGCCTTTTTTAAATTATATTCAAAACTATATATAATTATATAAAAACTGGCCAAGTGCGAGTCGGACTCGCGCACCGAGGGTTCCGTACAAACCTGTAGGTATATATAAGTAAAAGTAATAGTATTTTTATTGCTAAATGAAATCCGTAACATTAATAAGTTTAAAATTAAATTAATTTTTTTTAATTATATGATGTAACTAAAAATGTATGCTTTTCGCAATTTTTCCTTTATCTGTGCTATAAGACGTTGCTTCGTGCCAAATTTCAAGATTCTGACGTCACGGAAAGTACCCTGTAGGTTTTGATTCCCTTGCGAGTGTCGAAAATTTGCAGCATAAACGGTTGTATCTTTTGGTTGCGTTGGCTTAGAAGTTTGAATTTTTCACACCTCCAAGGGACAGTAGACCTGAGTATTTGATATGAATTTCAGCTTGAAACCTCCATGCATTCCTGAGAAAAAGGGTCTTGACACACAGACGAACGTACAACAAAGTGATCCTATAAGGGTTCCGTTTATTCCTTTTGAGGTTCCTAAAAATTAGTTCCAATTTTGACCACCGGGTCAGTTATGTTTGTCGGACTATACAATCCGTCAAAATGACAGCGTCGCTAATATATGAAAAATAAAATAAAACCGTTAGTTTGTGGGACTATACATAATTGCACAGACAATCAGCGCCATCTGTTGTCGTAATTAGCGATGTATGTAGTGATACAGATTCACAGGTATTTCATGTCGTGTTTTTATTTCCAGAACCTGCAAGAGCAATACGACGCCCTGCTCCAGATGTACGGCGAGAAAGAGGAACAACTGACCGAGCTGAGGCTAGACCTGCATGACGTCACACAGCTCTACAAAGCCCAGCTGGACGAGCTGGTGACGCTCAAGCAGCTCGCGCCCCGATAGCACACCAGCCGGCAAGTGGTCATACCGCAGATGTTGACCAATGAGACGTTACTGCAGACTTCCAGTGAAGGACGAGTGTTGCGGAAAGATTTGTGCTGCAAAAGTGTGTTAAACTTTTGAGTTTTGGTGCTGCGTCGCATTGTCTCATTGCTGAGGGTCGTGAGTTCGTGACCTCTTTCCATTCATCTGATGGGAAAGCTTCATATCGGTTTCATACATTCTACTTAGTATTTTAAGAGCTTCTATGTTTGGACTTTTGATGGTTGTTGATCCTTCACGCTGGCTGGAACCCAGAGCAGTAAAGCCAGTTAATAAAAAAATTGAACTGATTTGACCGAGATTTAAAATGGATACAGAAAAAAATGCCTAAGTAATCAAAGACCGGACGAAGTCTCGTGCATTGTGCAGTTTACTAAGAAGACACGCTAAAGCGGAATTTCGTGTCTTGACGTGTTGTGTGGTGTCTCTGTCTAATCTTCATAAATGTATGAAATCGATATGCTTCTGCAGGCCAAGTGGGTGTTTTTTTACGTATTCTATCGCGACAACGTTATTTTCAATACACTTGCTCGAAAAATGCACTTACAGAGGCAGTAAACAGGGCTTGTAAGTTAAATTTACTTCCCTGCGTTCAGTAAATATTTATCGCCCTCGTGCAGTAAATTTGCAGTTGTTTTTTAATTTTTGTAAGTCCACGTTACTTCTAAATAAAAAGTTTTCTTGCAAGAAGGTTCATAATGATATTGACTTTGTATGTAGAAAACCTAAAAAATAATGACATTTAGATGTGAATTGATGAAATTAATTCATAAAATAAAAAATTGTATTTAATATGATTAAATAAAATTGTTTTAGGTTTTATAAATCAAAAAGTAAAGGCTGAATAGTTCAGGCTGTTACTGAGTTAAGAACTAGAACCTAGAGCCATGTAGCCAATTTAAAAAAAAGGAATTACAACAACGCGCCGTAGATACAATTCATACAAATCTTTAATTTGTGCGCGCTATTTTTAAAAGTTTCATTGAGTATTACTTATAAATTATTAAATAATTTATGTGGCTTAAGTGATGTGGGATCATAAAATTAAATCAACAATTAGATATTTTAGCTGTGAGAAAAAAATCGCGCTTGTAATAGCCGCCAAAAATCTCGACTAAGTATGGGCTGAAAAGCCTTTTTCTAGTGAGTACCTAGTACCTTCCTATTCGACTTTTATTTTCAAGTTTTCTCACAAATGTATTGAAAAATATCGTGTGATACACGGGCGTTAAGGTTTCTACATACTCGTGACGATGGTCAGCCCTCGACTGGCGTCATCGGGCTGACATTAGTCAACTCGTATGTAAAAACCTATTTACCGCCCTTATATCACAAACTACTATTACCATTTATATGCAACTAAATGATTTCCGCGACTTCGTCCGCGTAGATTAAGATTTTTGACTCTCGCGGGAACTTTAATTTTACGGGATAAAAATTAGCCTATGTCCTTCCCCGGTATACAATGTACCAGGGGTACATTGTATACCGGGGAAAAACCAAATTTCATCAAAATCGGTTGAACAGATAGGCCGTGACAGCGTAGCAGACAGACAGACGCAGTTTCGCATTTATAATATTAGTATGGATTATTATTGATCGTCAAAAACGTGACAATTCCATACAAATCGTAGTTAACGTTGTCGTGATCGAATGGGAAGAAAATCTCCCACTAGGCACCCTAGTCCCATACGCCTAGTATTCTTTGAAAAAAAAAAAAAATCTTTGAAATGCTTATTTTTCAAAGATTCTGTCTTTGAAAAATAAGCAGTTCGAGACAGTTTTTTCGACATGACTAAACCTTCAAGTTGTACTCTGTATGTAGTCCATACAATTTCTGTGGTTCGGGTGAACCTTAGAGTACCTAATTGCCTAGACCTATTCGTAGCATACCTACCAGTATATTCTTTATTGTTAGTTGTTATCCATTATCAAATAAATATACTTAATTTTAAATACATCACACATATTATATTTTAAATCGTACAGTGATTGAGATAGAAATTTAATTTTATAACAGTTGGACATATTAAATATATGAGTGGTACTTAAAATGAATAACCAAAAATTGAATGAATTTACACAGAAATTCAAAATCTATAAAATTGTATTGCAATTTTAATTTATTATAAAAATTAAATTAAAAAAGAATGCCATTAATATATACATATTGAGTTAAGATCTTTATTATTTTATTAAATTAAATAATAAAACATATAATATTTTGTTTCAGCATTAGTATAATGTAAATAGCATTTATTGTGTTATAGAATATTTTATTAGTATCGGTTAGTTAGAGTCATTTGACTAAAGACAAAAATTGCACTTTTACGGCGTCAGTTCAAATGACTTTTGTTGTTGATAGACGCGCGGAGCCACTTACAAGAGTTTTCACGGAAATTTCACGACGATATAATATGACTAGGCTGTCAATGCCCGTAGTTTGGCATCGCGTCAAAGTTTTCAAGTAGCTTTAATACTCTACTTTATGAAAATTTGGTTTACCGCTTTCACACTCACGATCATATTTTGGTTCTATATGACGACTTCAGTCAAATGACTTACCGTAAACGGCCAGCCTCACAAGCAGCGAGACACTTTAGCGTCAGAGTGAATTGGACCCAAAGTCACAAATTCGGTTTACCCGTTTCGATTTCGCATACTTGGACCTCTTGGAGCTGGATCCTCTCTAGCTGTGCATGTAAATACCACAGATGTAGTACTAAATACTAACTTGAGCTAAACCAGGCAGTAATTAATGACCATTTAAAATTATTTTTTTATTGTCTTATAAATATCTGTCTCTTTTCAAGTCCACTTAAATCGACTTCGCTTCAGTCCACAGGTTTTTTTTTATCCACTAAAAGCTAGCCCTTGACTGCGATCTCACCTGATGGTAAGTGATGATGCAGTCTAAGATGGTAGCGGGCTAACCTGTTAGGTACACAGTGTTAGGTAACCTGGTATGAAAATGCAGGCTTTGTTGAAAAGCTACGTTATCCGTGGCTACGTTTGGTCATAAAATCTACTAGCTAAACAATTTTTTTACAATTTGAACCAATTTTGACTTCTACATACCTACTTCAAATTCAGAGTTCAAATACCGATTATTTTTCTCATGAATTGCTATCGCATCAAAATTGAAATTAAATAAGTTCTTTTTGTTTATAAAACTTTATTTTATGTAAAATTATGTATGATGTTTGTTATTGTTATGTTCCTTTATTTTTGTCATGTTATCATGTATCTTTGTGATTAAAGAATAGTTTATAAGAACGAAATGAAATCCTCAAGTGTTTATTGCCATAGGCCTTAGTCTAAGAATTTTATTTATAAAAATAATATAAAAAAATCAATAATTCAGTTGTTTTATTTCTAAGGCAACATTTTTTTTCAATACAATAATATTTTTGAAAATATGCTGCAAAAGAAAAACGAAACCCTGAATAGACTTCTGAAGGTGAATTTGTAACATTTTGGGTTCGAGGTCCCGTTTGTCTACGCTTTGGAGCTTGGACTACGGGATACCACCACTATCCTGATATTCCATAGACACTGTAGTAGCCCTCCTATCCTGAAAATGGGAAGTTATGGGATGTCCGTTCAGGTTTTTTTGGTCCGTAATCCGTATATTAAGCCCTTATGCGTTCAAAAAGTAGGTACGCATCTGTTCGGCTGCCTTATGGCAAAGCTAAATGCAGAGCTAAATGTATGGGCGACTCTTCTGAAGTAGGATAGCGTAAATATTTGCTTGAAGCAAATATATGTCTTATAAATAAAAAAAAAGGAGAAGTATAATTGCTCGCCATTGACATTCGTATAGTTTAGCCAAAATATGATCGTGATTGTGAAATCTGTGAGCAAAACTTTTCTAGGATGCTCACCGAGGATTGAAGTTATTTATATTCAAAATATTGGCATTCATCCTCTCGACATATTAAGTCAAATGACTTATCGTCAATGGCGAGCTTAAAGGCTAACCAGTTATAACTAAAACTTTATCTATCTACTAGATGATTCCCGCGACTTCGTCCGCGTGGATTAAGATTTTTGATTCCCGCAGGAACTCTTTAATTTTCCGGGATAAAAAGTAGCCTATGTCCTTCCCCGGGAAACCATCTACCCCTGTACCAAATTTTATCAAAACCGGGTGAAGAGACAGTTTTTTTTTATTCCCGCGGGAACTCTTTATTTTTCCGGGATAAAAAGTAGCCTATGTCCTTCCCCGGGATACCATCTACCCCTGTACCAAATTTCATCAAAATCGGTTCAACAGGTGGGCCGTGAAAGCGTAGCAGACAGACAGACAGACACACTTTCGCATTTATAATATTAGTATGGATTATCTATAGTTTCGTGCTTTATTCGGAGTTTCTATCGAGACTTCCTTTTTATAATAATTTTAGTACGAAACTTTAAAAACAAAGAATCGTCCACACAAACTAAAATGTGTTTTGATCTTGTGTGTTCTGGGGTTTGTTTTCAAAGTTCGTGGCATAGAGTAAAGTTCTTAATCTGTTTGAGTTCATGGTTAAATGTCATAGATTATAGAATACTTAATGAGTTTGATGTTTGCTACTTTTTCTGGTCGGTGATGTTTGACATTGACAAATCAAAAAAAAGTAAGATTTCGTGTTTTCCTTTTTTTTCTGGTCGGTCGGTGGTGTTTTCGTGTTTCACAAAATATTATCAACAATTTAGCATTAAATTCCTATTTTACACCAATATCATAAGTTAGAAACTGATTAATAATGGGTGAAGTGTCCTTAGAAACGTCGGCATACGCCAAAATCATACTACACGCTGCAAAATACCCACATTGTGCGGTGAATGGAGTATTGCTTGCGGATGGGACCAAACTCAAATCTGGCAATAAAAACCAGGATCTGGATATCGTGGATTCCATACCGTTGTTCCATCATAGCCATTACGTTACTCCTATGGCGGAAATCGCTTTGACTCAGGTAGGTTTTCAAAATTCCCTGAGAGGAAATTTCGAAAGAAACCCTTGATCATGAATAATGTGCCATGCATTTTAGCCATGGTTTATTTCAGTTGTACATGTTCATGTACGGCCTTACGTTTACCCGATTTTAGGGGTACCTACAATTGTCGCTAATTTGTATAACACAATCTCTAAACTAATCGATACGCTTATACAACAGAATTCCAAAAGACATGACCGATCTTTCTGATAGACAGTTTAAAAGTAAAATAAAAGAAATTTTTATTAAAAAAAGTTATTACAACATAAATGAATACTTAGAAGATAAAAACGCATGGAAAATATAACACTGCACAAACTATTCAATGACCAAGGATAAAAATTATGTACTTGTGTACTTGTTGTTTTTATGTTTTCTGTAATTTACTTTTGTTATGTGTGGTACAAATAAAAAGTTCAATAATAATAATAATAATAATACTTGTAATATTGTATTGTGATTACATATTTTATTTTATTATATGACATGAAAATTATGTACTTGAGTACCTTTTTTTTATTCCAATATTATGACAATTTTATTATGAAATTATGACATTTTTACTATGAAGATACAACACATATTTGTAAATCACATTATTTAAATTTTGTACGACTAGGTACTTAGGTAAATTATTTATTTTTATGGCATAATAATGTTTTGTATTAATATTGTATTGTACTATATCAATCTGACTTTCGTAAGCGCTTTTTATAAGTCTATGCGAAGAATAAATATTAATATACAAATCTAAAATGACACCTCTAAATCTAGTTCTGTCCATTTCGGCAGAGAGTATTATGAAAGGGTTAGCAATATTTTTAATGCTGTTTTAGTTTAGAGATTGCATACAGCAGAATCAGCCCAATTAATTGCTTTCAATGATGGCTTGTTTACATTAGGTCACCTATTAATGTAAACTGTAATTTGTTTTGCCACATTCGATCAAAACACATTCGAACATTTGGTGACCAACCAAACAAATTTGAGTTTCTTATTTGAAAAACACCTAAAGTAATACACACAAAGTTGCCGGAATCATTTAGCATGTTAATGAAGTAATTCCTATTCACAGATAGAATTACAGGCCCAATCAGACAACAGAGTGATAGCAGGTTACTATGCAGCCTGCGAGAACTTCCGGGACAACACAGTAGAAAAGTGTCCAGGACAGAAGATTGCGGAGAAGATTGTTGAATATTTTCCATCAGCTGTGTTTATAGTGGTAAGAATTTTGATTTTGTAGGATTTTATACATCAAACCTACCTTTGATACCTCGTTAAATCTGCAATACTAAGATTGATTGGGCCTTATTTTGTTTAGAACAAGTATCAATCAAATCATTTATTTGCATATATTGTGTAGGTACATAGGTTTTTTTTTTTTTTAATCCACTACAAGCTAGCCCTTGACTACGATCACACCTGATGGTAAGTGATGATGCAGTCTAAGATGGTAACGGTCTAACCTGTTAGGGGCATGGCAGTTATATTAAACCCATACCCCTTCGGTTTCTACACGACATCGTACCGGAACGCTAAATCGCTTGGCGGCACGTCTTTGCCGGTGGAAGGAGGAATTACAGGTGTTACATTAATACTTAATATTAGTGAGAACTACAATCTGCCGTGTATTGGCATGCAAAAAAATTAATTCTTATTTTATCAGACAGAAATCATCATAAATCTCATAAAATCCATTAAATTTACAATAAAACTATATCAAATTTATTTTATTAAAATTTATTGTATCCTAAATGTAAAAGTGTTACATACAAATATCCAGCTTTCCCAGTTTCTCAAATAATTCTATTTCTTTACACGATTTATCACTGGAATAACCTCAAAACTATTAGTAGAATTCAAAATTCAAATTCAAATTCAAAAAGATTTTTATTCAAATAAACTTTTACAAGTACTTTTGAATCGTCAAGTGAATCTACCACTGGTTCGGAATGCCATTCCTACCGAGAAGAACCAGCAAGAAACTCGGCGGTTGCTCTTTTGAAAAAAATAATAATTTACTGTAAGTATTTAACTACTATTGAAAACCATAACATAATTTTGATGTACATTTAATAGTATTCAATAGTACATTTCTGGCTAGATTCAGGGACTGTGAATCTTTTCTCACCCTTTTATTTCTTCTTCTTGGAGATCGTTTAGAACCCTTGTAGTTTTAGTTTTAAGATACTGTTACGTTTTATACTTTGTATACTTGACGTTCAGAAATTGTAGTGTAGGTAATAATTTTGAATAAATATACCTGAACTTACCACTTGCTGCCAAGAACGGCAGCAGCTTTTTGGCTGGTATTAGCCTCCTCCAGGTGTACTATGTGAAGTGAAGGCTACGTCTGTGCATTAGTGCAAGGATAAGGAGGAATTAGTATAAGGATTCTGACTGAAGTATTTGTAGACTGCTGTTGAATAGAACAGCACTAACAGATGATGTATTTGTACATTCACATTTATTTGTATTTTCACACAATCTGCTGCACTTAACTTAGTCTTTAAAAATTTCAGGTTGACAATAAAAGGATGATGCTGCATTTAGACACACCAGCAATCAAGATACACAAGTACAGTGAAGGGAAATGGAAGCCGAAAGATGCTAACAAAGTGCTATTCCGTAAGTGGCCTACATAAAGGATTTTTTGTATCATTTCCTAAAACATAATTCCCTAATATGTACCTTTAATTTTTTTTAATTTCACACTGCATACACAAGATCTCCTTTAAATGTCTTTGTTTGAGTTTATGAAAATATTGGTAAGGGTGTGGAATTCTTCAACTCTAAAATAATTAAAAGTTCTGAAATATATTATATTCCTAAATAGTTAACAGGAAACCTGAATACCAAGTTTTCCAGAAAACTATGAAAATTTTAGAAACTTTAAATTTTGATAGTTTTCTGCAAGCCTCAAAGGCTGGTTATTGAAAGATCACCCAGTCTGATCATATATTTGGCAAGGTCATAGTTCAGGAGCCAACCACTAGTATTGTATTGAGTAAGTGTTGTCAGAGTTGTCTTCAATACACATCCACTGCTGGACATAGGTCTCTTAAGTCATAAGCATTTCAATACATTTTCCAGAGTCTCAATATGTGCTGGAGACAGTGTCACATTTGCTGCAGAGAAAAGTTCATAAGGACCTTGTGGACTTTGACAACTATTTGGACGACTCAACTCAGGACTGGAACAACTTGGGCATAGAGAAACTCATCGCCAGCATCGACGCTTCAAATTCCATCGACAAGGAAAAGGATTCTGACTGAATTTTTTGTAGACTGTTGTATAGAAATTGTCAACAAATTTAAGCAATCAGATTCATTTTATCTTTATTTATAATATTATAAATGCGATTGCGAAAGTTTGGATGGACGGATTGATGTTTGTTACTCAATCACACCAGAACCAGAACGGCTGAACAAATCTGGATTAAATTTTGCACAGAGATAGAGTATAGTCTGGAATAACACATAGGCTACTTTTTATCCTGGAAAATTAAAGAGTTCCAGCGAAATCAAAAGCCTCAATCCACTCGGACAAAGTCACAGACATCAGCTTGTGTAGAATATACCAAATAATATTTACTAATTTAATAAATGCGAAACTGTATCTATCTGTCACATTTTTATAACCCATCTGCTAAACAGAATTTGGTACAGAGATAGCTAGAGGTAGGTAACAAATGAATAAGTTAATCTACAAGTTACTTATTACTATCTGTAATAGTAGATTATACACCAAGGGGATAAAGCACTGTTTTATGTCACGGGCGCTACATTGAATCCTGAACGTAACGAAGGACTCCAAATGTAACTCCCGAGCGCAGCAAGTGTGTTAAGATTGAGTCCTGAGTGCAGTGAGGGATTCAAGCGCCCAAGAAAAAAACAGTTTTATCCTGGTGGTGTATACTCTACTTTTCTCACTTTATGCGAAACAATAAAAAAACCAGGCTTAGTAGATAGTGTTTATTACAGCAAATTAAAAGTGCAAATTGATATTGGAGACATTAGTCCAATTATGGAAAGATAACGTTATATTTAATAGCTTCTGGAGTCAAAATACTTTCATCACTGGCCATTTTTGATATTTTTTTTTTAATATTTATAAAATCTTCTAAAGGTACTACTAGCTACGGCTATAGCAACTTCGCGCGCCGCGCCCGCTGAGAACACATTCTGTTTAGCGAAATTAGACTTTATGGACATAGCAATAAGAATTATGAAAGTGAAAATCACATTATTAAACAGCGGGTTATAATGAAATTCAATAGAACATTATAACCCGGCTAAAGCCTTGCTTTAGCCGGGCTAATGTCTTGCTTTCGGTAAGGTTTACATGACATATAATTCGGCATTGTCGAGCATGTGGTGTGAAAACAAACTTAAATAATATTTGTATTATTTTGTTGGCAAATTTTTTCAAGTAAGGCCTTAGTTATATAAACTGTAAAGGTTGCCATTTCATATTATGGTTTGGTCAACGATTTTTCAGGACGAAATTATTGTAAATTCTATGTATGTAGATCTAAGTGTAATTATTTTAAATGTATGGATGGGATAAAATGTTTAGTATAATTTTCAAAAGAATTTACAAGCCTGAAACACACAATTCCTAGAACTTACAAGCACAAATGTATGGATGAACTTGAGTCTTAAAAAAGGCTTTTAAGGGCCATTTTGATTGCAATAGTTAGACAATTGTGTGTTCAGGCCTTATTCCATATTTAAAATGTTTGTTTTGTTAACCATTATTTTAAGGAAAAATGTTTATTAAATACATAAAATATTATGCATTTAGTTATTACCTTATGTAATAATTTATTATTTTAAAAATTATCTATACTATTATAAAGTATGTTTAATAAAACATGGTGTATGTATTGGTATTAGTTTTTATTGTGAATTAAAATATTCTTCTACCAGCTTCTTGCATTTATTGAGTCCGCCCAAATCACCAGCTTTGCCTTGAAACTTGCCGTTCTTAAATGCACCTTTGCCTTTTAAAAGTTCCGTTATTCTGAAAAAAGAAAATCATCAAAGAGGTAATAGACCATAGACTTAGGACCGGGGTTTGTTCACCTCTAATTTTGACAACTCAAAACCATACTTTCATACTAACTATTATAAACACGAAAGCGTGTCTGTCTGTCCGCCTTACTGTCAGTCGGTTTGTCTGTTGCGCTTTCACGGCCCATCTTTTTAACCGATTTTGAAGTTTGCTGTAGCCGGCGCCAATAATTACTATAAGTTTGTGTGAGAGCTGCGCAAACAAGCGCTCGCATCTCAGCTCAGAGACGACTATTTGATTGGCGCCAAGTATACAAAGGATATGCATCCCGGGGATAGGACATAGGCAACTTTTTATCCACGCGGATGAATTAAATATAGGCAAACATTGTGAGACAACTTGCAAGCCTGCAAGTTCTTTATAATGTTCTCTGAGGTGTGAGACCTTTCTCTCTCAATCGAATCGAATCCGTTTTTTTGACGATCTCCGTGGCGCAGTGTGCAGCGCTGTTGTCTTAACGTGCGGAGGTCCCGGGTTCGATCCCCGGCAGGGTCAATTTGGGAATTTATAATTTCTGAATTTTCTCTGGTCTGGCCTGGTGGGAGGCTAGAGGCTAGTTACCGTAAAGACCCTACCGGCAAAGACTTGCCGCCAAGCGATTTAGCGTTCCGGTACGATACCATGTAGAAACTGAATTATGAACTGAACTGAAAATGAAGGGGTATGGGTTTAATATAACTGCCATGCCCCTAACAGGTTAGCCCGCTACCATCTTAGATTGCACCATCACTTACCAACAGGTGAGATCGCAGTCAAGGGCTAACTTGTAGTGGATAAAAAAATTAAAAAAATCTTTGGTAACGAGCTGCAGCCTCCCACCGGACCAGAGATAATTCAGAAATTATAAATTCTCAAATTCAACCTTTCTTTTAAAATTGATAGACTAGCGCTTGGCTGCAATAAGACTTGCTGGAAGTAGTGATGCTACCTAAGATGTGCGCTTGCCCAGAAGATGCCTAGGATCGAACCCAGAACCTCCCACTTTTTTTTTTTTTTAATCCACTAGCTAGCCCTTGACTGCGATCTCACCAGATGGTAAGTGATGATGCAGTCTAAGATGGTAGCGGGCTAACCTGTTAGGGGCATGGCAGTTATATTAAACCCATACCCCTTCGGTTTCTACACGGCATATGATACTTACTGTTGTCCTAAAGCATTGCAATGCTCTTCCGGCTCTTGTATTATAATTTGTCCTTCTTTCGGTTTGTCAGCATCCTCCGACACCAAAAACATAAACAGCCCTTCTTTCTCCAAACCCTTACAAATAGCTCGGTTGAATTCAGGGGTGGCCTCCTTCTTATACATAAACAGGTATTTCGGTTTAGGGTTGGCACGCTTGACTTTCTCAATTTCATGTTCAGCCAACTCGGACAGGACATTTTGGAAATTTTTGTTGGTGATTTTTAGGTTTTTTTGCAGTTTTGAGACTAGTTCCTCGTGTTTCGATGGTTCATTCCTGAAACAATAGCAATATTATAGTTTGTTTCACATAAATAATTATTGATCTATTTGATAACTGCCGATATTTGATGATAATTTTCTTATTCCACTACAGCCCTTGACTACGATCTCACCCTTATTGTAAGTGATAATGCAGTCTAAGATGGTAGCGGGGAAAACTGGTAAGGGTACGGCAGTTATATTAAACCTATAGTTAACCCAATCAGTTTCTACATGGCTTCATACAGGAACGAATCTAAAGATAAAACTAAATCTTGCACGTCTTTGCCAATGGGGTGATAACTAGCTACGGCCGAAGCCTCCCACCAGAAAAATATCTGTTTACTGCCGCGCTATTGGTTCATTAGTCAGCCCTTCGCTTCGCACGCTTTGTACAATGAACAGTAAAAATCAAAGAAGTCCTAAGTCGAAGAAATTAATCTATGAGTCATGCCAAAAAAGTATAAAAAACTGAATTTTCTATACGATCGTCACTTTACAATAGAGTCATTATCTCCTGAACTCCTCCTCCTATCTTCACAAACGCGCCCTGGTTTACCCGCAACCATGTAATCCATCAATATCTGGATCTGCCAACAGTCAGTGATGAAATCAGCAAGTACTGCAAAAAATACCAAGACCGCCTTGCCAAACATCCAAATCACCTTGCTACAAGCCCCACGAGCGAAACGCCTGAAACGAGCTGATGTGCTCGATTATTGACGGACGGGCGAGCGATGGCTCCCTCGTCTGCAAATGCCACGATGTAACTCAGCCCATCTGATTATAGTCGCAAGACTGATTGCAGATATAAAGGGGAAAAAAAAATCTCCTGAAAATGCTCCGGTATCGGAGTGAAACGTGCGTTTGGAAGATTTGTGTGGTGGAGAATATCGCTGGCTATAAGTACGGGATACACGCTGTACCACATAGATTTACCTAATGTCGCGGATTATTGCGAATTAAACTTGACGACCTCCGTGGCGCAGTGTGTAGCGCTGTTGCCTTAACGTGCGGAGGTCCTGGGTTCGATCCCCGGGTCAATTTCGGAATTTATAATTTCTGAATTTTCCCTAGTCTGGCCTGGTGGGAGGCTTCGGCCGTGGCTAGTTACCACCCTACCGGCAAAGACGTGCCGCCAAGCGATTTAGCGTTCCGGTACCATGTCTTGTAGAAACCGAAAGGGTATGGGTTTAATATAACTGCCATGCCCCTAACAGGTTAGCCCGCTACCATCTTAGACTACATCATCACTTACCATCAGGTGAGATCGTAGTCAAGGGCTAGCTTGTAGTGGATTAAAAAAAAAATTCTAATTCCTTCATTGTCATGGACTTCCGCAAAGTACCGCATGCTTCTATCCAATGTCTTATTTAAAGTTTTCAGTTGATTATCCATCCCGTAGATACAGTTAGCGCCATCTAGTTTTGCACAGTGGTAACTGCTACAAAAGGAAAATGTAAAGCTTACTTCAAGAGCGCAGTGAGCGCTTTCTCTCTGTCCAACATTCGCTGCAATGTGTTGGTGACTCGGATGCCCACTAGGAACTTTAGGTTCGTCTTGCCTTTCTTCCCGGGTTCCGTACCCAGTAACTTTATTGTTTGAAGTTGACTGGAAACAAGTTTAATTATTTATTAAATCACCTATTTAACTAACCTTTTATTTTCTAAACAAATGTACGTCAATAAGTGTAGTGTACTTACCTAAACTGAATAAATATTATTTGACTTGACTTTGAGGAATACGACGCAGAGAGAGCTACCTACAGTGGGTTACCGTAAGACCGCAATCGGTGTATATTACCTCAAATTAGCCACGTGTGTCCCGCAGCACATATTCTCGTCAACGTCACCGATGCAGATCACTCGGATTGTGTCCATACAGTCTTTGGGGAGACCCCGAGTGTGGGCCTGAGAACACACGAGTTAATACTGATATACAAACAACTACTATGTGTTGTGCTTGTTTGTTTGTACTAAGTTGAAAGGAAACATCTAGCCTGCTAAGGAAGGCGAAGAGGTTTAAACCCAATAAGTGAGGGGAAAGCCCCGGTGTAATGGTATGGGCCCAGGTAGATGCCTTAGGCTTAACGCCTGGCGTCATTCAGTGATATAGTGAGTTGGCAGCGTTCAGTCTCCACCCTCAGACGTGCGATATTAAGTTTTTTTTTATCCACTACAAGTTAGCCGTTGACTGCGATCTCACCTGATGGTAAGTGATGATGCAGTGGTAGCGGGCTAACCTGTTAAGGGGCATGATAGTTATACCCCTATTCGGTTTCTACACGGCATCGTACCGGAACGCTAAATCGCTTGGAGGCACGTCTTTGCCGGTAGGGTGGTAACTAGCCACGGCCGAAGCCTCCCACCAGGCCAGACCAGGGAAAATTCAGAAATGATAAATTCCCAAATTGATCCTGCCGGGGATCGAACCCGGAGCCTCCGCACGTTAAGGCAACAGCGCTCAGAACTGCGCCACGGAGGTCGTCAAAGTTGGGTCTCCAAGGTATCATCGCGTTATAAAGTCACCCATTGTAATTATAATACACGACGATTTATTAACTTTTAATCGTCGTGTATTATACTAGATAGTACTTGATGCCCGCTACTTCATCTGCGTGGATTACGATTTTTTATTCGCGAGGTTGCAACGTCTATCAGTCTATGGACTAGAGTTGTCAAATATGGCTATATTTTCATGATAAATATAAAAGACTAGCGAATGCCCGCAACTTCGTCTGCGTGGTTTGAGGTGTTTTAGTTCCCGCAGGAACTCTTTAATTTTCCGGGATAAAAAATAGCCTATGTGCTATTCCAGACTATAATCTATCTCTGTGCCAAATTTCAGCGAGATCCGTTCACCCGTTGGGGCGTGATTGAGTAACAAACATCCATACATCCATGCATCCAAACTTTCGCATTTATAATATTAAGTAAGATAAACAGTTTTTTTCATAGATAATAATTTATCAATATAAAAAAATTAGGGTATTAATAATTTTTTACTACCCTTCATTTTTTTTAATGTCTATTTATTATTATTATTATATAATAGATATAACTAACACTAATAATATATATTGGTAAGTAACCTCATTAAGATCAGGATCACTGGCTCTACACAACTTGACAGTGACAGGTATGGCTCTGCGTATCAGCTCATTGCATCTCTCCTCCACTGCTCTAACAACACTGTCCCCAACACTAGTCGACTCAAGTTCCACGTAACTCTCTTCTGCGCCCAACCACCAGCTCGTTGTGGGCAATTTGTGTTCTTTTTCTAGAATTGCTGATAGCAAATGTTGACCTGGGAAATATAAGATAATTTTTTAAATTTTATTGTTAGCACACTACAGTAAATAAAATTTCTTGTATGAATCCATACTAATATTACAAATGCGAAAGTGTGTCTGTCTGTCTGTCTAGCTACGCTTTCACGGCCCATCTGTTAAACCGATTTGGATGAAATTCGGTATAGTGGTAGGTCACATCCCGGGGAAGGACTTAGGCTACTTTTTATCCCGGAAAATTAAAGAGTTCCCGCAGGAATTAAAAAATCCTAATCCACATGGACGTAGTCGCGGGCATCATCTAGTAAATAAATAAAATAAATATTACTTTTTTTATTATAATCTATGACCAAACCATTTTGCACTGATCTTCCGCTAGTCAGACTACAGTCACAAAGTAATATATTAGTGGATGAGCACTAACCTACCTGAGTGCTGCTGCATGTGATCAAACCGCCGCCCCCAGTGGATCCTCTGTGCCACTTCAGTGCCCACCTCAAGCGGCTTTCGGGTGAAGTGGACAGCCTCATCCCCCTTGCGGAGCACTTGCAGCACCTCTGTGTCGTTCAACCAGCCAATGTCGTGAGGCTGAGGGGCAAGGATGATAAAATTAGTGTGAATAGATATATTTATGGCAAAGAAATCTATACTCTACATAATATAACAAATGCGAAAGTTTTGGATGGATGGATGTTTGTTACCCAATTACGTCATAACGGCTGAACAGATCTGGATGAAAGGTACAGAGATAGATTATAGTCTGGAATAACACATAGGTTGATCTTTATCGCGGAAAATTAAAGAGTGTATTAAAGAATTAATATTTATGGTTATTTAACAGAAAAGAAAAAATATTACCTGACCACCGCCTGCAGGGAAGAGGATAGTGTTCTCCAGTGTCACTTGATAGCCCTCAAACTTTGATACCTTCCCATAATCCACGATTGGCTCTTTGGTTTCCTCACATTTTACTACTTTTGATGTGAACTTAAAAAAGATTTTCAATATGATTTTAAGTAAATATCATTAGATGTTCAGTGTTCACATTTGGACCAACAAGCTTTTTAATAACACAAAAAAATCTGTATCATTTATGATTTTATACAGTAAATTCCATAATATTTACCTCCTTTAGGAAGCTGTTTTCTTGGCACTTAAAAACCATGTCAAGCTTTTAAATATGACCTTTCTTAGCTAGACTAGAATTTGTAGATCACTGAATATAACTCCAAAATATAATAATTTTAGTTTTAACCTTTACTTTACTTTATTTATGAATTTTTTAAAACAAGGTTTGAGGTTAGAAAACACAGAAAAACACAAACAGACAGAAAAATCCGCGAACTGTCAATTTCACTGACTTTTTTGACAAGTGTCAAAATCCTGTAAAGCTTTATGTACACAGTCACACATTATTTTTTTACTCTTACTCATGATAATAATAAGAATTAGTTAATCCAGGGCTTTGATACTTCTTCTTCTTCTTCATTTTTAGTGGCTCCGCGCGTCGAGCGTTTGAGCCATAGTCAAATTTTTTTTTTTTTTTTAAACGGAGAAACTTACTTGGACTCACCAAAAGAGTATCTTTAACAATCACGCACCTATTTTTAAAATCCGCTCCAATTTTTCAAATTACGATCCACCTGGCTGGAGGTAAGAGATGATGCATGATGGTAGTGGACTAACCTGTGGTGTAAGGGTAATAGCTATGGCTGTTAATCGCTTGGCGGCACGTTTTTGTCGCTGCTAACTAGCCAAGGCCGAAGCCTTCCACCAAACAAGAGCAGAGATTCAGACGATGATGATGATGAATATAAATCTTGATGAATTAAGTTTTTGACTCGAATGTGTAGGAAAAGATAGGTGTGCACAATTTTTTTTTTAAGTAAAACAAAACAACTAGGTAGGTAATATTACTTATTTATTTATAAAGAATTATATTAGGTCTTAATATATAAAAAATATTCCTAATCAAGAATGCTAATGAAAAGGATTCCAACCAAAACATTATCTATTTATTTTTATTTTTTGAATACGAATTAAACGTTTGATCCAAAACTGATACGGCGAAATCAACGTCTTGCTTATTGATACACATCGGTGGTTTTATTCTTAGAACCTGCAAAATGAAATAATCAATGAAAACATTAATTGGAAACCAGGCAAAAGCGACATAGGTGTTCTATTGCTTTGCTTTGCTTTGTTATGATTTTAAATTAATCTTCTTAAGTTGAATTTAAACTGGTTTGATGAGTAGGCTACTTGTTCATTGACAAAAAAAAACTAACTAGCTGATGCCATCGTGGCTTTTTTTTTATTCCCGCGGGAACTCCTTAATTTTCCGGGATAAAAAGTAGCCTATGCCACTCTCTAGTTCCTAAACTATACCCATGCCAAAAATCACGTCGATCCGTTGCTTCGTTGTGGCGTGATTGAAGGACAATAAACCAACAAACAAATACACTTTCGCCTATATAATAATGTCTGATAGTCAGACATTATTATCAGTCAGATAGAACTAGCTAGTCATGGATATTCTATTCTTCTAGGACTCTAGGTCGTCGTTCAGTACATATATATTTTTTACGCAATAAGTAAGTACTTAAAACTAGAATTTAAAAAAAACTAGATATAATTTCATCTCACATTGCCCCACCGTCCCCCTGCGCCAATAAGAGCTCCGGAATCTTTGATCATCTCCATAATATCAACAAAATCGCCCTTCTTTAGAGGATTCTTAGTTCCAGGCTCTATCAGCTCCAGGGCTAGCATAAGGCCTTTGCCACGCACATCACCAATCATTGGGTGGATCTTCTGTAATGCCATTAGCTGTTCTATGAAGTATTTTCCGGTTTCTTTGCAGTTTTCCTGCAGTTTCTCTTCTTCTATGACCTGTAACCATTAAGAATATGTGATATTATGGAAACCAATTCTTTTAGATTTATTTATTAACCTTGTTAAGATAAATGACCTTATTACACAGCCTGAGTTTAGTTTCCAAAGAGTTTTATTAATTTATTTATTTAAATTAGTTAACTTAGGTACTTTTACTGGGACGGCCTGATACCATCCATCCAAAAAAAATAAGTAGCACCAAACGATTACCTAAGGGTTCTGGTACCATATTGAGGAAATCATTTAGGATCCGGGATCTATATTAATATTATAAATGTGAAAGTGTGTTTGTCTGCAACGCTTTAACGGGCCATATTTTTATTAGTTTTCGATGAATTTTAATACCTATAGAGATGCATCACGAGGCCTCATAACCTATTATTTATCCCGCAAATTTTTAATAATCAACGCAGACGAAGTCTGCGTCATTTCGTTTTAAATAATCTGATGAAGCCTATCCTCACTGACATTCCTAGGTGTAAATTAATTATCATTTAATCCAATCTTAGTAAAGAACTTACTTCCAAAACTGCCTTTCCAACCGCCGCAGCCATCGGATTTCCTCCAAACGTATTAAAATACGTAGCTTTATTGTGTGCGTTGGCTATTTCCTTAGTAGTAACCACCGCTGCCAGGGGAAATCCGTTACCAATCCCCTTAGCCATGGTCACTATGTCTGGTACAATACCGTGGTTCTCGAATCCCCAAAACGCGTCGCCTGTGCGACCGAAGCCTGTTTGTACCTAGAGAAAATCATCATGTATGTAAATGTAGTGGGAAACTTGGGTATTTGACAACTAATTAGTCAAATAAATTGTATTTTGGTGATTATTAAATAGAGGATCTCCCATAAGTCGTTATATCCACGTTGTTGAATTACTATTTTAATCTATCGATTAAATTCAAAAAGTGCGTCTAACTTTCATGACGTCACAATTCAGTATTCCATATACAATCCCATACTAAGCACGCGTTTTGACTAGTTGTCAAATACCCAATTCCAGAAGCTGGATGACAATTATTCACGTAAGTTTGAAGTGTCTGATGAAAGTTTATAAGTGGTGCTGTTTTCAGTATGAAGGTACTTCGTCATCGTGGACGTCGATCGATAGACGTCCACTGCCTAACATAGGTCTCATACTTCCACAGGCCCGGAGACTCGCTAGAAGGCGTCCGTCTACCATGTGAGGGTTAACCAACGCGGCGCTTTCCAGTAGTTTCCAGTACAGAGTTGCCATTTCAACACTTTGGGAACTCATCGTCGTTCATCGGTTTTTATTGTAAACAATTCAAGGATGACTGAATTTTTGAGCCATAATATGTAGATCTCTTCCAGAAATCCTTAGTGTCATTTCGTGCAACGTATGTACCTAGATTTGTTTTTTAATTTAAAGACTAGCGCTTGGCTGCAATCAGACTTGCTGGAAGGTTGCCGCCTACGGTGGAGCGCGCTTGCCTTGAAGATGCCTATTCAATCTTAATTTGAAGATACCAATATTATAAACGAATGGAAACGGAAGCCGGAAGGACTAGGGATTGATGTCATAGAAAAACTATTGATGTAATAAGAAAAGCAATCATCAATTACCTCATCAGCAACATAAAGTCCACCATATTTCCTTATTAGTTCCCTGGCTTTCCTGACATATCCTTTCGGAAACTGCACACCTCCGTTCACTCCTTGAATCGATTCTACAAATAGTGCAGCTACTTTTCCAGCTGGTACTGAATTCTCTAGAAGCTAAGATTTCTCTTTAAGCATATTATTGAGTATTTATACTTTGGCAGACAGAAAAATTGTTAAAGTTTCGCTTCCTGAAAATGAGATTCCAGGATGGAAATCCATTGACTAGTTAATGCATGATCGCTTCATTGTAACAGTTTAGCGTTTGTTTTTCAGAATTCAAATGGATCGATTTGAACATACGAGCATTGGAATTGGTCAAATGGTAATACGTTTAGATCTAAGCCTGTTGGGAGGATATGGAGACCAAATGATTGGTTTATAGTTCAGTGCAGGAGACCCCTCGGGAAAGGGTTTATACTTTTTATTGAGGTACTCCGACGATAGTTGCCATTATTATACCGTATACGCTCATTCCTAAAACTGATCTGAGTTTTTATTTTAGAAGAAACTAGCTGATGCCCGCGACTTCGTCCGCGTGGATTAAGTTTTTTTGATTCCCGCGGGAACTCCTTAATTTTCAGGGATAGCCTATGTCACTCTCCAGTCCTCGTCTATACCCATGCCAAAAATCACGTCGATCAGTTGCTCCGTTGCGGCGTGATTTAAGGACAAACCAACAAACCATTAAACCAACAAACAAACACACTTTCGCATTTATAATATTAGTATGATGTAGGTACCTCTTTCAGCTGATGGATGTATTTGTCTGAAGTATCACAATCACCGACACAAGAGCACGCACCAGGCACTTGGGATAACGAATCTCTGCATCCGCCCCAAATACCTCTGTAGGGGTCTGGTAGCATTGCCTGTTGGGAAAATGTTAGACATTATCTTGTCAACGTTATCATTATTAACACCAGGGACCGAGTGTTCCTTTGTTATCCGGTGCTCAGCATTGGAAAGAAACCAGATTCAAAGTAACTCAAAATTCATAGTCCATTACGTTACGCGCTTGTTTTACGAAATTCGTAAGCCATTCATTCCTTTACGAATTTCGATGTTTTTAATAACACCCCAGTATCATTTTATGAAACAGCCATAGTCCTTTCTAGTTCATCATCAATCGTCATTTGAGGTGAGTCCTCAGTAATTTGCATGCAATGATTTCACTGCAGTAACAGAGGAGTTTTCTAATATTGGATAGAAACAGACGTTAATATGCGGAACTCCATGATAATGAAGGAACCAGAAGTTGATTCGCTATAACCCGCCACGGTAGACAAATCTATGTTATCTTAACTCATATATTGCTGACCATTCATGTAGCATTTTGACCCAATATTCGAGATTGACGCGAGACAATAATGTGTTCATCAGCAATATATTGCCTATAAAAGCAGCTAATTAATTCTAAATCTCTAGTCGTTCTGGTAATTAGCCTATTGCTATTCAAACTACGGACCTGGTTTCTGCCTGCCGGTTTTGAATCAGTAAAAAGCTAAGGCCCTGAACCAAAAATACCGCCCAAAGACCTTCTGGAGGTCTCCGCGAGTCGCGACAAGTGATTTAAGTAGTTAATCTTATTTATTTTGTGAGAATATTCAAATTTTCTCCGTTAATAAACTACAGTTCGACTACTCGTGTTGTTTCCTTTATAACCACCGAGTGCTTGGGACTAACAGTACGTTTCACTCCGAGCATCTCCAGGAGATGTTGACTCGACAATGCACGATTGTTAATAGTTATTTTCCTTACATGATGAATTCCGGCAGGTACCGGCAAAGGCAATCGATATGACTGCGTTGCTGTTAGACCCATCATGGTGCTGGAATAGCCATGGTAACAACTCTGAAGGGATATTATATCATGGTTCCCCGTGTACGCCTTCGCTAGAACTATGGCCAGGTCGTTTGCTTCTGTGCCGCTGTTCACTAAGTAGACCACCTATTAGAACAAAGTAAGACTCTAGGATTAATAGGAAGGCTGTTGAATAAGTCAGCAAGAATTAAAATAAAAATACTTTAAAAGTCTGCAATAACTATACTAATTTACTAAGTAATGCCAGATATCGTGAGAATTTGACTCTTATCCTAAACCCGATCATATATAAACTACTATGGATTTATGAACTACTATCTGATGCCCGCGTCTTCGTCTATTTAATTTAAGATAGATAAGATAGAACTATCTAGATAGATAAAAAGTAGCCGTTGTGCTATTTCAGACTATAATCTATCACTGTGCTTTTCAACCGCTCAGCCGCTCTGGCGTGATTGAGTAACAGACATCCATCCATCCAAACTCTCGGATTTGTAATATTAGTGTAGAGGTACCTTTAGATCTCCAGGAAATTTAGCCGTCAATTTCTCAACGTATTCATAGATCCTCGGGTGCCTGTATATATTCGTTGAATGCCAGAGAGTGTCAATTTGTGTATGTAGCGCAGCCGACACTTTCCTGAAAGTAAATCTATATAACTCGAGTGCATAAAATTCCATTATGTATTATGAAATTGAACGCATTCTGAAGGGCTTATAATATTCCCTTCACCCAACAATCAGCATTTCTGTCACGGCTCCTCCAATTACTAAGCCTTTGACAATAATTTCATCGTTTAATAATCATGCGGTTTCTTGATAGTCATATAAGCGTCTTAACGTAGTTTATGTCGTCCTATATCATATTAATAAATGCGAATGTGTGTTTGTTTGTTGGTTTATCCTTCAATCACGCTGCAATAGTCGTGATTTTTGGCATGGGTATAGTTGAGGACCTGGAGAGTGATATAGGCTAGATGATCCTAATTCCTAGTGCAGGATATAAATAATCACAACTTGGTTAGTTGGGACCCCAACGAATATAATAATGTGACCCGGCCATTGCTTCTTCTGCTTTGCAATCTCGGTTACAAACAATAACTATTTCTACGGATCTCATCATTTCTGTTGAAAAACTCCGAGCATTGCTCTCTCCATCGCTTGCTTAGTGACTAGTGAGGAAATGCAAGATAGATTTCTCACGGGTGGCACTCTCTCCATCGCTTGCTTAGTGACTAGTGAGGGAATGCAAATTAGATTTCTCACGGGTGGCAATGTCCCACGGAGACAGTCACGATGCCTCCAAAGAGATCCAGATACCGCTTGCCCTCGTGATCGAATAACCACTGCATATGCCCCTGATGCAGCACCACTGGACGCTTGTACAAGTTGTACATTACTGGTGGTATTTTCTCGGATTTTATTCTATCTATCTCTGAGACTGATGGACCCTGAAAAGTTAATATCTCCTGGTAAAGTATCTATAATATTGTAGGACGATTGGATCTCTCCTGGGTAAAGTATCTATAAAATTGGGAGATTATTGGGGACTCACATTGAGCTGTCTTGGAAGAAAGGTATTAAATGACGTCATGAGGCATTTATGATGATGATTAGGGTAGAAAGATCACACCAACTCCAATTTAAGGGTAGAAGTTTCCTGGAGAATGGGAGGCTCAGAGGTTTCGGAGCTTGCAAAAGTTACTGTCAGTGTTTCAGGGGGAAAGTAGGTAACTCATTTTTGCATTTTCTCGTATTATCTCAATTTTTCTACCGAAGCTAACTTGGATACACTTAATACGACTTGTCTTGATACGTCAAAAGTAGAGATAAAAGTAATATTTCTTATCTGAGGTATTTTTCTCTACGAACCCTCACATGCCGACTATTTTTGTCTCTTATTACACCTGATTTTATGTATGTAATGGTACATATGAAATTAGCCGGCAACGACAACACGTCTGTCTCTCATCGCGAGCTATCTCGTTGCGCGCATGCTAAGCCTGCCTGTTTTAATTTTATAGTCTACTACAACAGTGTCATAAAACCAAAGAAATTACTCACATTATATTTATTTGGCGTAAAGTCGCATTTTGGTAACGCGCTTGCGTATCTCCTACCTAAAGTGTAACAGCAATATCTTGTTACTAAAACAAAAAAATATATATTAAATACTTGACAAAAATATTTAATTAAAAGACAGTATTAGTATTAATTTTCAAATATGAGTATGCAAGTTTTTGTAATATTCAAGTTGAGTTGCATAGTTTATAGTAATAATTATAACGAGTAAGTATACCTTTATTAACCGCCATTATATTTTAAATTCAGAAGTACCAAATACCCATACAGCCAGAAGGCGCGAATACTACTGAATTGAATTTGAATTATAAATTACGACTCTTGACACCTTGACACCAGAATGTGTTTGATAACAAAAGGCACATAAATTATTGTGTTATGTAGAATTTACATTGTTTTAATAATATACATAATTTTGTTTTATTTTGTATTCGGAATAACTAGATGGCAGAAAATCATTACCGGCTATCAATAGGCTATCATGGATCAATGAAGTGTGACATTTTTATATAAGTACAATTAAAAATAGTGTACCTAAGCCATAGATTTTTTATTTAATTACTACCGGTGTAAGCAATAATAGGACATATTTTGTATTTTGAACCTCGTGAAACGTACTAATTGACCGTAAAAACTGAATATACTTAGATGTTTGGAAATAGAGCGATTAATCAGATACGTACTGTAAAAGTACTGTATAGAGTCAGTGTACCTACTCGCTAATAAGCATAATCAGCAATCGCTGTAAACCGTAAACGCTGAGCTTGTTATTATAATTAATAATATAATAGCCTGACCAGAAAATCATAAACATCATGTTGCAGATAAAAGTGGAACATACCTAAATGACTAAAGTGGCAATACTGGCGCTTCCAAACAGGTTTTTTTTGGTTTTTTTATTTTCCTGGTCGGACTTTATTTTTCTATACTTTGTGTACCAACATCATACATGAAACAAACAAAAATGTATGTTTTTATATGTTAATGTTTATATTATTTACGTAATTATTTTATCAATTGTTGTCAATGACCTTAGATAACGTAATATGACGAAAATATAATTATTTACTTAAACTGAATATTTTTTTATATTAATATACGCTAATGATTAGTTTAATATTTATATTTTTAGAATATCTACTTAGTAAAACGGTATTTGATATTTTGCCACGAGTGTAAACCTGGCCTTATACAGTTAATAAGTCTTGACTTACTAATCTCTTGTTCTTGAGCTAATCAACAGACAACAAGTGCCTCTCTAATAATAATAACCTTGTTATGAATCGTAATTAGAATAATGACTAATTAATTAAAGTAGGCACATTATATATATATATTATTATTATTATATCTAAATTATGTACTTAGAGCATAGACTTAGAGAAGGTCACAGACATAATTGGAGAAGGTCACGTTGTCTAGATGAGACGTAGATTAAAAATATAGTAAATATTTTAGGAAATCTATTCGTTTTATCGTTACAACATGGTTACAACCGTATTTTATTTAAATCATGTAATAAATCAGGTTCAAATGGTATAAAGTTTAAGGTTTTTACGAAAACCGGTAGAAATCGGAAAAAGTAAAAAGTCGTTACCATAGACTGTCTATACCTATCCTGACTCCTGAGCCCTCACTAGTGACAAGTGTTCCTTCCACGTCAATCGAGTTGGAAATAAAATTAGCGTTGTCAAAAAACGAGTGTACGCGGTTGTGGCCGTTTATATCGTATTGTCAATTGTGTTGTATTGTAAAAGTGAACGGCTCAAGGCTCAAGTCACCCATAATATTCTTATATTATTCTGTTAATTATATCTAGAATATAATTCAAAATGAAACTTATTTATCTCTTGTTATTGGTTTTGCCCGCGGCGCTGCTTTGCTTTCAAAATGGTAAGCTATTTTCGTACTTTCGTAGAAATTAATATGTACGTGGCATAAGATTGGATTTATGTAATTCTTAAAAGAAAGTGCCTATTTATAGCACTACAATTTGTGCAGTTATACTAACATATTTACTTTCTAGTTTTATGAGGTTACATTTGGTTGACTTCCTTATCTTATTGCCCAAGAAACCTATATTGTAACCTAATTTCTAATATTTCTAGTAAAACTTATATTTTCCTATCAAATTTTTGGTAGGAAATAGTTTTATTGTATCTATTTGTTGACAAATCATTCCAAATGGTTTATAATTAGTCAACAAATATATACTCCTGATAAGGTAACTATAGCTATGTGTGCTCATGGCCAATTCCCTTACAGATACATTTGTTACTTCATGTAGCCATTAAATTCCATCTAAAGTGTTTTGCAACTTACAAACTTCGTGTTACAAGAAGATTGCATTGATTTTACCTCTTAATAGTAGTGTAGTGAAATAAATCTATCCAGCATAATATTATTAGCATCCATCATCCCTCAGCTTGCATTCACCCACTGCTGGACATAGGCCTTTTGGAGAGCATGTCACCACACACTGACCTCTGCCTTCCTCAACTATACTAATATTATAAAGAGGAAAGATTTGATTGTTTGGTTGTTATACAAAGGTCTTACTTTTTATGTATTATCTCTTCCAGCCAACACACTGCTAGCAAGAGCAGATGAAGATGAGCTAGATGATGTAGTGGACATTGAAGGTGAAGACAACCAGGTGGTGGGAGAAGATGCGCTGGGCGATGAAGATGATGACTCAGTCAAATCATCACAAGATGTTGATACCACTATTATGTTCATCAAGCCGATACCTAGCTATGGTGATGCATTGTTCGGTGAGTTGTGCCTTTATTGTGGACAACTGTATGAAAAAACTGCCTCGGTGGTTAACATGTTTGACTGCGGCTGACAAGGTCCCGGGTTCGAGTCTCGGGTCGGGCCATAATAAGTGTTGGGTTTTTCTGACTACAAATTCTCAGTACTAGCCCGGAGTTAGGAAGTTGGCGGTGTTTCACCCCCGTGCCTCGGAGAGCATGTTAAGCCGTCGGTCCCGGTTATTATCACTAACATGATAATAGTCGTTAAAGCCCGCCAACACGCATTGGAGCGGCGTGGTGGGTCTAAGCTCTAATTCCCATTCTCCTATGAGAGTGGAGGCCTGTGCCCAGCAGTGGAACGTTAATGGGCTGTAGTGGTGGTGGTGGTGGTATGAAAAACCTTAATTGAAGCTACCTACATTTTAAGCTATATCATCAAATCAAAAGATGATTCAAGATTCCGAACCAGTGGTAGATTCACTTGACGATTCAAAAGTACTTGTAAAAGTTTATTTGAATAAAAAGATATTTGATTGATTGATTGATTGATTGGTACCTGCACTATATACTTTTTGATAGTCTTTGGGCCAATTCTGTTGTACACCATCTCTAAATAAAACTAAAATAACAGCTCAGTTTATATTGCTATGAAAGGGATTCAGAGCTGTCATTTTAGTTTAAAGATTGTGCTGTACAGAATTAGCCACAATGGGGCTGATTCTGTTGTACACAATCTCTAAACTAAACTGAAATGACAGCATTAAAAATAATGCTAACCCTTTCTTAATATTCTCTGCAGAAAGGGACAGATCTAGATTTAAAGGTGGCATTTTAGTTTAGTTTAGAGATTGTGTTATACAGAATTGGCCACATTATCTATTGATTCAATTCAATTCAAGATTCAATGTTTATTTATTCAAATTAAGTACACTGTACACTTTTTGAATGTCAAATAAGTCTGAAAAGTGATGGTGATGATATTGTACTGTTCCTGCTAATCTACTCAATGATGCCTACGGCTTTGTCTACTTGACTTTTGGTTTTTGAGGAATCCTGTGATGAAATGTAGTCTGTCCGTTCCTCAGGATGGAAGCCATCCCTGCACCAAATTACGTCAAAATTGGTTGAACACTGCGGTCAAACAGGCAGATACACTTTCACTTTTGTAACTGTATTTTTTTTCTTATAAGCGAAACATATGAAAACATCAGCTAAAAGTTGCCACTGATTGCAGATTACCACAGAAAAAATAAAGTAACTGTATTTTAATTTTTTTTACCCACAGATATACAAGCCGGCTTCCCTGTAGAATTCCTTGTTGGTTTCACCAACAAAGGGTCAGAAGACTACATCGTAGAGACAATGGAAGCCTCGTTCAGATACCCCATGGACTATACGTACTACATCCAGAACTTCACAGCATTGCCTTACTTCAGAGAAGTGAAGCCAAAACAAGAGGCTACGTTCGCTTACTCATTCATCCCCAACGAGGCGTTTGCTGGCAGGCCTTTCGGACTTAACATTCAGTTGAACTACAGGGATGCCAGCGGTAACTTCTATCAGGTTAGTTAGCAAATATTACTGTACTAGCTGATTCTGTTAACTGTATCGTTTTTTAATTGCATGAGAAATCACTTATTTTTGAGATAAAATGTACCTTTTGTGGTTTCTTTATGTTCCTTGTAAGCTCTTTCTGTACCAAATCTCATTGCAAATTGCAGCACTTTTACTTAATAAATTTATTTGAATAAAACAATATGAGTTTGAGTTAGAGTTTGACAAATGAAAGGTTTAGCAGCTGAGCAATGAAAAGGTAGCACTTAGCAGCAAACACACTTTCGTATTTCGTATTATTCTTTTAATATTAGAGTAGGTGTGTTATTGTATAATAATTCTATAGCTGAAGGGTGAAGTCTAATGAATGAATGAATGAACTTTATTTGCTAATCAATACCTAACCATTATATCCAGTAATATTGCACTTAATAATTCCTATTTAAAACTGCTTTTAGTGTGGTAATTAGCATACTATTTATGTAAGTAAAAATAGGCTAAATAAGCTTTCTCGTCTTGTTACTGTACTTATGCAGAATGACAGATTAAGCATAGTCTTAAGCATAGATTTTCCGATACTTGAGAACCTCTTAGCTGACTTTAGTTTATTACTATTAGTCTAAGTTACATAAGCCATTATTCTCTACCAACGGGACATTGTATACAACCAGATGCTCAATATGGTGAAGTATCAGAAGGTCTGAACGGACAGACCTTCCTTACATAGATTTTCCGATACTTACAACCTATTCTTAGTTTACGTTAGTTCATAAATATTGACCTAAGTTACATAATCCAGGCCATTTGCCACGTAACTTCAAATTGTGGAACCAGCTTTCATCTTCTGTGTTTCCTCATGATTATAATATGGGGCTCTCGAAAGGGCGGATAAACAAATCTGTCAAAAGCCAGCAACACATTGGCAGTTCCTCTGGTGCTGCAAATGTTCATGGGCAGCCGTAATCACTTAACATCAGGTGACCCGCCTGCTCGTTAGCTCGCTCTCTCTGCGTCATATTCCTCATTACTGAGGGTCGTAACCCCTTTCCATTAATCAATATAATGGTAGGAGTTTTCTTGGGATAATAATGCGGTGGGTTTCCATGTCCTTCCGCATAAATGTATATTAAAAAAAATCCATTCTCTACCAACAGGACGCAGTATACAACCAGACGCTCAACATCGTAGAAGTATCAGAAGGTCTGGACGGAGAGACCTTTTTCCTGTACGTGTTCCTCGGAGCGGCGTGCGTGTTGGCGCTGGTGTTGGGCCAACAGGCTCTGTCCACGTTGGCGCGCCGCCGCTCGCCCCGCGCCGCGCCCAAGCCGCTGGAGACGGGCACCGCCAGCGATGTGGACTACGACTGGCTGCCCAAGGAAGTCGTTAAACAGCTCAGTGAGTGTTTTATTACTTTAATAAAATAAAAATAGCCTTTGTTTTTAATTCTTTATTTTGTGACGGGACTTTATCACTTATTTTGAAACATAAAAATTAGTCATTACGTAATATTTTGATGATGATAATATAACATTTAACAATATTTAAGTTAAAACATTACCACCGCCACCACCACCACTACAGCCCATTAACGTCCCGCTGCTGGGCACAGGCCTCCACTTTCATAGGAGAGAGGGGATTAGAGCTTAGACCCACCACACTGCCCCAATGCGGGTTGGCGGGCTTTGACTACTATTATCATGTTAGTGATAATAATCGGGACCGACGGCTTAACATGCTCTCCGAGGCACGGGGATGAAACACCGCCAACTTCCTAACTCCGAGCTAGTGCTGAGAATTTCTAGTCAGAAAAACTCAACATTTATTAAGGCCCGACCCGGGACTCGAACCCAGGACCTCGTCAGCCGCAGTCAAACATGCTAACCACTAGACCAACGAGGCAGTCATTACATTTAATTTAAACACAAAACATTGCATTGTGTTTAAATTAAAAAAACTATAAATCCATACTAATATTATAAATGCGAAAGTGTTTCTGTATGTCTATCTGTCTGTTTGTCTGCTACGCTTTTACGGCCCATCTATTCAACCGATTTTGATGAAATTTGGTATAGAGGTAGGTAACATTCCGGGGAAGGGCATAGACTTACTTTTTATCCCGGAAAATTAAAGAGTTCCCGCGGGAATCAAGAAATCTTAATCCACGCGGACGAAGTCGCGGAAATCATCTAGTAAATAATAAAAATAAAATAAAAAATAAAGGGGGGCCCCATATAAGAAACTTGATGTTTGAGCGCCCCCTTGTTTCTTTTACGAAAGTATTTAAAACCCCTTTGTGTGTTTGTGTTACATGTTAGCTTGCACTAGTAAGTTGAGGCTACTAGTTAATATTTTGCCAGTTTGTCAGTGTCTCCTGTAGTTAAGTAAAATATTGTATTGATTTTTTTGTTACAGAAAAATCTCCCAAAACGCCGAAGCAGTCGCCGCGCCTGAGGAAGGCGAAAAGATCCGCGGGCGACGATTAACTATAGCATCGAAATATTTAGCGTAGGAACACCAAGCAATGCCTAATCTAGGCTATGAGTGATCGTGGACAACTGAAATAAGACTAGCCCACTCATTGTGACATTATAGACTTAAGTGGGTCTGGTTTCTTAGGGCCGTCATACCATATCCTTTCACGGACGTGATTGTGACCAAAATAATACACATCTATTAAGTAAAATAACATAAAACGCTTGCTTCGCTCGCCAAAACGGTCACCATTCGATGGTTTTTCCCATCTATGGTTCATACATTTTGTAAAACATTGTTTAAATTTAATAACTGACACTCATTACGCTCACGAAGTTTTCTATTTTTTTTCTTCAATATAGTAAGTGTAACATAACATAAATGAAGACTGCTGTTTTTGTATTTTTTTTACTTCTATTCTCTTGTTACTAAGTTTCCTTGTAAGACTTAAATGGCGGCACTAAAAATAGTTGTGAGTAAAGACTCGATAGACTAGTGATGTCATTTTCCTATTCCTATTTCAAGTTGTCGTAAGTGAGAGACTGTGGTTTTAGTTGAAAGTTGTGAATAAGTTATGGAACAAAATGTGTGGACGGCTTTTTAATGATGTGCGATTATGAGAAGACATTATTTAATTAAAAATGTTACATTTTTATTTGTTTTTTTTTTGTAATAATTTATACTTAATAATTAATTTTAAAGGTCCAAATATACATATAAATATAGTGAGTAGGTACACCAACCTCAGATTTAAGTTGGTTTACTTATTAATCTATACTAATATTATAAATGCGAGTGTGTCTGTCTGTTTGTCTGCTAAACTTTTACGTCCCATCTTTTGAACTGATTTTGATGAAATTCTGTACAGAGATAGGTATCACGGGGAATGGCAGGCTACTTTTCGTTCCGAAAAATTAAAGAGTTACAGTGGGAACCAAAAATCCTCAATCCACTCGTACGACGTCACGGGGATCAGCTAGTCTTAAATGTGTTTGCAATCTTTGTTTCTGCTCTGTGTTTGCAATTCATTTGTTTTCATTATATTTATTTTTCAGACCATTTGTGGTCCACTATAGTATTAGTAACAATCCTATATCTTATTAACTATGTTAGTACTTACAATCTAAGGTGTTAGTAACATCGATATATGTATATGTAGGTAACTACTAGATGGGCCCTTTCATAGAAAAAAGTTGGGCGTCCGACTTGTAGGGCATGCCCAATGCCCATCACCTGTATAAGCCTGTCCTTGTCCCCGCCATAGCGCTGTCTCGCTTTTCAGACAAGAGGGCGTCAGTAAAATAAATCCACATTCTTTGTCTAACAGGGCCCGTCTATGTAAATTGAGGTCGTTGGTTAGTAACAATTTTAACTTAATCCATGGTAGTACCTAAAAACTAAAAGGGATTTAGTCCTCTGTATGAGTTTCCCCATCAGAGAACTATCCATTTTCCCCGTTAGGTATGCTACTCAGGATTCTGATGCTGCTTCCACATACCTTGGACAGCAGTGATGCTTCTGGGTTGCGGTAAACGGTAGCTCGTCTGCCATGATCCCCGAATATATTTTTTTTCGTATATATTTTTTCTGGGGATGGCTATAAAAAATGATAGCCAGTGACATGTTTTATATGAAGGTTTGCTATGAAATAAAATTATCACACCTTCAATGAATAAAACATATACATACATACATATACCTAATAAAAGTCAGTGGCTTTTATTTCAGACTTCAAAAAAAAAGGTTCTCAATTATTTTTATATTTTAGTACCTATCTTTTTGTGATGGCCACTGAGTATGGGGACCTCCTTGATGGGGACTGATCTCCGCTAGGAGTAATAAGTGTTCTGTGGGACTGATGTGATCACCATTCACCACTGGTGTTCGACCGCTCGCTCTAATTTGTTGGTCGAAGTGGGATAGCGATAAGTACCTATTTGCTTCAGGTATATATGTATTATTATATTAAGCAGTTAAGCACTCCAGGTTTTCATATAGCTTCGTGGTTCCGTCATATACGTATAGTCTATGGTTCCGTCCATTGAGTAGTCATTGACCTTTTGGCAGCTGCAAGGGGTTTTCACTTTTCGTACCGATGGGGTTACGACTGATTTTGAAGTATATTCATTTTTTTTTTAAAAACCTAACCAATATTAAATCTCTAATCTGAGTATTAAATAAATCTGTTCGATTTGATCTGGGATGAAATACCGGTAAACGAAAAATCTAAAGTGTATGGGTAATTGCATTCTGTGGTATAGGTCACATCACTAAACCGTCATTTTATTTTTTTCATCTGTCATCCATTTCTTTTCCGTACACGCTTGTTGCGTTGCACGTGTATTTAGGGATTTCGCTCGATATCTAACAAAAAATGGATAAGCCCAACGTTCTCGCCCGTGTGATTAAGGTGTTGGGTCGTACCGGCTCCCAGGGACAATGTACCCAGGTCAAAGTGGAGTTCATAGGAGAGACGAGTCGTCAAATCATCAGGAACGTGAAGGGACCTATTCGTGAAGGAGACATTCTTACACTCTTGGAGTCTGAGCGTGAAGCTAGAAGATTAAGATAAACGGTAAGGAACAGTGGTTTAATATCCTAGTTAGAGTACCACTATGAAAAATGTTCAATTTACTCAATATAACCTCTTTTTATAACATCACACAGGTGTACTGTAGTAATAATTCTCCGAGTTCAAATTCATTCTTTTGTTTAATTAATCAGTAATTTCTCCTTTTAGCTTTATAATCAGTGATTTTTCCTAATAATCATCTCAATCATTCATAGATGACTTGAATGCCACATTACAATCTAAGAATGTGTTCAGTATGTAATGTAATAAGAATATTGTCCAACATTTATGATTTCATTAAACTACTTTGACTAAGGTCAATATACCGATATAAGACTCATTTCTCTTTGGGTTGCAAGCTATCTCTGTCAGACAGAGAGACAGACACTTTGTTTGTTACTCTATGTATATACTGTTGTAATATATATTAATTTATTTGTTTCCTGTTTTACAGGGATGGGTGAATCCACATTAGGTTAAGTTCCTTTTTAATGTATCATCTATTATCTAAAATTTAATGTGAACATCAAAACCGTCAAAGATTACTTATAACTATGTATCCAGCTAATAAATGACACAAAAACACAGTTCTTTTATTTCATAATCACCAACATTTTTGACTACTCTGAACTTGTGCACAGATGACACTAGTGCATTGTCCCAATATTGTTGTGATACTGCTGGTAACTGGTAAGTCGTGGGGCGCTTGTATTAATAAATAGACACCTGCAGGGCGACCATGTATCTTTTGGATCAATCATTGATACATCGCAATCACCTCTGATTGGCTGAATTTATGGTATTCAATGGATTTCGTCCAATAGTGGAAGAGTATTAACCAATCAGAGGTGATTGCGATGTATCAATGATTGATGCAAAAGATACACGGTCGCCCTGCAGGCTTACAAAATTAGGATGATAATTTTGACAGATGAGAGGTATATAGCAGGATAGACTGAAGCAGTATTATGCAAATGGCATCTGCCCAAATTCCTTCCTTACTGGTAATAGTAGTTCCTGTAATGTAAATCATTTGAATGCTATTTTAACAAACTATATATGCTGAGCATTTATGTGCCTCATATTTTGTGCTGGCCCTGTCAAATTTTCAAATTGATTTGGGAAATGGGAATTCCACTAATATTATTAAAAAAATCTACTGCCTATGGAGCAGGATTGAGGAAATATGAAACATCTATAATGCAGCAGGTTCCTCTGGTGAGAATGTTGAAGATTTCCCTAAATTGAGATCTAGGCTGGTAAGGTTCTTAGAAGCTTCTCTTGTCAAAGTAAACCACTAACAAGTAGCAGAGATTTGATCCGCTATAGTACCATCACCTGATAGTACAAGTAGGTAATAGCCTAGTAGTTTAGACGCCTGGCTTCCTATTTAGGTGGTCGTGGTATTTAGTTTGATCCCTGGGCACCCATCTCTAACATTTTTCGGAGTTGTGAGTTTTGAGAAATTAAATATTTGCTTCATCGGTGAAGGAAATCCTTGTGAGGAAATCTACATGTCCATAGTTCTTCATGCTCTCGCAGGTGTGTGAAGTCTGGCCAGTGTGGTGGGCTAAGGCCATACCCTTCTAGTTCTGAGAAGAGAGCTTACTCGTAGTAGCGACCTGGAAATGGGTTGAAGTGATAATGATATTACATATCCCTTTAATATGCTCTATTTTACTGTCCTTGACCAGAATCAAAGGCTTTTCAGTTGTTGCATTAGGATTTAATAAGTACCTATCCTTTCATATAAAGTTCACCAGCTAATGTTGTATGCTCAACATGTCTTAGAAATATATCAAAGAAAAATTCACTAAATCTTGAAACTTTATTCACAATATTATGATATTAGTCGCTAACAATAACTGTACAGTGATTAAAATAATGATCACATATCAATAATCAACATAAAAAAATTAGACAGTGTAAGTACATATAACATGTCCACAACTTGGAACCCCATATTCATATTCTGACATCAAAATTTGTGGATAACAATATTCTATTTACAAAATATACAACTCTCGTTCATTGGATAAAAATGACACTGAGACCACTTTTCTGGATGACTCTTGATATTTTCGTTGACAGGAACACTTTAGTTTGCACTTTGAGCACACCTGTGGCGTGTGTAGGCGCCTCTAAGTGTCGTATTTTTCACACTCACACTGAGACCAAAACAAACAGTTACCTATGCCACTGTAACAAATAAGTATGACGGCCGCTAGGAATACTACACTGCACACAGTACAAGGCTTCCTTTCCAGGAAGAATCCAATCAGATACAGCACCATGAACATTACGTGCGTGTTCACCAACGCCGGGTTGACGGGTTTCGGTATCAATAGGACTGGGATCAGCCATTGCAAACAATACATTTCGGTGTTTCGGTGGCGAGGTAACCAATTAATGCAGGCTAATTATTGATATGAACGGCAGCGACGCAGGTGCGTATCAGTGTCGTAATCGACATGTTTTGGATGATATCATAGTTATCCGCAATTAATAATGTCAAGGTAATATTTTTGCGAACGTCGACGAAAAAAATTAATTTTGACAGTGACATTTTTTACGCAGTCTCATTTGACATGTTACACTGTACATGTAACACTGTTAAATGTTGCCACACTTATTAATATTATTAAATGCGTTACCGCAGTTAAGCTTAAATACATTAGTTTGAAAGTAAAACGACAATTACCGGCGGTCTTTAGAAACGATTATAAAATTCTCTACTTACCGGTAATAATTAAGATATTTTAGAAAGAGTTTTTTCTTATTCTTGATATGCTTGGAGCTTTGAAGTCCAGATAGAGGTATAGATTTAGTAAGTTTTTTAAGTCTAGGGGGAACTCCTTAGTTTTCCGGGATAAAAATAAGCCTAAGTACCTATATATGCTTCCCCGGGAGTAACCTACCTTCTGTACCAAATTTCATCATTATCGGATGAAAAGATGGGTCATTAAAGATAGACACACAGACACATTTTCCGTTTATAATATTAGTAATAGGTAGGTAGCTATGAAGTGGTCTTCTTGGGCGAAGCGTTTTTACAAGCTTTTATTTACTTTGCAAAGTGTGTGGGTTTGTTTAGGTTGAATCGTAAAAATTCGTGAAATTTTGTATGTAACACGTTTAATTTGGATGAAAATGCATGGTGACGTCATTATAAATCCAATTAGGCGGTCTCCCAGAGATGGCGTACTAGGATATTTTCTTCACCCTACCTAATTGATTGTGTGTAAGTAGTGGACGAAAGAGGAAACATTATTTTATGAATCCTGTTGATGGAATTTCAGCCATGGTGGCCAATTCCACGGGCGATATCTTCGTAAAATTAGAGCATCAGAGCAGAAACACAGGACGCCCTCACTCATTAAACTATGAAGCGACAGTCAATCACCTCTGATTATTAACCCTCGACGCAAAAAGAGAGGGGTGTTATAAGTTTATCGTGTCTGTTTGTGTATCTGTCTGTGGTATCGTAGCTCCCAAACGGATGAACCGATTTTCGTTTAGTTTTTTTTGATGTCATAGATAATTTTATCCCGAGTGTTCTTAGCCATGTTTCATGAAAATCTGTTCAGCCGTTTGAAGATCATCAGCTCTTTAATAGTTGATGAGGGGATCTGACTTCCTTCCATATGTCCTATCGATTAGAAATTTGGTACCGTATTACTTCAATGATATTGAAAGAACATAGTAAGGTAACCATGACTTTAACTACTTTAAAAAGGACAAAATAAATGTAAAATAAAAAAAATTAAAAACCCCCGACACACGACCCCCGGTTTTAAAACGCGCTCTTCAATCACTCTTTTAGTCAAAATGGATTGTCCCTACATAAATTCAGCCAAACACAAAAATATTGATTGAGAATGTAACAAATGATTGATGCAAGTTTTAGGTACATTCAAAGAGATCACGGCTGCTACTGAGTTTTTTTAAATCTATATTTTTTAAAGAGTATTCGTTCAATATTAGCACGCCACCCTCACAAAATCATCCCTTTACTGCCTACGCTTGACACACGATTTGTATAATTATTTTCAGAAAAGTCATATTAACTGTTGGGCTGAACCTGGGACACGAACCCCGACATTATCCTTGATAAGACATACATTTATGTGCCAGGGAGGTCATCAAAATGCAAAGTAGGAGAAGTTTTATTGAAAATGGAAACATACCTCTATTTTATACAGTAAGCATATGTGACTGCACAAGATCACAAAGGCCAAAGGAGTACAAAAAGCTTCCATTCCTGACTACCTATTTCATAAAAGCTTTTCGGCGCGCATGCGTGACGAATAAAGGGATCCCTCATCCCTACATTTCGACGATTTCCCGCCAGTGACGTCCGACAAGCGAGTCGGTCGGCATTCGCCCAAAAACGTGTAAAGAACCCACAATCCAGTGAACACCCATAACTATAGGTGAAGTGAATAAAACCTTAAAGAGTTTGGCCAATAAAAAGTAGGAAGCATGGCCCGATTTCAATTAAAATCAATACACGGACGGCTCAACCAAACAATAAAGGGATTCGTTATCATTCTATGCCATGTTTTATTCTTTATCATGTGCCATGACAGCGAGAACGAATCCCATTGAGCATTTATATGTTAGGACAATATAACGAGACAATAAAGTATCAAAAATAAATTATACCTATTATATTTAGAGATTATATAACAGAAGTTATTATAGCCTTTGGAATTGATATAAATAGAAATTTTTATAACCGAAAATGGCGAACACAGCACAATTGATCAGACGGCAGAGCTCCCGTGATTTGTACGCCCAGCGTTCGTTAGATCGTATGGAGATGAAAGAGTTGCGAGGGCGTCTGGTTACGATGGAGAATGGGCACCCGATACTTCGCACCCATGTTATGTACGGCGCTACGAACCAGGCTTTTGAGGACACCAGCCCGAACCGACGGTCTTCAGAAACTCCCACCAGCAAAGCCAGTTCTGAGAACGAAAGAGGCGTAATCAAACCGGAAGGGGGTGGTGTAGAGAGAGAATCATGGGATAGCAAGCTGACTTTCTTACTAGCGACCGTTGGTTACGCGGTCGGTTTGGGCAACGTGTGGAGGTTTCCATATTTAGCCCAAAAGAATGGGGGTGGAGCGTTTTTGATCCCTTACTTTGTTATGCTCGCAATCGAAGGCATCCCGATCTTTTATTTGGAGCTTGCGATCGGCCAGCGCTTGAGGAAGGGTGCTATAGGTGTATGGCATCAGGTTTCTCCGTATTTGGGCGGGATAGGGATCAGCTCAGCGGTGGTCTCGTTCAACGTGGCTCTGTACTATAACTCTATAATAGCGTGGTGCCTGTTTTACTTCGCTCAAAGCTTCCAGGCTGAGCTGCCGTGGTCGGAGTGCCCGAAGAAGTACTTCAGCAACGGATCGTATACCACTGAGCCGGAATGTGCTGTAAGTATAAAGTTTAAATACTGCCAATGTGTAAAAGTATCTATGCCTGAAATATTGTAAACTCATTTGTTAAATGGGGACGTTCTTTATTACTTACATAACTCTTACTTAAGTCTGCATGAAAGCGGATTAACTAAGTAATAATTAAGCTTCTTGTTCCTTAGTTATCATGAACTTCTACCCATACAATTAGTTACGTTAATACAGGTACGAACTGTTCGCAAAATTAAATTAATCTAAGTTACTAATCCCGTACCTACACCTGAGTAAGCCATACTTTTATATTATCCTGGTAAATTATAGTTTCCTCGAATTTTTTTAAACGCAGCCGAAATATGTACCTGCTTAGTATTTTTTTAGTAACTTAATGGTCAAAACATTTAAGTAGATAGGTAAGTACAAAACGGCGTACGTCGGAAGGGAAACACGTTTTGTTCTATCATACAAATCTGTAAAGGCTCTATAATAAGCGAGATAAACCACCTTTAGCTCTATAATAATATTATTTTAAACAATAATATAATCACCCGATTTATCTATCGTAGATCTTATCACGTAAAAGCTTTGAGATGAGTACCTAAATAATCTGTTTGTAACAATGACGATGCATAAATAATAAATTAGAAAACTACTTAAAATGATTGAAGTGTTACAATCGCTATTAACACTGATTGGCTCTAACAAGAAGCTTTATCTTTATCTATCTAACACTTTCGGAATAGTTTTTATAACAGTATCCCGAAAAATCAAAGTTTCGTCGATTTTTGCAGTGAAAACTTCTTTATGCGCGTTGAGCACTTTTTGGTAGGGGGTAAAAATGTAGATTCGCGTGACTCGCGAACATCGACATGCTCGCGAACATAATATATATATACTCCATTCGAAATTAAACTTTAATGTCTTAGCGTTAAGGTTTATACTTTAATAAAATTAATAAAAAAAGTTCGTTTTCACTTCTATCGGCAATTGGCTGCAAATTTTTTTCTTTTTTAAACGCGGACGACTTGTACAATTTGTCAGTGGTAAGTGATGATGTAGTCTGAGATGATAGCGAGTTACCTTGGTAGGCTCAGATCAATGACCTCATAGGTTATACACCTAAATGGTAAGGAGTTTCTACACGATATCGGAACGCTAAATCGCCTGGCGGCAGGTAGAGTGGTAAGCCAAGTCTGAAGCCAGTACAGAGAAAATACAGAAATTATAAATCCCCACCCAGAACCTCCCACAGCGCTCATCACTGCGCCAGATAAGACTAGACGACTTTCTTTGATGCGCCTGGTGTGATCGAATCCTTATAGGTAAGTGGCGTGCCACACGGATAAAGACCTTATGTACTATTTTTAATTTTAAGCTTTGTGTACTCACCGTTGGTGTACCGTAATAAATTAAATAAAAACAAACAAACAAACAAACACACAACCTCTTAGGGCAAACACATATACCGTCTCCGTTTCGTCGAGGATAAAAATAAATCCTGCTGCAAAATGATTCTGTACGCATTTTTATTTTGAAAAATGCGTATCTTGCGTCTTTTGTGGCTTTTTATGTCTGGATCAAAGCTTTATATTGTTCTTTATGGAACTTTTTGCAAAAAAAAATGTTCACAAAATATAGAGCTAAGTTTGCAATATCTTTTAATTAAAGTCGTAACTTTGTACTAAGTAGGTATGTTCTTAATTACAATCCGGACTTTCCTGTTAAGTATTTGGCAAAGACTGGACCCGCTAGGTTTGATAAGGGCTCTTTTCAGCCTAGGGCGCGTTTCGAACTTTCGTAGCTTTAGATACTTTTTTTAAAGATCATTACGCCCGTATTTAGTTGTTACATTGACCAAATTTTTAACGACATACATTCTTTTAAAGCTATTTACTGGATGAGCAAGGACCAAGAAGTGAATTAAGCTTCTCGGTTATATCACGAATTTCCGCAAAGTAACGCTTCTGTCTAACATACTCGTATATATCTACTTATGTATATTATATATATTGTACAACACAAAACAAACAGTACGCTTAGAGTTTTTACATTGCAAATACGATTGATCGACGTGAAAGTTCACCACGCCAAGTGTAAGCGAACGTCAAAGTAAAATGGACCTAAAATCTCTTGTTTTAAAGTCACAAATTCAGCGCGTGGAGCGCTGGCTGTGAATATATACACGAAATGAGGAAATGAGCCCTAAACCAATGTCGTTAAGGTTCATTTTACTTTAACGTTCGCTTACACTTGGCGTGGTGAACTCTCACGTCGATCAATCGTATTTGCAATGTAAAAACTCAGACTAGGCGTACAGATAACAAACATGAAAACTTAAAACGGAGGTACAATAAGGCGGTCTTGTCTAAGTATCTAGCGATCTCTTCCAGGAAACCTTATCGATATGGAGAAAATGAACAAGTGGACAGTGGCCGAGCTAATAAATGTACCTACTGGATGGCTGACCGACTTGCAGGCTTATTATTTGAATTCGGCCTTTTAAATTTTACTACAAGTTAGCTCTTGACTGTTAGTTCTTCGTGATGTGGTGTGTGAAGTCTGTCAATCCGCACTTGGCCAGCGTAGTAGACAATGGCCAAACCCTTCTCACTCTGAGAGGAGATTCGAACCCAGTAATGGTCCAGCGATAGGTTGAAATTATGTTGATGAGCTATTCACACTGACAACAATTTCCTTTCATTTTAAGAATACCGAGAAGTTTGTGCTACGGACTTAGAGACTAAAGTTCGAGTATTCCATAGAGTTTTAATATAGTTACTAAGTTCATACATCAATGGTTTTAATGTAGAGATTGACTCAGCTCCGAGGGTATCCATTAGCTATAATCAATAGTTCAAGAAAATTCACGTGGGCTTCTAAAATCGGTGTAATTTGCCATGAAAATTGGGTTAACGGTTGATCGACATATTAACTTTTAGGGGTCTCTATAATTTTCCTTGTCAGCAGTAAATACGAACATAAGTCAGGGTTAGTTTATTTTGGTCACTAGTTATATCTTTGTTTTAGTCATTACTTAGTAATACAAAGATATTAGGAAAGTTTTAGGGCTAATAATTTTTTTTTAACACAATCTTTGAACTAAACTGGAATATGGATGTAAGTCAGGGTTCATGCATGTATGATGTACCTATGTAGGTATGTTTCTTTTTTCCACCATTACTTCATAATCCCTGATCAGATTTGGATGTATGGGGTATCCTTACATTCCTGAGTGACACTGGTTATATCCATTATTGAAAAAAAAACAATTCGTAGGTATAGCAGCGCAGTCGTGTTTTTTTTTTAAATTATGTTCACTTATTTTTTTCTTTTAGTCAAGTTGTGTGGCTAATTAATTCTGTTTTAGGTACACAATCTTTGAACCATACTAAACCGACAGCTTTGGCCTCATTAACGATGACACAAGAGTAGCAAAAGCATTTGCCAAGTATCAAATATCGGCAGGTCACGGCCTGGTGGAGCAAACGGACATTTACTAAGATTAATTATCTGCCGCGACGTCGATGGTAATTGATGACTCGCTGAAAAAACTATTAAAATGTAGCTTATCTTTTTTTTAACATATAGGCTTGCGCTTGGCTGCAATCAGACCTGCTTGCGAGTGGTGATGCAGCCTAAGCCGGAGCCAAGAAGATGACTCTTGATTTGAAGATACCGATTAAAAGAGGAGGGGAAAACGGAAGCCGGAAGGGCAAATTTTTCTATCAAAATTCAAAATTCAAAATTTAAAAATGATTTTTATTCAAATAAACTTTTACAAGTACTTTTGAATCGTCAAGTGAATCTACCACTGGTTCGGAATGCCATTCCTACCAAGAAGAACCAGCAAGAAACTCGGCGGTTGCTCTTTTGAAAAAAATAAATAAATTACAATTTCATTAATTTGTAAAATACTTAAGTAACAGCTGTCCTTAGCATTGTTGGAGCGAGTCAAATCCATGCTCCTTTGTCATTTACGTAATCTTCAACAGTATAATAAGGCTTTTTCAGGAGCATAATTTTAATGGTCCTGCTGTGTCATCATCAATCAGCATCTTAGAACAAAAAACACGCAATAACTCTATTTTGTATGGAGCTGCATACACTAACTCGATAGGGAAAAACGTCGTTCTCCTCAAAAACGAACCTTCCGTGCAGGCTATTGCCTTTCGCCCTGATCAGTTCCTAAAGTGTTTTCGGTATAATACCAACAATGAGCAAACCACAAGAAAAAACCTTCAAAAAACTGAAGGAATAAAGTCTGATTTTTATAGATTCCGAAAGCTGTTTTAATTTCATTTCGTTTCTTTCATAGCGGGAACGAAGCCACGGGCAATAACTAGTCTTAGATATATCATAATATATGTATACCACTTTCAGTTATATAGACCTGACTGCTTATTAAAGACTGTATAAAGATGAAGGTGCATAAAATCATTTCAGGTTTCAGTACATAATATTTTGAGACCCAAAATGTACATGTAACAAAATAATGTAGCATGCGTAGCATATTGTAGCCGCGTAGGCGGAACGTAGGCTGCTACGAGTCTGTAGCGTGGGTGTAGAATGTAGCTGTTGTACGATTACGAACTTTAGTAATTATGAAATAAGTGCTAAAATATAAGCGCAGTTTGGTTTGTGATGATGTGGTTAAACAAAGTGATCGAATTGTTTGACTGCGTAGGCATTATTACGTTCCATTTAACTTAAAAGGGTTTGAAAATAAGTAATTATTAGAACCCAGCTCTTTTGGCAGGATAAAACGCTGGAAAAATCGTACGTGACAAATAAGCAGTTAAGTCTGTCTCTCTCCCGCTGATACAGATGGAGAGTAGTGGCGTACACTTCATAGAGGCATAAAAGCACTGCTGACCCAAGTGGAAATACCTCAATGCCGCAAATCAAATGCTGCTATCACTGCAAGGCATGGCAGTCAGTATTTATAGGTATTCTGACTGACTAATGCCTTCCCTAGTTTCAAATCCTGTGCACCCCAATGATGAAGATAGGCAACGTACGTAATTATATTTTTAGGTAGTGTTGAATATTTTGAACACCACTTCGAAGTTCAGTCGCTTAGAAGTTCGACTGCTCGGTATTTACAGATGTCGTAGGACAAAAAAAAACATGGATGTTGTGACACGGACAATATTACCTTGTCACAAAATTCGAGATTTATGTTTTTTTAAATTAAAAATATCCGAAACAATGGGATAATCCGAATCTTATTTTCGAACCTGACAGCTAACCTCAGGTTACATGTTGTCATAAAATATAGTAAGTTTATATAATATCTTGCTAAACATTATTTAATTCTGTACTTATTTTAATCTTATTGTATTTAAATCGGAAAAGTTATCGTTAACATGTACCTACACAGTTTTATCTTATATACTTCACTATTCTCACATTCTGGGGCATCTGGAAGAAATCTCTTCAAGAGATAAGTTGTCCTTGTGCATGTCCTTTCAATGTTTATGTTTTATTTTTAAGTTACTGGTACAGAATGTATAAATAAATAAATAGTATATTGTGTGCTTAGCGGTGAAAACAAGACGATTGAACTATTTTTCATTTAATCTGCATTAAAAGTGCGATTTTATTTAAAATTATATTTCTTGTTTATTTTATTATAGTATGTTGTTTACAAAATATATCATATCTGTCAGTTTAGTTGATGGGTAAAATGACAACTAAAAAGGTTTGAAATAAACAAAAGATTACAGGATTGAAAGGTAGGCTATTCTATACGTCATTCAGCGGGTAGAAAACCATCACATTCTGCCCAAGGGCCTGTTGCATGACGTATTCGTCTGAAATTACTAGTTTCAGGCGGCTCAACAAAACATTGAAACTCGCAATTTCAATGCACGTTCTAGGGAAAAGTTGTTTCTTTTAAATTCTCTATACATATAGATTATAATCCACTTTGTCCAGTCAGCTCTAATAAAAAGTCCCGTTTTATGAATTGTGAAAAGGAAATGATGTCGCCTTCGTCCCGTTTAGGGTCCGTTTGAGTTAAATGTACTGGAAAATTACTCTTTTTGTTGTCTTATAACCCTCTCTTAATAGATTGTTTTATTTTGTGGATGCCTGTTTAACAAATGAGAGTGAGGGAACACTTCTGCACTATATTACCGCGCTTCTGCTAAATTGCATCAGGTTTACCGACGGTATTTTCCTTCAGCGTTAAAGCAAATTATACCTACTTGCCACTTACGAGTATATTAGGTATGTTATGACTCTACCACTGGTTTGGAACGCAGATCTAGCAATAATTTTTACCCTAGGCCCTAAAGAAATCCCACAATAAAAAGAACATTTTTTAAAATTCATATATACTTTTACAAGTTTTTAGGGTTCCTTATACTTGAAGAAGAAAAAAGGAACCCTTATAGGATCACTTCGTTGTCCGTCTGTCTGTCAACCACCTTTTTCTCGGGAACGCATAGGTATCAAGTTGAAATTAATATCAAATACTTAGGTCTACGTACACATTGGAGCTGTAAAAAAATCAAGCTTCAATGTGAACGCAATCAAAAGATACGGCCAAATCGGCATATTATAATTGTCAACGCAAAATTGTAAAAATTGAAAAATTTGACACATATATTCAGGTAGTGCCTGGCCGTTCTGTCGGGTTAATATACCTAAATCAACATGAAAGTATTTTTTTTTGATATAACATTGAAATAATAATATATACAATTAATATATAATTATATTTATATATATGCAAATAATAATATACTTATTAGATTACAATGTACCGAAAAATAATACGTTAAATTGTAAGCAGTATGTTACGGTTTACAATCTAACGTTAGATTACAACCTAACGGTTTTTAAAATTTTACGGTGACATATAATAAATAAATAAATAAATGAATCTTTATTGACCCACACAATAACGGACAAACGGAATAACGGATAAATTTTAACAAACGAAAGCAAATGGTACATAATATAGAATAGAATAGAATAGAATGAATGAATGGTGAATTCAATCTATTTTGTAATATTATTATTGTAACGGTACGTAACTATAATGAATTTAACCTCAATTGCCTATTTATAATATTTGTACGCCGATACGGCTAATGTGCTGGACTATTTTATTAGAATTAACATCTTATGTATACCTACACACATTATGCAAATAAAGAATATTCTATTCTATTCTATTCTATTCCAGGTAAGCAGCCCAACACAATACTTCTGGTATCGAACAACTCTCCAAATCTCCGAAGACATCAACTATCCAGAGACATTCAACTACAAAATAGCCCTCGCCCTGATTATCGCCTGGATCCTTGTCTACATGTGTATGATTAAGGGCATAGCGTCCTCGGGTAAAGTCGTCTACGTGACAGCTACATTTCCTTATATCGTCCTGGTGATATTCTTCTTCAGAGGAATCACATTGAAAGGAATGGGAGATGGCCTGATACACTTGTTCACTCCGAAATGGCATAAGATATTGGACCCCGTGGTTTGGTTGGAAGCTGGCACGCAGATTTTTTTTTCCCTAGGTAACTTTTTTCTCTATTTTATTATTATTTTAATAACACTGTCAGGTTCTGAGTGCAAAACATATTGTTGAATACAGAATGACACGGGAATCTGCTTATGGTTTGACCTGGTGTGCGCGCTCCTTATATTAAGTGACTAGCTGACCCGGCGAACTTCGTACCGCCTTAGTATGGAAAATTAAATGTATATTTTTCAATATTTCTGAGAGATTTTCTTAATATTTTTTTCCGTAAGAACCTTCTCCTAATAATAACAAATACAACAAAAAAGAATTAGTGAAATCGGTCCAGCCATTCACGCGTGATGCCGTGACCAAGGAAAACGGGTTTCATTTTTATATATATAGATTTGTGCTAACTTTTTGTCTGCCGGACAATTTTTGGCCTTCGAAAAATCTAGCGTATCCAGCGTACAATGATATCTGAAGATTAAAGTAGGAACTCCTTCAATGCAATCTGTATTTTTTATCTGGTTTCTGGTACCAAGCTCGCAGTAAATATTTTTGGGATAATTCTGCCTCTTTAATCGGGAAAAATCTGGAGTTCCGTTAACGACTTCCGGAGCCGTCAAAGGTTTGGATACGTGCCCATACATGCATTCACCGCGGTCGAGAGTTACTTTTATACGGTACTAACTTTGCTAAAAGAGTCTATGGTCTACCACTTACCAGTCGATCGACGGTGGCGTCTAGACAGAGCAACGCTGAGGGGTGACAGGAAAAGGGGACGTGACAAAGGAAACTGGCAAAATTTTCAATACAAAATTCTGTCACTCTAATAACAAATTTGTATGGAGTTTCCTACCTCTCTCAACCACCACTCAATATAATGAGAGCACCGTACAGCTTTAAGTGATACAACTATCATAGTGGCCGGCTCTGTCAATTGTATGAGCATTGACCCACTGTAGAGCAAATAGTACCTGACTAAATGTTACTGAATTTTCAGGTCTAGCCTTCGGAGGTCTCATCGCGTTCAGCTCATACAATCCAGTGGACAACAACTGCTATAGAGACGCCATAATGGTGTCAATGACGAACTGCTTAACGTCGATGTTCGCGGGAATAGTCGTCTTCTCGATAATTGGCTTCAAGGCCACCATGGTCTACGAGAAGTGCCTCGATATGAGAAACCAGACGCTACTAGAGGTGTTCGGGTCAGGGTATAGGTCCATGGTGTTTCCTGAAGCGGGACAGAATGTGACCGTGGATTTGAACGGCAATTTGATCACGTTAACGATGCCGAGCTTGCCGGAATGCGATTTGCAGAAGGAATTGGATAATGTGAGTATGGCACTATCACATCCTAAATATTATAGATATGATGAGATATTTTTAACCGGTGGTGGCATTATCCTGCGGAGTAACAGGGGTTAGATCATTTAACTTTATCCCCCCGAGCATCCCTCGAGTGATACCTCATTATAAATATTTATTTTTAAAAAAACATTATGAGGTTTAACACATAGCGATCTAAGCTTCGAAACTCAAGCGCTCCTATTGGTACCGGTTTGACAAGCAACCGTAGCTTAGCAACTTAGCACATATGGTGGAAACGCCCCTAACTCTTAAGAGCTGTGTTCTACTTCCAACAAGCATTTTAAAAGCTTTAGTAAACTAATCAACGTATTTTTTATTCCACAGACCGCCTCAGGAACCGGCCTAGCGTTCATAATATTCACAGAAGCGATCAACCAATTCCCTGGCGCTCAATTCTGGTCCGTCCTTTTCTTCCTGATGCTCTTCACACTTGGTATCGACTCACAGTTCGGTACCTTGGAAGGCGTGGTCACTTCTATAGTTGACATGAAGTTGTTCCCGAACCTTCGGAAGGAGTACTTGACAGGAGGACTATGCCTGATTTGCTGTTTGTTGTCTATGGCATTTGCGCACGGTGCTGGAAGTTACATCTTCCTCCTGTTCGATATGTATAGCGGGAACTTTCCTTTGCTCATCATTGCGTTCTTTGAGTGCATTGGAATTTCTTACGTGTATGGCGTTAAAAGGTGAGTGACGCTATAATTTTTTTTCAAGTTTTAAGCATTCCATTGTAAACATAATGAACCCTTTTTTTACAATGGAATTCTTCAGGGTTTCTTTGTTTAGGATTGTCTTTGTGTCGCAGCAATTTTAAAGTCTAAGTACAGTTTGAAAAAAACACCAGGTTGAGCCAAAAAGAAAATTATTTTATCCCTTTAAAATAAACATTTGAATGACAGATTTTAGATATACTTACAAAGAAGTAAGTAGGTTAAGGTATGAGTATGGATTGAAAGAAAAATGCCTCGACAGCAATACCTAGGTTACAAAAAATACTTAGACCCAATTTTCTTTTCACATTCAGAAACGATATAATAATGTTTGCGTTTCACTCTTGCAAACCTCTCAAAATGAGTTTATTTCTGTTCAAAGGGGTAGGATTTCATTAACGACAAAACCCGATCACCATTTTATTGTAAGTACATTGTAAGTACTGAATCAGCTTTTATCGACTCGTTTATTCGCTGTCGGTTTATGCAAATTGTTAACCATTGAATTTTATGTAACACCTACTACAGCAGCTGTGAATTTGGGTGAACGGTAGTACTATACTTGAACTATTTTCGTTTAGTAGATACGTTGGTTAGAATTCGGTTTTTGATTAGGCCCAAGTTCGCTAGGTTATGGGCCCAGAAATCCGTATGCTTAGTCTCAATTTTAACATTGCAAATCCAATTGATCCTAAGTTATCGAGCGTTCGATAGCATTGGCGTCCGTTCATACAAAACAGACGTTTACTTCAGCATAACGCAGTTTAATAGATTTGTATGGACAACAGTTGAATCGAGCTGAAAAAGTAACATAATGAGTAGGTACGTTAGTTTAAATTCTCATCTTCTCATCAAAAACATCAAGCCAACGCAAGGGAATGCTGATTAAGTTTTTTTTTTTATCCACTACAGGCTAGCCCTTGACTGCGATCTCACCTGATGGTAAGTGATGATGCAGTCTAAGATGGTAGCGGGCTAACCTGTTAGGGGCATGGCAGTTATATTAAACCCATACCCCTTCGGTTTCTACACGGCATCGAACCGGAACGCTAAATCGCTTAGCGGCTCGTCTTTGCCGGTAGGGTGGTAACTAGCCACGGCCGAAGCCTCCCACCAGGCCAGATCAGGGAAAATTCAGAAAATATAAACTCGCAAATTGACCCTGCCGGGAATCGAACCCAGGACCTCCGCACGTTAAGGCAACAGCACTACACACTGCGCCACGGAGGTCGTCAATTATTCTATACATTAAGAACTTTCGGGTAACCTGTGTGTGGATGTGGTTTGAATAATCAATTCTGCATTATGTACTTACCTATGCTATTGCTAAGTATCGTTGTACACTGATTATTGAAATGGCGTGATTATACTGCAAGGGACAATTCTATCACCTAATGTGTCCACCACCACCACTACGGCCCATTAACGTCCCACTGTTGGCACAGGCCTCCACTCTCACAGGAGAGAGGGAATTAGAGCTTAAACCCACCACGCTGCTACAATGCGGGTTGGCGGGATTAACTATTATTATCACGTCAGTGATAATAACAAGGACCGACGGCTTAACGTACTCTCCGAAGTACGGAGTTGAAACACCACCAACTTCCTAACTCTGGGGATGAAGAACCAATGTGTATGACCTGTTAATTCATGATCTTTACCCTCTTTACCATAGAAAAAATAAATAAATCTATTCCGTGATCTTTACAGATTTGCCGACGACATAGAGTTAATGACGGGTCAGCGTCCCGGCATATACTGGATGATTTGCTGGAAGTACCTCTCACCCTTGGCCATGATATCCATCCTGGTGTCGTCATTCGTGGATTTAGCCATGGAAGGTTCCAGTTACGAGGCCTGGATCAGTTCTGAAGGAGACACGGTGAAGAAGCCCTGGCCGATTTGGGCGGTGCTGTTGGTGCTTGTCTTGATCTTGGCTTCGGTGCTTTGGATCCCCGTATTGGCTATTTGCAGGTATTCTGCCACTTTTATATCCCTGCTAGCTGGCACGTGAAATAACTTTTATTAATGTCCAGGTCTTTAACTATGCCCCATGCAAAAAATCACGTCGATCCGATGCTCTGTTACGACATGATTGAAGGATAAACCAACAAACAAAATATACGCTTTCGCATTTTTGATATTAGTATGATTTGTTGGCATAATTTGCGTATTTGAAACTTTTCACTACCAACTCCTCATCAATTCAATTCAAATCAAATTCAATTCAAAAAATGTTTTTCAATGTAGGTAGGTAGGTACACTCATTTAAAAAATTAAAATATTTTGGCTTATCCCCTCGAGATACCTCGCCTGTTTTAATATCATTATGAGATTTATACGAGACCAACCGATGCTAACAATTCTTTCAGATATTTCGGCATTCCAATAATAGAGGACGAGGAACGCGCTTGGTTCCCCGCGGAAGACCTCCGCGACTTCCACGGAATCGAACCCAGGCCCGTCTCTAGACTGGAAACCTTGCTGTTCTGTACCAGGCCTGATGGGAGCGAGAGCTGCTGCTGGCCTGGATGCTGTGAGACCGATGATGAGGAGTAGACCAGTATACCTGTTTATCTCGAGTTTTCCACATTATAATTTTCTTCGTATTCATACTAACATATCAAAGTAAGGAAACATCCACATATCTTTGAATTTTTTTGAGAATTCCGTATAAAAAGTCCTTTACACATAGATAGTAGGTATATTAATAGAAATACCTTCCATCGAGTATTTTTATAGGTATAAAGTCTTGCCATATCTTCATCAAGAAACTTCCAAATAGGTAGGAAACCTGCATATCTATGAACCTAAAACCATATTTACCTAGGTAAGTATATTTAAAAAATATTGAAAAAAACTAACAATTTTACAGCTTTAGCAAATTGTAAAGTCAGTTGAACACTGCACTGATAAGTTTTTATGACAAAAATGTCATTTCAAATATCTAAAAATAATTATATATTATGACAAAAAATGCTTTTACAAAAACCATTCGCGATCATTTTAAAAATAGATATATGAAATAACTCTCATTATAATATACGCCATTCGTCACATCCTGCCGTTTATACTTTTTACTATGTTAATCTTTGTATATTTAGTGTCATACTTGTTGTTGCCTAGTGTAAAGTAATTAATTATATTAATAATACACACCTACTCAATATTAATAGGTACTCTACTCAGAAATCATAATGCTTAACGCATATTAGCGTAGAGCTGAAGCGACTTCAAGTGACTTGAAACGGCAAATTCTCCGTGACCGAGAACACTATCTATTTTGTGCCTAGAGTTGTGAGTGCCCGTACAAATTCCCTTGCAATGTACGGGTATACAAATAATTCGACTCCGAAAGCGAGATTAGATTTCGATCTCGGAGAATTTGTTCCTTCGCATATAACGTTACATTTATTACGAGTTTAAATACTTTAGTTTACTTTTTAATACGTAAGAAAACAAACGTCGCTGCGCTTTGCCTCTCCTGCAATATGCCTTGATCCTAACTCATTTATTGTTGAATCTAATATGGAACATCATGATAGTCCAAATAATAGGATTTTATACTTGTACAATTTGCAATGATGACAATAAGATAATCGTCTTGGATCTCGTATTATTTTTAAATAAAATAGCGCTTTAAGATACCTAGGGATAAAATAACGATTGACAAAATGAATCTTTTTATAAATATTTTATTAAACCTAATCAAACGTTGTTATTTGTTTAAATTTTAATTAGAGACTTTAAATATCGTACTAATGTATTCTATTACTAAGAGATTATTTCAAGATTTTAATGACAATAATGAATACAGACAATAATAAATTCATGGTGATAGAACTGCATAACGAATGGCACGGGCTTAGAGCTCAAACTCTAGGAAAATAAAAAAAAACAATGTACCTAGTTTAAGTAATTTGATAGGACAAAGTATATTATTAGCGGCGAAAACATGTGGATAAGTGTATCGTTGAGGGAATGGCCTAGTTGCGACAAATCATATCAGTCGATTGCGATTCGTTGACCCAAGTTGGTAACTACATAGTGGATGAGTGACTGAATTTGGTAGTCCGAATTTGGCCTTCCCGTTACCTCCGTGCCTCGGAGAGCACTTTAAGCTGTCGGTCCCGGTTATTGTCACTATAACACCTGATAATAATCTTAAGGAACCTAAGAGTTGAAATAGTACTCTTAGTGTCGTATGCAGAAAGACCAGAACCCACCGCATTCTTAAACCGATTTCATTCCGAAACCCCTGCCATTATGTGATCAATGGAAAGGGGTCGCGACCCTCAGCAATGAAGAATACGACGCGACGCAGAGAGAGATGTACCTAGGTATATTATATTGTATCGTATTAGGTAAATGCGACTGTATGTAATATTATACTATAAAATTTTAGCTGTTAAATAATGTGATATAACATTGATTGTTGTTAACTTTTTAGAACCTAATACCTAGCTACGAGTACGTTTTGACAAAAAGTTTAATAATTTCATTTTATTTTATATTCTTACTTTTAAGGTAAGTAGGTAGTTTATATAGCTAGGGCTTTTTAAGTGCAATTTTTTATAGATATTATATTTTTTATTTTTTATAGGTAGGTAGGTAATATCTATGTATTAGCCTGTACTTTTTAGATATTTCATATATTTTTTTCTATTAATTTTAATTAAGAATAATTCGGAATATATTTTAATATTGTTAACCGTAGTTTAAAAGATAAATCTACTCAAATTGCAATATCGGGCTTTTTTAACATACTTATGTGCTAAGTATGATAACATAAGATGGTATAAGCAATTATTAATTAATTTTTTTATTATTTTTAACCATATATGGATATATTTGCCAATTGCCTAGCGTCCTCATATTGTTTAAAAATACTAAATATAATCAATGCTTGTCTTTAGTGGCCCAGTATGCTGTTAAAAATATATAAGTACCTAATTGAAATTAAAGCTTTTCATGCTATTCATTAAAATAATTAATCAGTGTGCAAAAAATCTATGTCGTTACTCGTTAGATACGTACAAGCATTACATAAAACTAAATCTCATGTAAATAAAATGGGCCTTTAGTCGTTAATGAAATAAGCAAGTGATCAAGTGTGACAGAACGACGGATAGACTTCATAAAGGTAGGTACTTTTTCGCGTCTTTTTTTAAGTTCCCGGGCGTCTCACCAAGGCAAGAAGATTTAGAGGGTAGAATTCCTACATAATTCCATAAAGAGGTCTGGTATCTAAAGATTTCCCCCGGCGGAAAAAAGTATTAAGTAAAGCGCACTAGTAGAATCCTGTAAGCGATTGTATCAATTAAGTAAATTATTAGTTATATATAATTATATGAGAAAGACAACACTGGTTGCATTTAAACTAAAGACCTCAATAAAAAGAGACTACACCCGTTCGGAAAACAGATTCTACCCTTACGGCAGATTTATCAGCCCTTGCCTTACCCGCATAATATACTTACAGGGTCAATTTAAAAATACTAATAACATCATGAGGGTAGCTTAGCTTTTGAACATAATACCTACTGCGCAATATTAAAAATAATTGTTCATTCAGAACTAAATATATTGTACTTAGTTGACTTCTCTAAAATAGCGTAACACTTTGCGACGTGCGGCCGGCAGTGGGCAGACGCTCAAAAAACATAGAGCTGAATATGGTCTAGAACTCTAGAATGTACCTACACTGTAGGTACATGTTTTGTTCAATAATGAATATGTTAAGTTTTTTGAAATGTTGTGGAGTAAAACTATGTAGAGAGTTAACCTATATCCTAAGAGGTTATTGGTATTTTGAAATTAGCTATGTATAGTAGTATTCGTTAACTAAATTACCTACAGATTTTTTGTTTGTTGTTAAATTTTAACTTAGGGTAGTTCGTGACGTAACATACACCAATGACGAAACCACAAAATACTCGTAATTAAAGTGTTACAAGTCGTAATTTATCGGTGTACCTACAGCGTCATAACTTAGTATTAAAGTAATATTATATAAATAGATGAAGTAGCTTAAGTATCGCAACTCGCAAATGCACACTTTAAAAAAAGGCAAAATAGAAAACCGCAGACAAAAATATTTGTGAGAGCGGAGCGAGCGTCAAATTTTTGACGTATCATGAGCGACACCTACTCATAATAATTGCAAATACGAAATAGAATAAGGCTATAGCTGTTATACTTACGTCCAGTGTTGTCGGTGTTTGTCCGATACTATATATACCTACGCTACGTTCGTATGTGTACCTACAGTTATTTACGTTACGCCAAGGATTTCAATTGTCATAAGAACTTAGACGGGTTTAAAACGAGTCGGACTTGCACCGACAAAACCGTCCTTTAATACTGATTCATTGGTAACACACCAGAATGATTGTGGACAATAATTTGATGGGTTTATAAGCTTTCAAAAACTCCCCTAGCTTATTTTTTTAATAAGTATATTTACCTGTAGGTTCTTATACATATAGAAGGTATTTTATGTAGGTACCTACATAAAAATCTTACAAATACCTATTGTTCCGAAATATAGACAATACTTTAAAATATATACTATATCTTAATACTACGACATATCCCCTATAAATGTTGTTAACTTTCTAAAACTTGTTGTTTTTTGTGTAATGTAAAAATTTTGTGTAATCTATTGCGTGTTGATGGTAAATAAACGTTCGAAAAAATTACGGTTTTCATATTTTTTAACCCACTAAGTACTTCGTGTTTTCCTTGAAAGTACAAGTAGGTAGGTACAATAATTATATACGACATACGTTCTAGCTAATGCCCGCGACTTCATCTGCGCGGTTTGAGGTTTTTTGGTTCCGCATGAACTCTTTAATTTTCCGGGATAAAAAGTAGCCTATGTGCTATTCCACCCTATAATCTATCTCTGTGCCAAATTCCAGCCAAATCCGTTCAGCCGTTGGGGCGTGATTGAGTAACAAACATCCATCCACACTTTCGCATTTATATCTAACTAGATGATTCCCGCGACTTCGTCCGCGTGGATTAAGATTTTTGATTCCCGCGGGAACTCTTTAATTTTCCGGGATAAAAAGTAGCCTATGTCCTTCCCCGGGAAACCATCTACCCCTGTACCAAATTTCATCAAAATCGGGTGAAGAGACAGTTTTTTTTATTCCCGCGGGAACTCTTTAATTTTCCGGGATAAAAAGTAGCCTATGTCCTTCCCCGGGATACCATCTACCCCTGTACCAAATTTCATCAAAATCGGTTGAACAGGTGGGCCGTGAAAGCGTAGCAGACAGACAGACAGACAGACAGACAGACAGACAGACACACTTTCGCATTTATAATATTAGTATGGATTAGTATGGATATGGATGTTAAGTAAGACGTACGGTACCTAATTTAAAATTACTAAAGGTAACTTCTATATTATGTAATTATCTGCTGAACAAAAATTTTAGAGATTACAAAATATTATAGCAAAAATATATTTTTAAAATGACCGCTCTAAAACAGCAATAGCTCGGCACAGTTGGGGCTTACTATAATATAGCTTTTAAAGCAGTAATATTTTAAAATTTCAGATTTAGGTATATGACCTTGACGTCCCTAAAATAAGGATTAACTATATTTCTGAAAAAAGAGCGCCAATAATATAATACAACTAGTATTTCGCCCTGTGCGCGAGCTGCTAAAGCAGCTCACGGGTTGTGGTTTGACTTACAAGTAGTACAGACATTTATTATGATTATAGCAAAATTATTATAAATGGCGTTGATTTTTTTAACTTTTGGTATGAGTTTCCTGTTTTGTGATCAGAGGAAGCCCTGAATATCGATTTTGAACGAAATCGGTCCATTAACAAAGAATTTCAGAATGGCGCTTATTTTTTAATACTTTGGTTTCAGTTTCCTGTTTTGTAACTCCAGGGAGTCTTAAATATCGATTTTGATCGAAATCGGTCAATTAACAAAGAATTTCAAAATGGCGCAATTTTTTTTAAATTTTAGTACCTGTTTCCTGCTTTGTAATCGCAGGGAGCCCCGTCGTGGGTAAAACGGAATCGTATCAAAATCTTGCATAGTTCTACACAGTCGTAGTATTCTTCAATATTGGCCATATATTTTCTATGGAAAAATAAATTCCGCCATCTTGAATTTTTTTCCTGTACATCAAGTAGACCTTCAGGTCCTGATCATCTTTTGTCAAGAAACCACTCTTCCATCTTTTATACTTTCTGAGATAGACACCAAACAAATTTGTATGGCAGCCATCTTAAATCCGCCATTTTGAATTTTTTTTTTGCTCGTTGTCAATTGGATGAGGTTCCGAGTGACATTAGTTCGAGGACCCCCCACCTATCTTCAATACCTTGGCCGTGCCCTTTACCCGTCTCCGAAATCCTCAATCATCAGCTGTCTCCATATTTTTGTTAAAGTTTTATTTCCTGATTTCTACACGAAGCCATCAGTGAAAAAAAAAAATTTCATACAAAATTTTACAGGAGGTCATTTTTGGGGAAAATCTCGAAAATAAATTCAAATATTTTTTGGTAAATGGAGGCCAAAAGTTATAGGGACAAAACACCCGCAACTTCGTGCGCGTGGATTTAGTATTTTTTTATTCCCGCGGGAACTCCTTAATTTTCCGGACTAAAAAGTAGCCTATAACCGCTTCCCCGGGATAAAACTTACATCAAAATCGGTTGAAAAGATGGGCCGTTAAAGCGTAACAGACAGACACACTTCGCATTTATATTACTAGTATAGAAAATTAGCATGGAAGATTTAAGAATTAATGAAGGATTTTTGTATGTTATTATACTAATCATCCGATTGCGATGAAATTTAGTACAATTGTTGTTGGGACTTGGTGGACTACATGGTACCGTCGCATCGCAAAGCATGCTAAAGCTAGTTTCCTAATAAAACAGCATACATTGTTACATAATTATTTATTAATCCATTGTTTATTGATGTCAAATACAAGTTCATTAGCTTCTATTTATTTTTATCAGGTACACAAAATATGACATAGGTACCTAGCATATTAATTTGTAATAACAATAATAAAATGGAAGAATTCACCATAAATAAGTATAGACCTACTTAAGCATAATGCACAGTATACAAAATATTATATATTTCTGTCCAACCATTTATTACACTTTTGACATAAGCACGTCTATAAAGTTCATACTAATCGACAGACTTATTAGACCTAGATTTTTTTATACAATAGTGAAGCGACATTCCCTTTCATTCAATATTTCGGAACTCATATAGTACTCGTTTTTTATTTAGCAGCTTTTTCAAAATAGTCATGAAGCTTCAATACTAGCTCTTTGTCCTTTAAGCACACACACATCTTTGGCGATGGATGGTTTCTATGACCTGCCTGATTAATGTTCATTTACTGTACTGTTTTACATAATTTATGATTTATTTTAATACATACATTAATATACTTAAAATGCTTTGGTATGTTTATAAACAATTTGTGGACTGAAAAGACGTATTGGGACACTGTAAAGTCTTGTCAGGTATGTCCCATCAATAAAATAAAATAAAAATAAAAATGAGCAAAAATAAATATTGATGTGTCAAATTGATTAAAACTTCTTTATAATTAAAGTCGATTGTTATCAAGAATCGAATCAGTAATGCATAAGAACATCATTGACTCGAGCTGACAAAAGTTAAATATATGATTGGACAGAGAATAGTTTATGTAACACAAATTGATGATTGTAAGTGAAGCTATAGTCGAATAATGTTACTTCTCTCTCAACAATCAAACTATATTATTATCAAACAATATATGAATTAACATATTATATAACTAACAATATACTAAACTTTATTTGGAATCACTAACAATAAAGGCATGCAGTCTTTTCTGTAAGTTCACACAATATTATCATAGATAACTAAAAGTATACTATCTTAATGTATGCAATAAATGTATTGCTAATATTCATTACTTACGAGTTCTCACAATTCATTGTCTGATTTTGATTAGCACAGGATTCTAAAAAAGTCAATAGAAATGGCATGTGTTATTGAGTCACAATAATACATATTTTTTCATATTACAAACTAAAATTTGTTTCCTCATTTCTAATTTGAACAGCTAGGATATGGAATGTCCTTATGGTTTCCGTTTTCTCCTCCACTTTTAATATAGCACACTCCACTTTAGGCTGCAACATCACTTTATAGCTAGCTTCATTCAAAACTAGTCAAATACTAAATTGCCACTTCTAGACTCATTCTGAATTCTGTGTACAGATAAAACTAAATAAAATTATCAATTTCATTCAATACTAGTCAAATACTACTCTCACCATCCAAATTAGCTCTGTCTTCCTCAGCCTTCTTCACCTTTTTAGCTTTAATATCAGCCATTGTCTGTTCTATAGAACGTAAATCCTTTTTATTCTCACTGGGGACTTCCCCATAACTCTTGTTCATGTTAGTTTTCTGTGCAGCATCTATGGCAGCTTCTTGACCAATCAGATGCGCGTATTTCTGCTTATAGAAAGTCCCACTCAATTCTTCTTTGCCGTGCTTACGTTTTCTATTCTTCTCTTCTTGGCTATCTAGTTCTGCTTGCTTCTCCATTTCGAGGCGTCTCTGAACCATTTCGGCGGCTTTGTCGTCGTTCCATACACCACCATCTCTTCGTACGCTTAACTCATCTTCGGAGGGACCTTTGTCTTTTAAGTAGACTACAGAATAACGGCTAACACCTTCTTGTCCAAATGAGTATACCTAGAAAGACAAAAACGATGCATTAGCTATAAAGAATGCTACTAGGGTACTAAACAAAAATGGTACACTAGGCTTTCTTACCCTTCTGGGCATCACATAGTTTTAGTATGTATATGTCACCATAAAATTTTAAGAACCCTTAGATTGTAATCTAACGCTTTTTATCAAGATAGATTGTAAACAGTCGACAGATTGTAAACCGTAACATACTGCTTACAATTTAATTCAATATATTTCGGTAAATTGTAATCTATTGGGTATATTAACCCGATAGAACCTAAGTGGAACTTACCGGAATATTTATGTCATATCCTAAACCTAACCTATAGTTCGCACGCGAGTTGAATGCAGAGTAAATGTATGTGTCACCATACATTTACTCTCATATTCAACTCGCGCGCGAACTGTACAAGAAAGAGACATGAAAACGTAAATCAATAAATATTTAAAAAATTTAATACCCAGAACATTGAACAGTTCACAATCTTTCCACAGTTTACAATCTCGCGAGAAAGAAAAAAAATTGTAGAAAGCGTTAGATTATAGTTTTACGGTGACATATAAACCTACCAAGCTAACTTTGCTTCTAGATAACCTCTAACTTTTCGATTTTAGTGAGTGTGCATAATGTTGTTAAAGATGTGAGAAGTCTGACAATCCACACTGGGTTAGTGTGGTGGACTATGGCCCAAACACTCTACATTCTGAGAAGAGACCCCCGTGATGGGCAGAGACGATGATAGTAAATTCAACCAACCTGATAGTTTAAAATAACCTTTGTCCAACTTGCAAATGCAAATGAAACAATTCCAAAAATATAATTGTTACAATTGCAACATAAATTACCACCACATGAAATGGCAGTCAATTTGTAATCTAATTTAAAAGAAAATACCTGGGCCCCGGCAGTTGTGGCAATATCACGAATAACAGATCTGTACATTTGTTCCATCGGTTCAAACTGCAGATACGGTTTGGTGCCATCCTTGATGAAATTACTGATTTTCTCCTCAACTCGCTTACAGAATTTGTTCAGTATATGTTTTTCTTCTTTCTTTTTACGTTCTATCGCCTCTTTTTGCTTTTTCATGGCATTCTTTTGGGCTTCAGTATTTGATGGAGGTGTTTGCATGGAATTCAATATGGAACCTAAGAGATCCATGTTTTATTGGTGTGCTTATATTTCGTTTTCTGTGCAAAAGGATGTATATGCAATAATTTCTGGTATTTTCTTTTGCCAATCGCGTGGTATTTTAAAGTTTTCGACCAATGATTGTGTGTCCAGACCTTTTAGGGCTAGCACATTCAGTGAAGATTCTATTTGGCCACAGATTTGGCCGCCAAATGATATGGTGTCTGTCACAAATTCTAGTATCTGTTCCAAAGGAGGTTGGAGTGGGGTACCTGTTATAAGCAATGATTGTACAGAGAAATCAATATTTTTGCAACTCTCTAAGAGAACTCTGTTCTTGTTGCAAAGTTGTTCAAACAAATCTTCAATGACAGACCTGAAATTAAGTTTTGAAAATAATTAGAACCATAATTATTTAAATAAACTTTTACAAGTACTTTTGAATCATTGAGTGAATCAACTGAATCCCTCTTTGATAAAAACTTAATGATATGTCCATCTAAAGCTAGCTCTGTCAAATTTCATCAATATCTGTGAAGTAGTAAGCCATGAAATGGTAACACACTCTTTCGCATTTATAATATTAAGTATGGATAATATTATATTTAATATGAAATATGTATTTTACATTAATATTGTAAAAATACTATCAATATACATAGCTTATTTAAAAATACTAATAACTTCTAAGTTCTTTTTCTGAAGAAGCAGAAGAACTTCTAAGTTATAGCTCCTGTACATAATACTGAAAAACTTTTGTTCTTTTTCAAGCAAAAATATTTAAAATGGCTACTCTGAGACAGCACTACTCCACAAGAGGCCTTGTCCTACACTGTGGTGTAATTTACAGATATGGGAGAAAAATTTAATGCAATTTTTCAAAAGAGAGGTTAAAATATAACATTAACTAGTTGTCTATCAATCACAACTAAGTTATGGTTTTGAATTATGATTTGATGACCTAAATAAATAAAAGATAATGGCTTACCGTTGACTTTGTATCTCTTGAACTTCTTCAGAAATGAGGTTATGTAAAGCCGACAACAATTTGCTTTGGAGCCCTGTGAATTGTTCCAATGGGCTGCCTATTACTTGGGCCCTAAAATAGCAATTTTTTTTTAATTCTTGGATAGTTACAGTATTCAACGACCTAGGCGATAATCAAATGAATCTTACTCTGTGATATTCCGGCACCGATGTATTAATTTATTTATAGAAATTGCGCAGTTTTGGCAAATTTTCAAACTACTTTTGGACGTATTGTAGAATTCTTCGAAGTACGAAAAGTAGTCAATTATTTGCTTCTGAACTTTTGTTTCCATGATATGAATTCATGTTTTTTTCCGTTTCTTCTAGGAAATGCAGGAAGTAGGAACCGTTACGTACCTACTTTTTAATATCTTTTTACTTTTATCACCGATCAGAAAAATAAGATCTATTTTCTTTCAAGTATTTTGGCTTGCCTGACGCCTGACGCTTTGAATCAGCTTTGGCCTTTGAATCAGCTTTGAATACCCCTAGATTCAATCGTGGATTCAATGTACTCTGTGGCTTTGAATTTGAATTATCTATGAATTTGAAGTTTGAAACAGTAGGGCGCTGGGCGACCGCGTATCTTTTGCATCAATCATTGTTACATCACAATCACCTCTGATTGGTTAACACTCTTCCACTATTGGACAAAATTCATTGACGCAGCAAGAATACCATAAATTCAGCCAATCACAACAATTGATACTGTAACAATGATTGATGCAGAAGATACGCGGTCGCCCTGCAGGTTATAAAGAATAGCCAGAGACAAGCTATCGATAGCTTTCTTTTTCTTTGAAAGAATGTAGAATGACAATGACATATACCATAGCCGTAGGCTGTATGGCTGTATGGTCTTAGAACTTTGCCTGTCCCGAAAGGGGACAAAATGAAAAACAACAACAACTACCTTATCCGTCTCTATCTACGAGATAGAGACGGCTATGCTTAAACGAATAAAGTGTTGCTGAATGTTTTGCAGTGTTATCCCTGAAAATCTATAAGTAGGGGAGTAAAAAACTACATAAAATATGAAACCAACCATTAATTGTAATAAACAGTTGTCTGTTGTCAGTAGACCCGTTGAAAATTTGGTATCCATAGCATAGAAATAGTTTGCATCTCGGGGAAGGACATTACTTTTTATCCTAAATTTAAATAAATAAATAAATAAAATAATAATAATCCTGGAAAATAAAGTAACTAGGTACCTAATATAAACATGATTTTTCTAAAATAAATTGAAACGCGGGTGGATAAATAAATGTTTAATATTGCTTATATAACCAAAAGAATCCATATTCTTTTGGTTATTTAGCTCATGTACAGAAAATATAGGTTGTACCCTATGGTTGTATCCATGTACAGAAAATAATATAGATTTTAAAGTTATGAGTTAATAGTGGTGGTTTTTATAAAATCGACAAACAATTTTGGAACTGAACTGAAATGCTGAAGAAGAATACAATGAATTTTTAGTATGTAATAATAATATATTTTATCGTTCGCCGTAGAATCTCCCTAGTCAAAGTGGGAATGTATGTGGGTGTATTGTATAGAATTTTTTAAATAGCTTTTAGTTTTTATGACCCAAGTAGTTCCCAGTAAAATCGGAACTCCTCAAAATATGGGAAAATTTGTTGTACACCCCAACACTTGGTTAGGTTTCTACTGATATTGCTAGACAAGCGCAGAAATCAGATTTTGATTGAAATTAATGAAGTAAAACAAACAACACTTAATCAAGTTCCTTTTTTTGTACTCAAAGTTTTTATTCTAGTGCTAAGCTTATAGCAAGTTTTAAAGCACGGCTTACGAGATAAGGGTTCAAGCATAGACTAACTCGTAGACAGAGAGAGGTATATTCTATGATTTTATTCAAAGCTCACAAAGATTCTATGGATTAACTACTAATAAAAGTGGTTCGTTCTCTTTAAGCACATTGTCACAGAATGTCAGAACTATGCACCAATGGGAAACGAGCAAAGACTCAAGACATGGAAAATCCTATTTTTGAATATTGTTTGATGAAAACAAATCAGTCTCGCTTATTTCTCGAAGGGGGAAGACGTAGACCTCCATCACGATACATGTTACGAAAACAATTCGCTGCATAAATTAAATACCGTGTTATTACAAAACGTAATCCTTAACGTGTAGATAAAATGAGTGTAAAAGTGTGATTAATTTTCTAATAAGCACGCAAATAGGAGTAAGTGCTCTTGTGAAAATGAATGGTAAATTGCACAGTGAAACGGCCGCTTTCTCGACCGACGAAATGCGTGCCCAAATATTGAATCCATTTGTTCACAAATTGGAATTGGACAACACATACGATAAAATACGGGTAAGATTAAAGACAATTAAAAAAAGAAAACATTTTTTTTATTACAATTTTATTTGTGGAACAAGTTCATTTTGCGCAGACTCAGTGAGCCGTCTATCGCGATTTGCGAAAAGGATTGCGAATTGCGATTGAGATTAACTCAATCTTTTCTAATTTGTTTGTTTTCTAAAAATATTAAATTATATTGTACATGATTTCCTACTAATCTGTGATTAAGTAGTATTCTGCAAACACGGGACTTTAGGCATTTAATTCCATAAATCCATGGGCTTTAGTTAGGTTTTTTCATCCCGCGGGATCGCTTTAGGCATTTAATTAAATAAATCCATGTACTATAAACTAACTCTGATCCATAGGCTTTTTTCATCCCGCGGGATCTTCGATTTTCGGGATAAAAAGTAGCCTACATCCGGGATCAAATTTCAATGGTACCAAAGTACAAAAGGCAATTTTTAGGGTTCCGTACCAAAATGGTAAAATGGAACCCTTATGGTGCGACTTTCTCCGTCTGTCTGTCTGTCCGTCCGTCACACTCGATTATTTCAGTAACTACCGAAGCTATCGACATGAAATTTGGAATAGTTGTGTATATTAGTGGCCCAAAGACACTGGAATTAAAATTGGAAATTATTTTTGTTCTTATTTAAAAAGGGAGGAAAATCGGAGGGTTGAAATTTAAAAGTGAGATAACTGTACTGTGTGGGGTATCATATGAAAGGGTTTACTTTGTACATTCTAAAACAGATTTTTTATTATTTTTAGTCATGATAGTTTTTGATTTATCGGGGAAAAGTCTAAAAAAATACCGTTCCCCCCCCCCCTTATCTCCGGAGTTTACCAATCGAAAAATCTGAAATAATTATGGTCAATAGGAATTTATGTATATGTATTTTACAGGAAAACTATAGCCAATGCTCTAACTAGCATAGTTTTTTTGATATTAACAGTAAACCTCTACAAACAAAGTTAGTTTTGCGGTTCATTAACAAAGGTAATTATTACCGTTTTACATCTTTGGTCGTTACAGTTTTCAGTACGGAACCCTCGGTGCGCGAGTCCGACTCGCACTTGGCCGGTTTTTATCCTGAAAACATAAGAATTCCAATTTCCATCGGGTTGGGCACAGATCACGGTTTCCGTGATCTGTGGGGTTGGGGGATCAAAGTTTTGAGTCGATTTTATTCCCTATCTTGTGATTTTGACAAATAATTTTAATTTTTTGTTTACAAATCATAGGTATAATAGGTACTGTTGGTTGTTGTTAGGTTGATCACATGTAAATTTTAACAAGATCTGATGAATAATCGGAGATAGCGGATGGAACTCCTCAACGGGTAACAACTAAGTAACAACAGATCATTTTGCCAAAACATTGATTTTTAATCAAACTGATTAAACCCACTTGAGTGAAGGGGGCAGGTCAGCTAGTAGGTAAACTTATATTAAATAAATTAAATAAATAAATAAAATAAATTACCTACCTAAGTACCTACTTAGTAGAATTGGCAATTTTATTATACCTAGTTATGTATGTCACTAGCCGGTTCGCGTGACGTAAAGATGGTAAACAATTATTAAATAGACAGTAAAGATGTTTGCCTTCAACTTCTGTATCTCGAATCGATTGAGACTAGCTTCAATGCATTCTGATAGATTTATTGCAGCTACGATACTCGTCACGAAGACGAAGTCTAGCGCTATTCAGTCAATGATAGGTATTTAAGTCAGTCAGGGTCTAGGGCCAGGGCACGCCAGGGCATGTTACGCTCTCGTAGTAGTTAGTCGTAGTCTGTGGACGAAGCTTGAGACGAAGATCTCCTACATGGATCTCTACAGGACACGGTTACGGATATATATACTCGTGTGACACATATACTCGTGTGACACGGTCTTGTGCCGCTTGCTTCGTCGTTTAAACGAAATAGGTACAAAATCGATCTATCTATGTAATTTATGTACAGTCTCTACCAGGAATAAAATGACAATATCGCGTAAGTAGGTACAAACTTAAAAGGGTTGGTAGGTATATAACTCCTGTGTAAAACACTAGATGATGCCCGCGACTTCGTCCGCGTGGATTAAGTTTTTTAATTCCTGCTAAAGACCGCTATTCAACATAATAGGTATGTAACTACGAGTAGGTATATTCCACTGTGGACACACAATAGTGGCTGATGATGTTGATGATGATGTAGATGTCACCGTAAGATTGCAAAAACCATTAGATTGTAATCTAACTAGCGAAATTGTAAACTGTCGACAGATTACAATTTAACGCACTATTTTTCGGTAGATTGTAATCTATTAGGTATATTAACCCAATAAAAGCACAATTTCGCTAGTTTATTTTAATTTTTTTTCCACTACAGGCTAGCCCTTGACTGCGATCTTACCTGATGGTAAGTGATGATGCAGTCTAAGATGGTAGCGGGCTAACCTGTTAGGGGCATGGCAGTTAAATTAAACCCATACCCCTTCGGTTTCTACACGGCATCGTACCGGAACGCTAAATCGCTTGGCGGCACGTTACTACGTTAGATTACAATCTAACGGGTTTTGCAATCTTACGGTGACATAGACATTGTCACGTAGGTAGTTAGACATGAGCGACGAGTGGCCTAGTTGTGACAACGCATACCTATCGGTCGATTGTGAGTGTTAAACAACGTTGACCCCAGTCGGTAACTGGATGGGTGAGCGAATTTGGAAGTCCGAATTTAGCCTTTTCGCTTCCTCCGTGCCTCGGAGAGCACGATAAGCCGTCGGTCCCGTTTATTATCACTAACATCCTGATAATTATCGTTGGTAACCGAAGAGTTGAAATAGTACTCGTCAAGTAGTATCCGAGTAGTAGTCAAGTAGTAGTTTGACGACCTCCGTGGCGCAGTGTGTAGCGCTGTTGCCTTAACGTGCGGAGGTCCCGGGTTCGATCCCTGGCAGGGTCAATTTGGAAATTTATAATTTCTGAATTTTCCCTGGTCTGGCCTGGTGGGAGGCTTCGGCCGTGGCTAGTTACCACCCTACCGGCAAAGGACGTGCCGCCAAGCGATTGAGCGTTCCGGTACGATGCCGTGTAGAAACCGAAGGGGTATGGGTTCAATATAACTGCCATGCCCCTAACAGGTTAGCCCGCTACCATCTTAGACTGCATCATCACTTACCATCAGGTGAGATCGCAGTCAAGGGCTAGCTTGTAGTAGATCAAAAAAAAAAAGTATGCGGAAGGACCTGGGAACCCACCGCGTTATTACAAGATTTTTACATTACAACATTGCGAAGGTTACAACTCACAAACCATGCAGCTCTCTTAAATAATTGTTTGTGATATTATTATTCAAATTTTAATTTTTTATTTCTGTTATTTTAATTTTTTTTTTTAGTTTTAAGGTTTATAATTTAATTATTTTAAGAAAATCTTTAAAATCTAAATTAAAAACTAAAAACTAAAAATTAAAAATATAATCTATGCCGCTGCAATGAGGCAATGTGCCCAGAACGCTGGCTGCGTTACCCCGCTGAATAGCCAAACTTATATGTTGGCCGAGGTAACTGCCAGCCCTCCGGTCACCTGTGGACTCTGTGAGACGAGAAGATAGATCCTTAAAAAAGGATCTAGCATCTTCGCCCCACGACCCCATGGTTTCAACACCAAAAGGCACAAATATGAAATTATTTTCTATAGTTTCATATTTGCGCCTTTTGGCTCTTTCTGCATTAGTGGCCGCCGCCCCCGCCGTCATGGAGGTCACCTGCAAGTGGGACAACGCCAGCGTATCCACGCATGTGGCATCCCAAACAAGCGACCTTCCTAGCTTCCACGGAACCAGAGTCATCCCGTCTGGTCTCTTACCATCACTGCGTGCCAAGCCATTTGGCTCTAATACTGCAGGCACTTTAGCGGTGGCAAGAGACCTACGAATGATGTCGTTCAGGGAAGCATGACGCGATAGACGACCGGCACTTTTAATGCAAGAAAGCCCGTGATGACCATACGCGTCCACTGACCCACCACAGTGGCATAGATGTGGCTGTTGTAACTTGGCGCCAAGTCTAAGACCAACCGCAATCGTCAGAGTGAGGTGGTCAAATGCTTAGAGGGGAGAGCTTGAAGCCAGTAACTTGATTCCCTCGTAGACACCGCAAGAAGGCGAGCACGGTCGCTTGCAGTAGTTGATGAATTTATAAGTTCCTGCAAAACATCCGAACACAGTGCGTCGTCCCATTGTCTTTGAGAGAACAAAGATACCGGTTCCTTACTAGGACAATTAAATTTTTAATAATTTTTATTACTGTTCTTAATCGTAAGTTGTGCTGTGGCATTTTTTTAAAAATTGATTAGTGCAATTGGCTTGTCCGTACTAATTAAATAATAAATAATAATAAATTATTATCCAAAGAAAACCCTACCATTATGTGATTAATGGAAAAGGGGTCACAACTCACGACCCTCAGCAATGAGGAATACGACGCAGCGATAGAGCAAATAGCTATATAGAGCGTGTGGTAAAAAGCGTATATGATTACAAAATTACGATTAGCAAAACTATTTAAGTAAGTAGTGATATTGCTGATGCATTTGGCAATCAAAATTTTGGAGTCCTGACCTTACTCTACGCCTTCAAGGCTTTTACTTATCTTTCATCCGTATCTTATGTAACTAACTATACCTAATCAAGACCAATTTTTATACGGTGTACCAATAAAGATAAGGTCACAGCTCAATGCAAAACAAAAACAAATTAGTTAGAGTAACTAGTTTGATCTTTTTGTGATTTGAAGAAAATGCAGGAAATTGATGAACTTTCCTATTCAAAACTAGCTTCTGCCCTTGACTTCGTCAGCGTTAAATTGTTATCCACCTTGAGCACCTCTTTTTTTACCTGTCTATCTGTGTCTCGAGTGCTTCGTCGGTCTAGTGGTTAGCATGTTCGACTGCAGCCGACGAGGTCCCGGGTTCGAGCCCCGGGTCGGGCAGAAATTCTCAGTACTGGCCCGGACTAAGGAAGTTGGCGGTGTTTCATCCTCGTGCCTCCGAGAGCACGTTAAGCCCTCGGTCCTGCGCCTGACCTCTCACCGGTCGTTTCGGATTTTCCGTCCCATCGGGCTATGAGAGTAAAGGAACAGAGAGTGCACCTGTGCTTGCGCACACACTTGTGCACTATGAGTAATATCTTCCGCACAGATGGCTAATCTCTCTGGAGATAGGCATGTACCAAGAAATATATGCAATAGTCACTGTTTCGTTTATAGTTTCACCAATACCGGTATCCCGGTATTAGATATTTCAATACCGGTATTGAAAACGGACGAAAAAAGTCTGGGATCCCGGTATTGGAAGCCCTAAGTCTGCACGTCAAAAAGCATGTACAATACAATTATGAACTCCTTAAACAGTTCAAGTAATACGTTTTTGATTACGATTTGCTTACACAATTGGACTTCAGATTTCATTGAGTTGTAATCATCTCTATTGTATGTTGCAGACGGCCATTTTCACAGTGATCCTGCTGCCTTTTCGGGTAATAGTGATCCTGTTCCTCATAGTGACGGCGTGGTTCCTCGCGTGCGTCGGCCTCTACGGGCTGAGTGAGGAGAACCTGCGGGAGAAGCCCATGACCGGCTGGAGGAGGTGAATATAGCTTGTTACTAGCTGACGCCCGCGACTTCGTGCGCGTGGTTTTAGTTTTTTTGATTCTCGCGGGAACTCCTTAATTTTCCGGGATAATTTTTTTTTAATCCACTACAAGCTAACCCTTGACTACGATCTCACCTGATGGTAAGTGATGATGCAGTCTAAGATGGTAGCGGGCTAACCTCAGGGGCATGGCAGTTATATTAAACCCATACCCCTTCGGTTTCTACACGGCATCGTACCGGAACGCTAAATCGCTTGGCAGCACGTCTTTTGCCGGTAGGGTGGTAACTAGCCACGACCGAAGCCTCCCACCAGGCCAGACCAGGGAGAATTCAGAAATTATAAGTTTCCAAATTGACTCTGCCGGGGATCGAACCCGGGACCTCCGCACGTTAAGGCAACAGCGCTACACACTGCGCCACGGAGGTCGTCTTTCCGGGATAAAAATTAGCCTATGTCACTCTCCAGGTCCTCAACTATGTATACCCAATACTCATGTAAAAAATCACGTCAATCCGTTGCTCCGTTGTGGCGTGATTGAAGGACAAACGAACAAACAAACACACTTTCGCGTTTATAATATTACTTAATAATAAGTAAAAATTAGTAAATTACTAAGTCAGTATCAGTAAACGTAAATTGAGTAGTAGGTACTTAATTAGTAATATTAGTAATTAGTATGATGCGAAAGTGTGTCTGTCCGTCTGTCGCAGGTTTGGAATTTGAATCCCACTCGGCAAAGTAATTTTGTATTTTTAACCGACTTCCAAAAAAGAGTACTTGCATATCTCCGTGGTTTCTGAACCGATTTGAATTTTTTTTCTATCAGTCTTTAGAGGAAGCTCTCGAGGTGGTCCCATAAAAAATCCTCAACCCTGACAATAAAAAGTTAAAAATAAAAATTCTTTCCAAAAAAACCGACTTTCAACGCCTTGCTATTCTACGTTATTTTCAAAAAACCGACTTCCAAGTCCCAACGCCACTGTAAAGTAGGTAATAAATAATTTTTATTTCTACCCACTATGTTGAAGTCGGGCGGGTATAACAAGGATAAGCAACGTTGACACATCAAGCTCGCCCGACTTCAACATAGTGGGTAGAAATAAAAATTACAGTGGCGTTGGAACTTGGAAGTCGGTTTTTTGAAAATATTTTTTTTTAACGTAGAATAGCAAAACAGGTTCTTATGGGGTATCCAACGACACCATACGGCTATTTCGTAATTTTTATAGTAACAATTGACAGGTAGAGGTCATTGCCCGTCCTATTCTAAGATTTAACGCGTAATACTTTCCATAGGTACCTAATATTACCTTGTTGCAGTTATCAACATATAGGTGTGATATTCAACTTTTCATTATGACCTCAAACTGCTAATTCCGCGTACCGCATGCCGTGGAATAAGAAGCATATAATTAACTAGATGATGCCCATGACTTCGTCCGCGTGGATTTTGATTCCCGCGGGAACTCTTGTCCTGGATAAAAATTAGCCTATGCCCTTCTCCGGGATACAACCTATCCCTGTACCAAATTTCATCAAAATCGGTTAACAGATGAGCCGTGAAAGCGTAGCAGACAGACAGACAGACGGATGGACAGACAGACAAACATACTTTCTCATTTAAAATATTAGTACAAATGTGCAGTCGCGGTCTGAAAATGTTAACCACTTTAAGGTTCATAATTGCATGCACAGTGTACACATCTTTCAAAAGGTGGTTAATTCGTTTGATTAGGCATAGATGATTGATTTCATGTGTGAATTGCGACAGTAGTTAGATGGTTACTGGTTACTCGATAGGATATCTAAGTATATGTAGAAAACCTTTAAAAAAAGTAGGAAATCAGTTTTATTATGAAGAAGCCATGCAATAAAACGCCGCGACTGTACCAGACGCTGTTTTCAATTACGTTTACTTCTCATTGAAAATAATAATGTTTATGTACCGTTTTAATTTTAAAATGATGCTTCCTCTAACACGAACCATTTGAAGATTATTTATTTGCGTTTTTTGTATCAGCCACAATGAATTCGAAATGCAAAATTACCAGACGCTATAAAACGCTAATTTGTTCATGTTAGGAGTGAATTGGGTTGATGATGATTATGATGAGTTGTGAATTTTAAAAAAAACCTTTAAACCTGCAACTGTTTTTATACTATGACAATTTTAAATTTAAATGGTTAAGAAATTTCGAAGGTAAAATTTTTGATACTGATTACTTACTACCCAGCCCTTATGATAAAGGTCTGACACTACAAAAGACATTTAGGATTCAAAGTAATCATCACTGTAATACTTTTTAAACGTAATCTATACTAATATTATAAACTAGCTGATGCCCGCGACTTCGTCCGCGTGGATTGATTGACTATAATCTATGTTAAGAGTTTTCCGAAGAAAAAGTAGCCTATGTCCTTCCCCGGGATACAAACTATTTCTGTAACTTTATCAAAATCGGTTGAACAGATGGTCCGTGAAAGCGTAGCAGACAGACAAACAGACACACACACTTTCTCTTTTATAATATTAGTATGGATAATATTATTATGTATGTTACTTACAAGTTACAAGTGTGATCGAGGAATTAATAACTAGTAATGGTTTAAATGGTTAATATAATATACTAGTGTTATTGTCAAAGTTTTTGTAACATTTTCTAGTATTCCGGCTTGGTAGCACAATGCACAATAACACTGTATCACAAATACGAGGCTAACAATGCCAGCCGCTGGGTATTGTTGTATGAAATACAGGTGAAATCCTTGAAAACCCGCACTGAAAAACTGTCGAGAGGGGGAAGTCAATAGGTACGAAAATATCAAAATTGTAGCAGGTAATTCATACTAGCATTCGTGAATAATTTTATGCTAGCTACAAAAACATGCATCCCGGGATAGGACATCGTATTTTTTGTTTTTATGTTTTTTTATGTTTTTAATTTTTAGATTTTTTTTTTCATTAAAAAAATTAGATCATAATATTATGAATGCGAAAGTGTGTTTGTTTGTTGGTTTGTCTTTCAATCATTTCGCAACAGAGCAACGGATCTATGTGATTTTTTGCATGGGTATAGTTGAGGACTAGGTGAGGACTAGGAGGATGGATGTAGTTAATCGGAGAGTCATAATATAGGCTACTATTTATCCCGGAATATGGAGTTCTCGTGGGAATTTAAAAAATCTTATTCCATACGGACGAAGTCGCGGGCATCACCTAGTTTATAATAAACCTAATTCCACGCGCGGTCAAAGTCGCAGGTATAATTTTCCCAGGTTTTGGTCGCCAAGCAATGTCAATATCACAATAGGTAAATATTCAAAGCTGTATCTATTAAAAATAGTCAAGAAATAAACGTAAACGAATAGATTTTTATAAAACGTAAAGTAATTGAAAAATCCTATTATAATGTAAGTAATTAAATCATAGAAAAAATAAAAATTAAATGATAAAACGCATGGGAATGAATTGTTCCCGCGACTACGTCCGCGTGGATTGACGTTTTTTGGTTCCCGCGGGAATCCCTTAGTTTTCCGGAATACAAAGTAGCATATGTGTTATTCCAGAGTCCAGACTACAATCTCTCTCTGTGCCAAATTTCATCCAGATCCGTTCAGACGTTCGGGCGTGATTGAGTAAAAAACATCCATCCATACATCCTTAATCCATCCAAACTTTCGCCTTTTTAATATTTATATTTGAATATTGATATTAATTGATTGATTAAATATACGATGTTTGTGTGATGGTGTTGTTAAAAAAAAACTCGGCTGGTTTTTTTGTGGGCTCGTTTGGAACCCTCGTAGCTTTAGTTTTAAGATACCGTAATGGTTATCACCATCATGTTTTACAAGTTATTGGACGTCAATAAGGTACAGTGTACCTTATTTGAATAAATAAATATTGAATTGAATAAACTAGTGTAAAATCAATTACAGATCGATTTGTGTAATTTCATCTCTCTGTTCGATGTTTACTGTTCCGACTCCGAGGCTCAAGGTTTTCCACTTTTTGCCAATTTCGGCTACAATTAACAGCTTGTTAGATTCACCGAGGAATAATTTTAGAGTCGTGGCTATTATACAATTGACGAATTTCTTAGTGACAAAGTTGTATGGAAGCAATCGACTTTGGGTCCAGCGCCCCACAGGATAGTATAATAACTTACACTACTGTATATTATATCCGATACTAATATTATAAATGCGAAAGTGTGTCTGTCTATATGTATGTCTTCCAAATTATTCATATAAGATCCGGATATACCTCGACCTTCACCGATCTGTTTACCAGATGAAACCTACTTTTATTTATATTTAATAATAGATAAATATTAATATAAGGTTTCATCTGGTACGCAGAACGGTGAAGGTCGTTGTATATTCTCAAATACCAAATAGGGCTCTGAAATGTGTATAAAAATCGAACCTAACGTGAGACAAGCTGTGGGCAAAAGCTAGTAGTCGATAAACAAGTATCTAATCTTTATCAGTTTAAAAATAAAACATTGGTTTGTCTTTACCTTAATCAGTTTAAAAATAAAACATTGGTTTGTCTTTAAGTCTGTTGAAAAAGCAGTTGGGCTGCTGTGGCCTTGGTCTATGGCACCGTTAAACTAACCGAGGCACGCTATCCATCACCTACTGACATACAAGATATTCTAGGCTCGGATAGATAGCTTCTATGTGCCTTTTGTATCTTGAGTGATAAGGCCGCCTTTGCACGCTGGCACAATCATAGCAATTTTATTTCTTCTTTTGTATATGTCACCGTAAGATTGTAAAAACCGTTAGATTGTAATCTAACTAGTGATATTGTAAACTGTCGACAGATTACAATTTAACGCATTATTTTTCGGTAGATTGTAATCTGTTAGGTATATTAACCTGATAAAATCTAAGTGCCCTACCTGATTATTTATGTCGAACCCTAACCTAACCTACAAGAAAGAGACAAGAAAACGGAAATACAATGAATATTTCAAAAATTGACACTCAGAACATTGAACGGTTCACAATCTGGCGACAGTTTAGAATATCACTTGTTAGATTACAATCTAACGGTTTTTACAATCTTACATAGTCGGTGGCATATATACAATATAGCAATTATGTTAAGGAAGTGTTTTCGCAATAAAGTTTTATGACAAACTAAGTAATTATTACTACTAGCATAACTATAATTATTACTTTTCCATATAAGTTATATTATAAACAGCGATATAAACGTGAAAGTTTGTGACGCGATGGATGGATGATGTTTGTTTCTCTTGCACGTAAAAACTGCTAAATGGATTTTGATGAAACTTGAAAAATGATGATATAACTATAGCTTATAGGTACATCAATATACTTTCTTCTTCTTCGTCGTAACACTCTTAACAGAGTGGTCGTGGACCGTGGTCATCACGAAGTGACGGCTTTAGTGGCAGTTGTAATGCGCCTCACGAGCATCCGCCACTTCTCTCTGCTGGCCGACAGCCTGGTGCACTCATGCAATGAACCGCCAACAGCCGACTTAATTTGGTCGGTCCATCGCATGAGCGACCTTCCTCGCCCTCTGGTGCCCTCCACCTTGCCCTGCACGACGAGTCGCTCGATGGAGTCACTCTCACGACGGGAGACGTGTCCAAAAAATTTAAGTATGCGACTCTGTACCAGTGATGAAAGCCGTTGCTTAATGCCGAGTTCTTGGAGAATAGAGACGTTGGTGCGGAATTCGGTCCATGAGACCCCTAACATTCGCCTCCAGCACCACATTTCCAGAGCATCGATCTTTTTCTTCTCGACTTGTCGCAAAGTCCACGTCTCCGCAGCGTATAAAAATATGGGGAAAACAAGCGTTTTAACGAGCCCGGTCTTCGTAGCTTTTGTTACGTTCCTGTTCCTCCATATTTTATTCAGCCTATCCATCGCGGTTCTTGCTATTGCCATACGTCGCTTTACTTCCTCCACGCAACCTCCATTGTTCGAGATTAAAGCACCAAGATAAATGTAGGATTGAACGACGTCGCAGTTCGCAATCTGAGTAACTTCGGGCGAGTTGTTGTTGGCTCGGTCTACAATCATCATCCTAGTTTTACTGCGGTTAATCTTTAATCCGAACTCTAGGCTCACAATAAACAATATACTTTACTTACCAATATTATACAGGTATTTATAAGGATATTGTGCATTGGAAATTTCCACGTTCGCTAGTAAATTATCAATTTGTTGTTAGCGGCCATTGTGTGGAAGTCAATATTATTTATTTATTATCTACGCATCTTTCGATAAATAATATCGTATAGCTATAGGTAGTTAGTCGTTAGGAAAAAACAGAGAAAATAGGTTCTTTTTCTACCTGTCCTTATCCCACTCTATGTGGGGTTGCCACAACATGGTCTTCGTCCAATCACTTCTGTCATATTATTCATCTGTCAACGTTCTACCCACCTCCTTTAGACGGATATCCTCTTTCACACAATCCTGCATCCATCTTTTCTTTCGTCTCCCTCTACTCTTTTTTTCTTCCACATGCATATCTTTCATTCTTCTTGTAATATGACTTCTTGTAATATGGACATGTAATGCGGAGGTCATATTGTAATACCTCCGCATTACATGTCCATACTGTGCCAGCCTATTACTCCTCATCTTTTCTGTCGCTACTTTCACTTTTACTTTGTCTTATAGATTTACCCTTAAATAGCTCGTGCATTTATTTATACTTAATTAGTATTCCTATCTGGTTAGGTCTGGTTAACCGAAGTTAATTGTTAATTATTCGCTAGAATGGGCACAATGCATGAAATACCTTTTTGATTACTCCATCTAATTATCTCTTTGTGATGCTGATCTTTCTGTCCGTAGTTAGGTATATGAAATTCGCTAATGATTTTATCCCACTGGAACTCTTTATCAGGATTGATGTTCTCCCGAGTCCCGACCGAATTTCGGCCACGGCGGCCAATCTCCAGACAGATTAGCCGTCTGCGCGGGAGATAATATTATCACAGATATTATAGTGCACTAGTGTGTGCGCAAACACGGGTGCACTCTCTGTTCCTTTACTCTCATAGTCCGATGGTACGGAAAATGCGACACGACCGGAGAGAGATCAGGCGCAGGACCGACGCCTTTACTTGATCGTGAAACACCTCCAACTTCCAAAATCCGGGCTAGTACTGTGAATTTCTTGTCAGAAAAACCTAATACTTGAATTATGGATCGACCCGGGATTCGAACCTGGGACCTCAGCCGCAGTCGAACATGCTAACCACTAGGCAGTTGTATCAGAATTCAGATCATTTCGGATAGACATTACTGTCTGTCTAGCTCTAGCGCCTATGGTTAGTTATACTTAATGATAAAAACAAGTTCCAATTTCGATAGCATTCAGCATTGAAGTATAATTAATCGGTTACAATCTGACACATGTTACAGACTTGGGTGTATCGATTTCACTTTCACTATAAACCATCATCATGATGAAACGATAAAAGAAAGTAAATTAGGATTTGAATTAAATTGTAAACAAATCTTGTCCCAGACATTGGTCCACTCGTACATTGACCAATTTCTGGACAATCCATACTAATATTATAAATGCGAAATTGTGTATGTATGCCTGTCTGCTACGCTTTCACGGCCCGTTTGCACAACCAATTTTGATGGAATTTGGCACAGGGGTAGGTTGTATCCTGGTGAAGGACATAGGCTTTTCATCGCGGAAAATTGTAGAGTTCCTGCGGGAATCAAAAACCGCGGACAAAGTCGCGGGCATCATCTTGCTGTATCTATATTATTAATAGATTTACCTGCAGCTTCGCTTGCGTTATGTTCTATTTTCATACAAATTTCAAACCCCTATTTTACCCCCTTAGGGATTGAATTTTTATAAATCCCCCCCTATAACGGATGCTTTCGTCATAACAGCTCTATCTCGATTCGAGCTGTGCGTTGATAGATCAGTTAGTTAGTCAGTCACATTATCTGTTTTTATTTTTAGACTAGCTACTGCCCGCGACTGTCCACGTGGATTGAGGCCTATGTGTTATTCCAGGCTATAATCTATCTCTGTGCCAAATTTCATCCAGATCCGTACAGCCGTTGGGGCGTGATTGAGTAACAAACATCCATCCATACATCCAAACTTTCGCATTTATAATATTTTTGTTAGATTTTACCTAAATAATAAAATTTAATCAATTTTAGTTAGTTACTAGCATAGATTTTTAAATAAATCATAAATCTATGGTTACTAGTTATATGCCCAATCATGCGTTTTATTTTGCATATCATTGTGCAAATAATTATACTCAGTCAAAGTAGGTTTATTTTTACCGTTTAATCTTTTACCGTCCCATATTCCAATCTTGAGCTTATTGACAGAGAAAGTTCCGTTTTTCTATCGTGCGTAAAGAAAGTTTACAAACTCATGTTAACTAGTTAAGTAACTATACAAAACGTATAGGTAGTACAAGTTAGTGTTCTATGGTATAGGTTGATGTTAAAACATCTATGTGAAATGTCAATAGATAAATATTTAGAATCTTTGTGTTCCAAAAACAATAGTACTTTTAAAATTTTTATTTTTTAAATGTTTAGTAAAATGTTTCTTAAATTGCCCTGGATAGGATTGCCCGTGTCTTGGGGGTAGTCTCTTCCCCAGTTGTGCAATGCAAAAAACCTGTCGATAAATAATAAACATTTAAAAATTATTAAAAAAAAACTGGTCAAGAACGTGTCAGATCGCACTATAGTGTTCCGTCCAAGATATTTGCAGTCAACAGTGTACCTACAGTGTGAAATGTGAATACAGTATACATCTCGAACACAGTGTGTATATGTCACCGTAAGATTGTAAAATCCGTTAGATTATAATCTAACGGTTTCTATTCCGCTAGATTATAAACTGTCGAAAGATTGTGAACCGTTCAATGTTCTGAGTATTAATTTATGAAATATTTATTGTTTTTACGTTTTCTTGTCTCTTTCTTGTACAGTTCGCGCGCGAGTTGAATGCAGAGTAAATGTAAGTGTCACCATACATTTACTCTGCATTCAACTCGCGCGCGAACTATAGGTTAGGTTAGGGTTTGACATGAATATTCAGGTAGTGCCCGGCCGCAGGCCGGGCACTTAGGTTCTATCAGGTTAATATACCTAATAAATTACAATTTACCGAAAAATAACGCGTTAAATTGTAAGCAGTATGTTACGGTTCACAATCTGTCGACAGTTTATAATCTATCGAGATAAAAAACGTTATATTATAATCTAACGGTTTTTACAATATTACGGTGACATATACAGTATTTCTCGAACACTTCCAGCTTCCAGCATCAGAAAGTCATGACCTCCGTTCCAAGTTTCTACGTCGCGGTAGAGGAGTAAATGAAAGAAGATGAATAGTACCGCGTATAAATTACAAAAAAGGTCCAGTTTTACTACCATTATTTGCCAGACTTTCCGTCATAGTAAAACTAAAATCGTCCGAATATAGTAAAACTAGCTTTTGCCCGCAGCTTCCCTCAAATTAGGTTAAATTTCATAAAAACAAAGCCTTTTGTACCCTCACAGGGGTTAAAAGAAAATTCTTCCTTCCTGTCTATGTCATAGCTATTTGTATGCCAAACAGCCTGATCCGTCCAGTGATTTGATTCCGTCCTGTGCGTTGATAGGTCAGTCAGTCAGTCTATCACCTTTTCCTTTTAAATATTTAGAAAACAAAAACATAACGACATTAGCCAGAGTCCTTCTTAAATTATTCTTGAAAAAAATTTGAAAATCGGTCTAGTTTTGATGGAGGAAACAGGAGAATACAAAAGTTATACATGTAAATAGTCAGTCCAACGCACTATGCGTGATATATTAATTTTGCTAGTATTAGTATTCGCAAGTAATATTCGTCGTCAAGGCTAGCTTTGTAGAGCGTAGCGTATCCAATCGAGACATTGATGTTGAAATCCTACGGAGGATGAATCGCTAACAATGTTAAGGTGCCAGCGGAGAATGAATTGCCCATACAAACGTAATACCAAAATAATTAATAATTCGAGAACATTTCCACCAAAATGAGAGTTTATTTGGATTCAAATTGTATTTATCTAGTCCCCTGGATTTATATGTTTTCAAAATACTTTCCTAAAATGAAATGTAAATGAATTGCGTTTTGCATATTTTTACGACAAGATGGACATGTTTCCCTCTTATTTGTTTCATATTAAAACCAACGATATCTTACGTATTAATTGGTCAGCAGCATAGCCTATATTGTCAAGTTACAGAATAACAAAACGAAGTAAAAAGCACGATAAGTTTTCATTCATCATTTTTGGTATTCACGGAACAAGACTAAATGTATAACAAATTCTGTAAGCTCATATTGCTATCTCGCTTGAACGCGATCATGTGTCATCAGTGAAATAGAGATAGCAATATACCGGCAAATTTATATTTGCGGTTCGAATAGAAGTTGCGAGCGGCGCGAACCGGCCTCTTAAGAGGTTTTGCTGCTGAATCGGAAATGACACTTTGATTTTCCTTTTGTTTTTCTGACTTGTCAATTTTTACGGTTTTGTTAACACGGAACCCTAAAGTTTCATTCAGTCAGCCAAAAATTTTAATATGCCTTTTAGTAGCATGAAGTAAGTAGGTACTTTAACATATTTTTTTGTAATGCAAATTTTTTACTTTGAAGTTTATTTTTAAAATGCATTTGACAAAAAACTAAATAGGTTCCTATTTGAATCAATAGTTAAAGTAATCTTCTCAGACCCAGGGCGCATTTGGAACCCAATTAGTGTACAGTGTACCTAAATTGAGTAAATATACTTCGAGTTTGAATTTAATAATAAATAGATGATTTAAAACATCTCAAGCAGGTAGTTATTAATATGAAAGAGAATTGTACGAATTTGTAGAACGTGGAGCATACTTGGTCAAGTAATTACTGTGACAACATGATCATAACATAAAATTAAGCATTGAATTATATATTTTAATGGTACGCGATATGGTATGAATTCCCCTGACGTAGCCAGTCTTGGTACTGGTAAGGCAGCTCTTATGTTAGCTTAGTTACGAAGATCTGTTCGAGGTCGAGCATACGTTCGCTTGTCGAGATGGAGTGTTTGATATTCCCGATTGACTGTCTTTCGCTCTCGTATATCGTTGTTCATGTATAGAAAACTGGATGATGCTCGCGAGATCGTCCACGTAGAGTAGATGAAGTTTTTTTATTCTCGCGGGAACTCCTTTTTTTTCCAGGACAAAAAGTATCCAATGTCCTTCCCCGGGATACAACCTTTTTTAATCCACTACAAAGGGGCATGGCAGTTCTGTCTCTATAGGTACCGAATTTCATCAAAATTGGTTGAAAAGATCATCAAAAGAAGATTGAAAATTGATCCGAATTTCATCAAAATTGGTTGAAAGAAGTGGTTTGAAATTTTTTAGAACGACAACAAAGCTGAAGACCAACTTTGATTTATAAATGTTTATTTTTTAAATCCACTACTCGATCAGGTCGTCAGAAAAATAAAATGGGAATTATTTCTCACATTATTGAAAGGTTTTCGTGAAAGCGTAACAGACAGACAGACAGATAGACAGACGGTTCAAAGATGCTGTTCATTTTCTTGTCATTGTACCTACTCCTTGTACATTTTTTGTTTCTGATTATATATATATATACGTTCTTATGTATGCTTCTAGAACACGCTTATGCTTAGTTTTTCGAAACTTTCATAAAAATATACTAGATATGAAATCTCTACTGCCAGGAAATTGGAGATTAAGACTAAGACCTGTTTCAATAAAAAATGTAATTGGCTTGGAAATAAAACAATTCTCATTATAATGACTCATTATGTTGAATCGGCTCATTGGCTTCAAGAAGTCTTCCAAATCAAAGCTTTGCTGAGGTTAGGTAAATTTTTCAAGCATCTCTTTTGATTGCGTTCTGATATTTTTTTCTCATTCTTTAATTGTTTCGATATTATTAAGTATCTAATGTAAGTGGGTAAGCCTCAGTCTTTTGTAGATTCGTTAGTTTATTCTTTTCATTATTATCCATTGATAAATTTCATTGAAAAAACACCATAAATTAAGCGTCTATTTCTTTCATGGTTCAAATTGATATGTCTTTAATCTAATGTAGGACAACTGGTGGTTCTAATATGTCAAGATTGATACTTACTAATGTGAAAGTTTCGATGTTTGTAAGTTTGCGTTTTCGAATGTTTGTTTCTTCTTCACGCCACATTATAACTGGATCGATTTGGCTGAAATTTGGAATGGAGATCGCTTATAACCTGAAACATTTATTCCCGGAAAATTAAAGAATGCCTGCGGAACAAAAAATGTGTGTGTGCGTCGTTGCGGTCGGTTCGACTGCGGCAAAGGAGGTCCCGAGTTCGAGACCCGGGTCGGACCATAAGTATTGGGTTTTTCTGACTAGAAATTCTCAATACAAGCCCGGAGTTGGGAAGTTGGCGGTGTTTCACCCCCGTGCCTCGGAGAGCACGTTAAGCCGTCGGTGAATGAATGAAATTACAAACATACTCTTGAGCTGCCTCGTTATCTTAATCGAACTTTCCCTTGCTCGTGGTATTCGTAAACAAGACCTGTTATACGTGTAACTATACCAACTGTTATGTCACTGTTTGCAGTAGCGCCACAGTTCTCGGTAGCGGGTACTGGGGGCATAATAGTAATACCATCGCTTAAATCCGTATTGTTTTAATATTGTTGACGTTCGTGTTTTAGAATTATAGTCCTTGTAACAGGGATGTCGTCGTATGTAATTTTTTGTGTGACAATAAAGAATTTATCTATAGGTCTATCTATATTTACAGTTATTAGCTATTGAGTACTGACGTATTTTTACGGATCAACTCTTATGTATGTAGGAATAATCTAATAAGCAAGAGAGTCACGCCGCCAGAAAAAGCCAACTTAATTTAATAGAGTATAGGAAAAGGCTTCATCGAATACTTTGAGGCTTCGATCCGGTAGTACAGAAATAGGGTGAAAGATAAGACAGTCCTAATTAGTTCACTTTAATCAGTAATTATAATTAACGTAGGTAACATTATATTGACCAGACTAATAAGGACAAAATTGGAATGTTTTTTCCTTCGGCCTATTTCTCTTTGGCTGTGTAACAACTTGGTCTATAATTTCTGCTCTTTTAGGTAACCTGGCAACAAACCAATCTTAGCGCTTCTTGTTCGACAAGTAATAGGCATAATCTTTTATAAACTCTTCAGAGCACTATCGTTTATTATTGGAATTTGTACTTTTGAGCAAACTAAATTTTAAATATGCCTCTATGTAGCTGTAACAAACAGTTTTTTAGTAGTTTTTGAATGGCTGTGACACAGACATAACGCCGGACTAGAAGAATTACTATAGAGTCTTCTTTACTTAAGAACTTAAGGTTATACTTAAGTACTATAGAACTGTAAAAATCACAACAGTTGTTTTCAATTACGTGTGATTCAGGCAAGTCAACTTTTAAAAGTTTAAAAGTAGGTTCACGATACGAAATGGCTCTTGGAAAACTGTGAAATTACTCAACTGATAAAAAGTAAAAAGAAAAAATAGTTCCATCTAAAGTACTCGTACTTACTTTGCAGTTAAAGTAATGGAATTGCGTGGTAATCAATTGTTTTTTTTATTACTAAACATGAACTTAGGTTCACTGTCCTTTGATTATTTGGAAATTGGACAAGTCAAGGTGTAAATTGGTCAAGTACCCCTCTTGACACGAAAAGTTCAAGGCGCAATGAATGCCTAATTAATAAGTACTGAGACGAATATAAATAATACAAAAGTCACTAAGCAACTAAGAAGTGGTTTGAAATTTTTTAGAACGACAACAAAGCTGAAACTTTGATTTATAAATGTTTATTTTTTAAATCCACTACTCGGATAGATCAGATCGTCAGAAAAATAAAATGGGAATTATATCTCACATTATTGAAAGGTTTTCATCAATGACCACAGAGCGACAAAGTAGGTACGAAGCACTGTTATATTATAATCTCTACCCAAAGTTCCAAAAATGGCTCACCATTAAGTTGTTTTGGAATATACTCGATTTAAATATATGTCTTTTATATTTTATGTTGAAAAACATCTTTCTATTTGTGTTTTGTAGCTTATTTTTGTATGTATATGCATTTAAATGCCCTCCTTTGATCATGAAATTACTCGAGTTCTGAAAATTGTGAAAAAATTTCAACTCCCTTCCTCTATATCAATTTCTCCTGGTTTCTGGAGGGCGATTGTCTAAAAATTACATCTACAGTGTAATCATCGCAATCACCTCTGATTGGTTAACATTCTTCTGCTATTGGCCAAAATCCATTGACGCAGCCAAAATACCATAAATTTAGTCAATCAAAACAATTGAGACTGGTATCCAATGATTGATGCAGGTTTTACACAATCGCCCTGCTGAATGTGCATACTAACATAGCTGTCTCGTTCTAGCAAGCTGCGCTTCTCGATTCTCTCTCTCATACGCTTGGTGGTGGTGGCAGCCGGTTTCCACCGGGTGAGGATCCTGGGTCAACAGCACGTGCCTTCGAACCGGAGGGAAGCCCCAGTTATAGTGATCGCCCCACATTCCTCCTACTTCGATGCTATAGCCATTGTATGCCTTGGCGCTCCAAGCGTGGTCGCCAAGGCTGACACAGCGAAGCTGCCCTTCATTGGACGTATGTGCCCCTATTTTTGAAGTGTTCGCACTTAGCATGTGTGTTGTAGTTGAGTTTTCGCCTTGCTTGCACAAATGCTGTTTTACTTTTGCTGGTTATATTATGTTTGTAGTTTGTTTTGTAGTAACTCTTGTATGTCGTGGTCGCCAAGGCTGATACAGCGAGGCTGCCCTTCATTGGACGTATGTGCTCATATTTGAGTTGGCATGTGTGTGTAGTTGTTGTTTTCGGCTTGTCTGCACAAATGTTTGACGGCGCGTGGACAGCGCGCCCGTCAATGACATGTTATTATAGTCTGTGATCAAGAGTGTCGCTGTCAAGTCACTCTGGCGGAGCGTCGCGTCTATGGTAGCGAGGCAGCCATCTTGTTGGCAGTTAGAATATGAAATAGGACCAGCGCACCATGTCTGCGACGAATCGCTATGTGATACTTTAATCTAAGTTGTTAAAAATTATATTTGAGTTGAGTTAAAGACAAAGGACTACTAATTAATTATTAAAAGACTTATTTTGTTGTGACACCGTTATTTTTAAAGGATTATTATAATTTTGCGTTCAAGAGAAAATCAATCAGTTTTATTAATTGCCCACATACCCACGCTAGCCAAGATGAATTCTGATGAAGGCCCTCCTGCGCCTTTATCAGAAGTGGGATGTAACGGATTGCAAAATGAAGCAAAACAGCCGGATAAAGTTAATGCTGAGCAACTTTTATGTAATATGGAAGGGTTGCTAACCCGAGTTTTAGCAGCACAATAAACGCCAACAGTGAGTACTAATCAAACGCCAATATTAAAGTTTGACCCGGATGAGGCGGATTCGGGTATCAATGATGGGTGTAAAGTAACAGAAGTTATTGTGCAACATAAATGTCTGGAAGGAGTTAACTTACTCGTAGCTAATGGTAACTTACGGTGCGCTGAATGGTCGTGCAGCTGCATGTCTTGCGAAGTTAAATCTAAATGAAATTACATGGAATTCGGTTAAAGAGATTTTAATAGCTAGATTTGCTAAACCAAACCTTGTTCAAGACTAATTTGACGACATGTTACGATTCCAAATGGACGTTAAAGAGACGGCATCTGAATCTGCTCTTCGGTTATGGAACCTCATTGAACAAAACCTAAATCTATGATGTCTGAAGAAGTAATTACTGGGTTCGTTATATAGTTACTGTGTCAGAAGGATAATTTGATACGTCGTGAATTATATGCTCAAACTGTCACGTTTCGATCTCAATTATTCCGAATACTTGGTAAAATTTATCTTAAGCGACGCGGATCAGATGCTGAAGTTCAAGACCCTGAAGCCAAGCAAGCTGAAGCAAGATATAGGAAGCAACGTCATGATGTTGGAATGAAATCGCAAGATTCTTCAAGTTCGCCACGTACTATGGAGAAGACGGCTGATGTTATCTGTGACTTGTGCGGTCAACCTGGGCATGAGGTGACTACTTATACGAACAAGATGAGCGACAGCGGGGCTGCGGTTAGCACCGCCCTTCCAGGGATACTTTGGGGACATCTTCCGGTGAGACAGTTTCTTTTTTTTTATTTGATAGCGGATCATCTTGTTCTCTTGTAAACGAAAGGTTCTGTGACAAACTTGTGGGTACTGGGCGTGAAAGTCTCGTTTAAGGCATATGTGGGGACGATATACAATGTACAACTCAAATTCAAAGCGATGTGACAATTGATGAATTTTTAGTAAAATTACTTTTTCATGTGGTCCCTGATAATCGTATTTCGGATCCTAATATTATCGGGAGAGATATTTTTCAGCAAGGGCTATGCGTCAAAATTGACAATGATTAATTATCTCAAATTCTTTTCCAGGGAACAAACTCATTTTTGCGACCTAAATTCAAACAATTCGGACTTTACCAAATTTGATACAGATTTACGAGGGCATGATAGGGAATTGCTAATTTCGTTGTTGAACAAATATTCCGGTTATTTCACTGAAGGCATTCCTTTCCCGCCGAGTCAATACAGGAGGACATAGATTTAGCATTGGTCTTTACGACAAAGACCAATCCTAAATCTATGCCAGGAGAGTGTAAAATTAACTTAATAGATCCAAACAAAATTGTGCAGCGGTGTCCGTATAGATTAGCGCCAGCAGAAAAACAGATAGTTAGGGAAAAGGTTCAACAACTGTTAGATGCTGGGGTAATTCGAGAAAGCTCCTCTTCTCTTACCGGGAATTAAATTCTAATACACAGCCTGAGCACTATCCTCTACCACGTATAGAAGAGCAAATAGATCAGCTTGTCGGAGCTAATCATTTCTCATCATTAGGTAGATATGGCGTCAGGGTTTCATCAAATAGTGATGCACTCTGTAGAGAAAACTGTAGAGAGAACATTTGTTACACCCGAGGGGCAATATGAGTACTTGGCTATGCCTTTCGGGCTACGAAATGCTCCATCCGTTTATCAGAGGTGCATCACTAAGGCTCTGAATCATCTAGAAGATAAGCCGTTGATTTATATGGGTAACGTTTTATGCTACTCTGTTGATGTATCTGAAGGTTTGCAGCGCCTTAATAGTGTCCTGGGTGCTCTACTAGAAGCTGGATTTACATTCAATCTCCAAAAATGTAAATTCATCAAGCAGAAAATAGAATATTTGGGATATTCATTGCAATCTGGTGAAGTAAGACCAAACTCTCGGAAAATACAAGCTTTGGAAGATTCTCCCCAACCAAAACCCGCCACCCAAGTCCGACAATTTCTTGGCCTTGCTTCGTATTTTCGTGAATTCATTCCTAATTTTACACGTATAGTAGGACCGTTGTATCCCCTAATGAAATTAAAAGGACCTATTAAGTGGACTCAAAGACACGAGGAAATACTTAACTCTATAATACGTATACTAACGTCTGAACCGGTACTAACTATTTTTGACCCTGAATTACCAGTAGAACTGCATACTGATGCAAGCTCAGAAGGATATGGGGTAATTCTTAAACAAAGAAAAAAATAATTTGCCTCATGTTGTTGAATATTTTAGCCGACGCACAACAGAAGTAGAGTCGCGCTACCACTCGTACGAATTGGAGACGCTTGCAGTAGTAAGAGCAATAGAACATTTCCAGCATTACCTTTACGGTCGACGATTTATAGTTTTTACTGACTGCAATTCTCTTAAAGCCTCAAAATCAAAAAGAGACCTTACTCCTCGCGTCCATCGGTGGTGGGCTTTCCAACAAGCTTATGATTTGACATTGTTTATCGTGAAGGACGGGGAATGGAACACGCGGACTATCTCTCGCGATATCCTCACCCAAATTTCGATGTTGCCAGCACATCTTCCGACAAAACACAGATAAAGAAAGTTCAATAAATCGAGCTTCATCAAGATTGGCTTTCTGTCGAACAAAAGCGCGATAGCTAGATACAAGATCTGATTATGAAACACGCTAATACTGGTTTTTCCGATTCAATAGCTCAGTCATATGATGTCAGAGATGGCATTCTCTGGAGAAAAATCAACAGAAACAACAGTTTCTTGATTACCGGTAGTTTCGCGCGGAAAAGATAAAACATTAGATAAATTTTATGAGCAATACTGGTTTCCCGAGATGTCAAAATGTGTACGTAAATTTATCGATACTTATATTATCTGCAAAGCATCGAAGGGTCCGTTTGTTATTACTGTGGTATTAGACAACGATAGGAATGAATTAAAAAGTTTAGGTTAGGTTAGGTTAGTTCATCGTGTATTAAGTATGCCCGCGAGAATCTATCCAGTGCCCCCAAGGTACGATGGTTTACTTGAGTTTACGATTAGCCTTTTGAATTGTGATGAGGCCGAGACGGCGCCAGAAGATGTAAATGATGTAACTCTAACTGATCGAGATGACACCTTGATTGCCTTGACTGTTTACCTACTCTGTTAACATTTCCGCTGACTCCCGTACTATCACAACTGGTTCAGACATCCTTAGTACCTACCCTGATCCTGAGAAATGGGACATACAAAATGAAATAGAAATCGCTGAACAAGAATATCCGTTATCATAGGTTTGCGATGATTATCATGTTTATTTTAATGTATGGAATGTTTAATGTCAATTTGTCGATCCTGGATAAGGTGTGCCGTCCGGGCTGAGCCTGAAAAGGTCGGTTGAAGGGATGCACTCGCTTGGTTCAGATGTAACGGTTTCATAGTCTATCCTGGTCAAGGTGTGTCGTCCGGGCTGCACCTGAAAAGGTGGGTTGAAGGGATGCACTCGCTTGATTCAGATGTATGGGTTTCATAGTCTATCCTGGACAAGGTGTGTCGTCCGGGCCGCACCTGAAAAGGTGGGTTGAAGGGATGCACTCGCTTGGTTCAGATGTATCGGGTTCATAGTCTATCCTGGTCAAGGGGTGTCGTCCGGGCCGCACCTGAAAAGGTCGGTTGAAGGGATGCACTCGTTTGATTCAGATGTAAGGGTTTCATAGTCTATCCTGGCTGAAGAGTGTTGTCCGGGTTGCATCTGAAAAGGTCGGTATGAAGGAAACACTTGTCCGGCCCAGACGTATTTGCGTTGGTTGACTGGTCGAAGGGACAGTGTCATCCGGGCCAGACCAATATAGGTTGGTTGTAGGGATATACTCGTCCGGCCAAGTCATTATGGTATTGGTCTTATTGCAGGCGACATAACGTCGATGTGAATTATTATAATTCATTACAGAATTAAGCCATGGTACTAGTAGGATGGACGAGCGGATGTCCTGGTGATTGAAACTTGTTTGTTACAGATAAATAATTCTAACGCCCGAGGACGGTCGAATGTCAGTCCGGCCGTGACGGCGCGTGGACAGCGCGCCCGTCAATGACATGTTATTATAGTCTGTGATCAAGAGTGTCGCTGTCAAGTCACTCTGGCGGAGCGTCGCGTCTATGGTAGCGAGGCAGCCATCTTGTTGGCAGTTAGAATATGAAATAGGACCAGCGCACCATGTCTGCGACGAATCGCTATGTGATACTTTAATCTAAGTTGTTAAAAATTATATTTGAGTTGAGTTAAAGACAAAGGACTACTAATTAATTATTAAAAGACTTATTTTGTTGTGACACCGTTATTTTTAAAGGATTATTATAATTTTGCGTTCAAGAGAAAATCAATCAGTTTTATTAATTGCCCACATACCCACGCTAGCCAAGATGAATTCTGATGAAGGCCCTCCTGCGCCTTTATGTTGTTTTAATTTCGTTGATAATATTTTGTTTTGAAGTTGTTTTTTTGTTTTGTAGAAGCCATCTCTTGAATGTCTTGTCGTATTAGACTTGGCGTATTAGCCAAGGCTGACACAGCGAGGCTGCCCTTCATTGGACGTATGTGCCCCTATTTTTGAAGTGTTCGCATTTAGCATGCGTGTTGTAGTTGTGTTTTCGGCTTCATTGCACAATTAATGGTGTTTTATTTTCTTTAATTATATTCTGTTGTTGTATTTTTGTTTTGTAGTAGCCATCTTCTTGAATGTCTTGTCGTCCTCAGCTTATTCTAATATCTCTTTTAAGTTGCTATCCTCTTATATTTTTCTTGTAGGCTAAGGCTGCAGTCTTCAAGACTGCCCTTAATAAGTTCATATTTGTGTTGGCATTCTATGTGTAGTTAACTGGTTCAGTTTTTGGAGACCATCTTTTGTTTTGTAGTTAGTTCTCTTTTAAGTACCTATTTATAATAGTAGCCATCCTCTTGTATAGCTAATCGTCTACAGCGTGGTTACTAATGCTTTTACAGCAAGACTGCCTTTCATAATGGACGTACGTGCTCTGAATAGCTGTGGTGTTTTGGCATGATGTGTATAGTTTGGTTTACTTTTGCTTTTATGTTCTGATTTCACCGAAACACTGTCTAGATGTTACGCTGTCAAACCCTGCGCTTTAGGAAACCGCAACATTAAGGAACAAGATTCCTTGTTCTTTGATTATCATGGACTTCCGCAAAGCAACGCCCGCTGCTATCCAATATTGGAAACCGCACAGTCGCGCCGTTGTGTTTCGATAGACAAGGTTTACGTGACAAAACTCGGTACATTCGTGTCGCCATCTGGTGGCACCGCTTGCCTAAAAACGCTAGTTTTTGGGCACTAACCATCTATTAATAAACTAGCTGATGCCCGTGAATTCGTTCGCGTGAACTCTTTAATTTTCCGAGATAAAAGTAGCCTATGTGTTATTCTAGACTATAATCTATCTCTGTGCCAAATTTCATCCAGTTCCGTTCAGCCGTTCTAGAGTTATAAATGTTCGAACAAACCCGACTTTGTTTTATCTATTAAAAGATATCGTTACTATTAAAATTTAACAGTCACGTGGTTTGCTTTATATCGTAACTGTTCAGTACGGTCCGGTATGGTTCATACTGGAACTAATTATCGGAACTATAGGATGTTCCGATATATACGAGATTTATAACATACATTGTGTTTTTTAAATGAATCACACCTGCAGTTGTGTTAACGACATGTGAATGTGATAATAAAAACGAGTTCTCGTAGTGGCATCTTAGCCCTAATGTGGTCGACGTAAAGGGAAAGTAACCTATGGAAGTAGTTCAAGCGCAAAATACGTAAGTACTGAAGGTCAGCTTCATACGAAAAGCAAAAACCAGCCTCGCTCATAATCATCATCACTTACCATCAGGTGATAAATGATTTATTTATTTCATGTGGGACAACTTGTATCACTTATGATGCGATGCGTTAAGTCTCTACCACTTTTTTATGAAAACGTTTTTTTATTCCCGCGGGAACTCATAAATTTTCCGGGATAAAAAGTAGCCATGTCACTCTCCCATCAGGTCCTCAATTATACCAATGCCAAAAATCACGTCAATCCGTTGCTCCGTTGCGGTGTGATTGTAGGACAAACAAACAAACACACTTTCGCATTTATAATATTAGCATGATTCACACCTGCAGATGTGCTAACTGCTAACGACATATAAATGTGATAATGGAAGCCAGTTCTCGTATAGTGGCATCGTAAGATCGTGGCCCTAATGTGGTCGACGTAAAGTGAAAGCACCCTTCCGAAGTAGCTCAAGTGTGTTTTTGTTGGTATGGTTTGTGTAAATAAGCATACTAACTCGGTAGATATGCCGTTAAGATGTCGTAGAGATTCAATTAGGGGAAACCACTGTACAATAAAAAAAATCTCGTGTAACCGCTATAAACTTCAAATTTAATCTTTTTTATTCAAATAAAATAAACAATCTATTACAATACATAAGTAAGTATGTAAGTTAAATAAAATACAATAGTGTAAGTTATTATACTATCCTGTGGGGAGCTGGACCCAAAGTCGGTTGCTTCCATACAACTTTGTCATTAAGAAATTCGTCAATTGTATAATAGCCCCGACTCAACAAGTGTTCTTTTACGGTTTTTTTGAATTTGTGCAATGGCAAATCTAAAAGTTCTTTTGGAACCATATTATAATACTCGACCCCACAAAGGATTTCTGCACCTTGCGTAGACGACATCGCGGCATTACTAGTTTATTCCGGTTTTGTAAATAAACTTTTAAAGTGCCTTTGAATCGTCGATTGAATCTACCGCCTGGTTCGGAAAAGCACTCCTACTGAGAAGAGCCAGCAACAAACTTGGTGGTTGTTCTTTTCAATCAAAATTAGTGTAATTATACGGATACAAGTAACTGCAGTCCCAAGCATAGCTGTGCCCCGATCTTAGAAGAGCCCACCTCGAATCTTTATCTAAAGTTGAGGTCGACACCGGTGCGAACGAACATACTGCCAAAATTTATTTATTTGTTTCAAAAAATTCAAAATTCAAATGTTTTTTATTCAAATAGACTTTTTACAAGTGCTTATGAATAGTCGAATGAATCTACCACTGGTTGGGAATGCCGTTTACATCAGGCAACTAGGGCCATAGAACTATATAATAATACAACATATAACACAATAAAATAATATTAATAGGGAAAATAATTATGAAACAGTAGGGATTCTGGATCTGGCTTCCCTGAAGCGACGGTAAACTATGCCCTCCGGCCAAAAGTCTGAGCTGAGGAACACGTCTTTGCACGAAGCCGGAACAGTAAGGATATATACCTACGAGTTGAAGTAGGTTTTCCTTCTGGACTTAAGTTTATCCAAGACTTAAGTATAATGTTTCATTATTGTAGACTTTCATGTTTTAGAATTATAATCCTTATTTTAGGAACGTCAAGGTATGTGACATCGAACTGTAATTTTGAGTAATATTGCTTAGGTAATGCGTTAATAACTGCCTCGTTGGTCTAGCGGTTAGCATAGTCGACTGCGGATCACGAGGTCCTGTGTTCGATTCCCGGTCGGGCAAAAAAATTGTTATTGGGTTTTTCGATTAAGAAATTCTCAGTGCCAGCCCGGAATTGGAAGTTGGCGGTGTTTCACCCCCGTGCCTCGGAGAGCACGTAAAGCCGTCGGTCCCGGTTATTATCACTAACATGATAATAGTCGTTAAAGCCCGCCAACCCGCATTGGAGCAGCGTGGTGGGTCTAAGCTCTAATTCCCTCTCTCATATGAGAGTGGAGGCCTGTGCCCAGCAGTGGGACGTATATAGGCTGTAGTGGTGGATTGCTTTAAGCTTTGGCATTATGGTCCCTGAGAGTTGAGACTACTTGGTTACAAAAAGGTGACATGAATCGCGATATTGTGCTAACAATAATTATTGTGTTTATTATTCGCTAGGTACGAGATATTTCCCTATACAGGTATGGTATTATCTCAAACCACCGCAAACCATCGAGTTGTCGTGTGCATGAGGAATTTACGCCATACACGAGCGCTAACGGTACAGTCTTAAAGTTTACTGTTTTGTTGATAGTCATCGAGAACTTTAGTGAAAAGTACGTTGCATGTAGCAACTGAATTGAAGTTTCCTGTCTTGTGAGGAAAAATAGAGTTTCATTTCAATAGCATCTAATATTTATATATCTAACTAGCTTCTGCCCGCGGCTTCGCCCGCGTGGCCTACAAGAACCAAATGTCATTTTATTCAGAAACAAACATCATAAGCGTTGTCACTCCCTCTCAATTGTATGTAATATACAAACTGACAATATCTCAAACAAAGCAATAAGCACGAAGTTCTAAGTTCTATAACTAAACTAATCTCTGGAATGAGAGTAGTACGGTTTTAACAGAACTCAAAGCGTGTGTGATGAGATCTAAATAATTTCCTAATTACAAAACAAACCAGAAGTGGATAATAATTAACATTGTTTACAACGAAATGCTATCCGCACCTAACCTACCGCAGTATTTCTTTGTAAACAATATTTTTTGTTTTTCCTTCAGGTGCTAGAATCACCAGACTGCTCCGTGAGCTTACTCTGGAGCAGGCCACGTATAACTGACCGTGTGAAAAGCAGTTCTCCCTTAGGTCTACCCCTGCTAAATTAAGAGTTTGGCCTTGAGACTTATTGATGGTCATGGCAAAGCAGACTTTGAGGGGAAACTGCACTCTTTTGAACTCGAAGGGGTAGTTCGATGGTGTAAGAGGAATCCTCGGAATAAACACAGACTCCCCTTGGGAACAACCGGTCAGTATAGTTGCCTCGATCACATTTCGTTGCAATGTTTTCACTCGCAATCTGGTGCCATTGCATAATTTTGGTGGGTTTAAATTACGCAGCAACATAACTGGGGCACCAACTCTCAATTTTAATATGTGAGTTGGGAGACCAGGAGGCTTCAATGTGTTAAGAAATTCAACCGGGTAATGTATGGCTTCATCGTTGTTAATCACTGAGTCCACTGATTTATAATGATGTTCAACTCCTTCGAACGATTTCAAAATAATTTCATTGATAATTATTAATCATTAATCATTTTTTACTTAACAGTGGCTATGGAAGTCGGTTTTTTGGAAAGAATTTTTATTTTTAATTCACCAAAGCTTTGTAGAGGAGCGAGTACTGAGATGCGTACTTGACATCCTTACCATCAGAAGAAAAGCTAATCGACATTCCAGCTTTTACCAGCTAAAATGTCATAATACAAACTTTCAACCCCTATTTTACCCTTTGGGAGGTGAAATTTCGAGAAACCCTTTCTTAGTGCAAACCTACTCTTCACAAAAAACACACCCTCCAAATTTCATGTCTATAAGACCAGCGGTTTAGGCTGTGCGTTGATATATAAGTCAGGACTTCATCCGCGTGGTTTAAGCTTTTTTCCCCACAGGCACTCCTTGATTTTCCGGTATAAAAAGTAGCCTTTATCACTCTTCAGGTCCTTAACTATACCCATGCAAAAAATCTCGTTGATCCGTTGCTGCGTGATTGAAGGACAAACTCTCTATTTAACGTCCTTGGGGATCAAATTTTCAAAAATGGTGAAAAATATACTTCTTCATATTTAACCGAATGCTCAAATACCAACTTCCATGGCTTTGACTTGAAAAATGAATGACTTTCATACCAACTTTCAACCCCTATTTTACCTCTTTGGGGGTGGAATTTTAAAAGCTGTGACACACGTACTTATTTTTTTTACCGATAGCCGAAATTCCAAGTTTCGTTGATATAAATTGAAAAAATCTTGAGAAATGGAGGACTTTCATGCAATTTTTCATCCCCTATTTCACGCCTTTGGGGGTCGAATTTTCAAATTGGTGGAACACGTACTTCTTCATATTTAACCAAAAGCCCAAATGCTAAGTTTCATGGCTATAACTTGAGAAATGAAGGACCCTTTGGGGGTGGAATTTTGAAAAACTGTTGGTCTGTTGGTCACATACGTACTTCTTTATTTTTTAACGAAAGCTAAAATACTCAGTTTTGTTGATATTACTTGAGAAATATCTTGAGAAATGATGGGCTTTTACACAAACTTTCATCCCCCAGTTCACCCCTTTGGGGGTCGAATTTTCAAAAATGGTGAAACACGTACCTCTTCATATCTAACTGAAAGCCCAAATGCTAAGTTTAATGACTATAACTTGAAAAATGAAGGTCTTTCATACAAACTTTCAACCCCTATTACACCCCTTCGGGGGTGGAATTTTGAAAGCTGTGACACAGATACTTCTTTTTCTTCGTTAATATGACTTGAAAAATATCTTGAGAAATGAAGGACTTTCATACAAAATTTCACCCCCTGTTTCACCCCTTTAGGGGTGGAATTTTGAAAAACTGTGAAACACATATTTCTTTATTTTAAACCGTTAGCTTAAATACCAAGTTTCATGGCTATAACTTGAGAAATGTAGGACTCTCATATTAACTTTCAACGCTTATTTTACCCCTTTGGGGGTGGAATTTTGAAAAACTGTTGGTCTGTTGGTCACATACGTACTTCTCTATTTTTTAACGAAAGCTAAAATACTCAGTTTTGTTGATATTACTTGAGAAATATCTTGAGAAATTATGGGCTTTTACACAAACTTTCATCCCCCAGTTCACCCCTTTGGGGGTCGAATTTTCAAAAATGGTGAAACACGTACCTCTTCATATCTAACTGAAAGCCCAAATGCTAAGTTTAATGACTATAACTTGAAAAATGAAGGTCTTTCATACTAACTTTCAACCCCTATTACACCCCTTCGGGGGTGGAATTTTAAAAGCTGTGACACAGATACTTCTTTTTCTTCGTTAATATGACTTGAAAAATATCTTAAGAAATGAAGGACTTTCATACAAACTTTCACCCCCTGTTTCACCCCTTTAGGGGTGGAATTTTTAAAAACTGTGAAACACGTATTTCTTTATTTTAAACCGTTAGCTTAAATACCAAGTTTCATGGATATAACTTGAAAGATGACGGACTTTCATACAAACTTTCACCCCCTATTTCACCCCCTTAGGGGTGCAATATTGAAAAATTGTAAATCACTTATTTCTGCATATCTAACTGAAAGCCCAAATGATAAGTTTCATGGCTATAACTTGAGAAATGAAGGACTTTCACACAAACTTTCAACCCCTATTTTACCCCTTTGGGGGTGAAATTTTAAAAAACTGTGACACACGTACTTCTTTATTTATTACCTAAAGCCAAAATACCAAGTTTCATGGATATAACTTGAGAAATGACGGAGTTTCATACAAACTTTCACCCCCTATTTCACCCCCTTAGGGGTGGAATTTTGAAAAATCCTTTCTTAGTGTGCGCGTACGTCATAAAAGTAACCTACTGTCAAAATTTCAAGTTTTTAGGCCCAGTGGTTTAGGCTGTGCGTTGATATATAAGTCAGTCAGGACTTTGAATTTTATATATATTATAGATAATTTACGATTTTTTGTGTGATGGAGATAATAAAAAACCCCGGCTGAGTTTGTTGTGGACTCTTCTCAGACGGGCGCGTTTGGATCCTAATACTCGTAGCTTTAGTTATAAGATACCATCGTAAATTATCACCATCCAGGTCGTATACTTTATATATCCGACGTTCAAACAATGTAGTAGGTACCTATGTGTGTACCAATTTTGAAGAAACATACTTTGACTTTGCCTAGTGGTTAAGAGTAAGATGCCCGGTTTCCTATTCAGGTGGTCGCGAGTTCGATTCCCGGGCCTCCAACTTTTCGGAGCTATGTGTGTTGAAATTAAATATCACTTGCCTTAAACGGTGAAGGAAAACATAGAGTTATTCATTATGTTCTTCACCCATTCCCTCACATTCCCATTCAGACGTCGAAATTAATGTGCAGCCGCTATTTTTTTTAAATTTGTAACCTTTAAATTGATATGCAATAATCTGGTTCTCGACCGAGAATGTCACTTCACGTTTTGCCCGATACATATTTAGTTTTAAATACTATTTCCGGGTGTATACGATCTGTTGCCCGCGGCTTCGCTCACGTTAAGTTCGATTTTCATATATAATATTTCAAAGCCTTACCCCCTTAAGGGTTGAATTTTAAAAAATCCTTTCTTGGATGTCTATGTCATAAGCAAATTTCAGGTATTGTATGTATCCATGTTTGTATGCAAAATCTCAGCCCGATCGGTCCAGTGATTTGAGCTGTGCGTTGATAGATCAGTCATCAGTCAGTCACCTTTTCCTTTTTAAATATATTTGGAAGATATATTTATTATGTACCTACCTATATAATATGTAGTCTGTCCTGCTTTTGGGGTTCCGTAATAAAACAATGAACACTTGTACGAGGAATTCCGACCAAAAGTTTAAATTAAATTATCAATCGTTAAGAAACGAGACATAATATTTGAGTCCTGCATGCAATCAGCAGTTTGGTAGAGCCACGGAATAGATAAAGGGAGAGAGCTGTATGTTACATTCAACATTGTGCTAGTCAGTTAGTTTATCATTTTAGAATATTTTTGGCTAAAGATGGGGACCTGGGCTGGCAAAATCATACTTGACAAAAAACGTTAAACCCCTTCTCTCTCTCCCTCTTGTATATGGGTTAGTGATAAATGATTTATTTATTTCACGTAGGACAACTCGTGCCACTTATGATAAGACTCTACCACCGGTTCGGCAAATTGATTCTACTGAGAAGAGCCGGCAAGAAAATCAGTACTGTTGCTCTTTTCATAGAAAAGGACAGAGTACCTAAATGTAATTATTTGAGTCAGTGTTGAATATTTTCAACACTTCCAAGGCCTTGGTATCTCAGCGAGAAAAGAGCCGCTCTCTAAGCAAAATGCAGCAGGTTCCAAATACAAATCGCATTTTTTAAAATGGAATAGCGAAAGTAGCTATGTTCTTAAGATGTCCTACCACATGTCCTACACCGCACGGCTTGTTATTGTGGTACAGCTCGATGAAGCCCATTCAGCGTTACATAATACTGTAATGGTTATTTTAATCGAGTACAACGAAGCGCTAAGTACTTCCCACACTGACGTAAAACACATGCAAGGCATCCGTTTTGCAGCAGCTTTTACATAACGCACGCAATATATGCAACGTCCCCTTTCTGTGTTCTCGGCAAGTTCTCGGTTTTAATCGACTTTCTCTATGCATAAGCACGCTTTGAAAATACTGAGAGTCGAGAGTTGAGAAATGACGATCATATTATGTAGTTACTAACTGATACCCGCGACTTTTTCCGCGTGGTTTAAGTTTTTTTTTTATTTTCCGAGGGAATGCGTAAAATTTCTCTTTTAACTAAAATGACAGCTCTATTTATATTGCTAACCCTTTCAGAATACTCTCTATGGAAAGGGGCAAGACTAGATTTAGAGCTGTCATTTTAGTTTACTTGGCCTGTTCCACTAGTCCCTACCAACGTATCCCCCCCCGAAGGGTAAGATAGAACGGAATTGGTCACAGTATAAGGGCATTTTTGTTTTTCACACATTAAATGTCTTTTCTATTGTTTTCAGCATAACCTAAACAAACATATCAACGTTCTTTCTCAAAGTATCTTGGTCTTTAACTCGTACGGGTCGGTCCAATTCCAATACCATCATAAATTATTATATTTCGTTGGGAGGAAATGATATCTGGCTGGCGATATGTCATATGACCATAGGATTCCTAGGCCTACTAGTAAGTTGCAAGGAAACGTTTTTTGAGGCCCCACAGCTCTTCTGTAATAAGAATATTACAGAAGAGCTTAGAGCTTCATCTTTGTATGGGTTCTTTAGGGCAAGTGAATTGAGCAGGGTATTAGCTTTTATAGTGGTAATAATTTATATCTAGGAAACCACAACTTTTTCATTTGACCTAACCTGTTCTTTCTCCTAGCTTCTAGGTCTTTGAACTGAAATGCAACTAGTGATTTGTCCATCACATTCATAAGGAAAAAAAACTTCGAGGCCCCACTAATCATTATAATTATAATGTTAATTTATCGAGCTTAGGGCATAATCTTCATCATGATCATCATGGCTTCATTGAGGTCAAAAGATAGAGCAGATTGTCGGCTTTCCCTATTGGTGATAAGTTATATTTCATAACTTTTTATTTGTCCTAACGTATGTTCTTTCTCCTAACTTCTAGGTCTCTGAAACCCCTCATATGTTTCATCGGGAAGATGTCCTACCTCGCCGGTGGTATGGCCATCACAGTCCGAGGTCGGCAAGTGAGTCGCAAGGAAGCGCCCATACTAGTCGTCGCCCCCCACTCCTCGTTCCTGGACAGCTGCATCGTGTATGCGACCAAAATGTCTTCGGTCATTGTCAGGAAGGAAAGCATGGACAATTATGTTGGAAGTAGGTGTCTTTTTTATCTGGTGATGGTTTTTTGGGGTCGTTTGATGAAAGTGCATTAAATTTGGTGGCGGTTCTCTATTAATTTTTGGTATAGGTGTATGGACTTTTACATATTGTGGTGACTATATAATTATGTTTACAGTTATCCATAAGGATAGAATGGACTATATTATTATGCTGAATGTAAGTGATCCTTATAACTTTATCTGGTGATGATTTTTTGGGAACGTTTGGTGAAAGTGCATTAAATTTGATGGAGGTTCTCTAAATTTTTGGTGAAGGTGTATGGACTTTTGTTTTGTTTGTTTTGTTTAATTACGGTATAAATCATGCCCGCGTCGAATGATGGCAAGAATGCTGGCTGCATTTCCGCGCTGGACAGCCAAGCTGATCCTTTGCGCAAAAAATGAGCCAGCACTTCTATCACCAGATGAGGCAATCATGGCAGGCATACATGTTGGTGCAGATGTAATAGTTGAGCTTTTGGTGACGAGACACACCTACAAAATAGATAAACTCTTAGTGAATGTTGATAAAGTTTTGTTTATTTGTGAATTGTGAAAATATGTTTGTAGTTCTCGAAAAGAAAGCATGGATTATTATATTGAAGTTGTAGTATTCACAATTATTATAATTAAAATTAATTGCATTTTGGAACTCTCTCTACTTTGTATTCGGCTTTTGGTGGAGGTATAATTATTGTTCCTTACATAATACTTAATAACCAATCAATTTTGGGAGATTTCCAAAAGACATTTGTTAATTTAAGATGTAAGCAAGCCTCTTGTAATTAAAACAATTAAAAAAATTGCCTGTGACAAGTTTTTTAAAAAGGGCAGTCAGTGTCTTCGTTATCAACCTCTAATGCTGTTGTCTTGTAAAGTTGTTAGTATTTGCACTCGCTACATCCTTGCGCCTTGCGATTTGCTTGATGTCATAGGTCCATCTAGTGGGGATCTGCCTTTGCAGACATAGAAAATATCATTGTTTGCAGACTTCAGTGCCCAACGTCTAGTAGTGAATAGCAAGTTAGTATTCTGTGTTCAGGGACTCGATGTGTAAATTCAAATGTTTTTATTAAAAAAAACGTTTACAAGTGCTTTTGAATCGTCAATTAATGATTCTACCACTAGTTCAGAATGCCTAAGCAATGCACCCTGGTTCACCAAAAATTCAGAAGTGCAGGAATATACTGAAATCCCCACAGTGAGAGAGGAATAGAAAGGTCACTTGTGGCCTATCAACAGTGACTTCAGTGTCATAAAAATTACTTAGCAGTGCAGCTTAAGGATGTTAGTGACAACATAAACCGACTTAAAAGGGCAAGATTGGCCAGCATATAGTACAACTAATAACAATTAATTGTACTGGTATCTTTGAAGCGATGTACCATCATTGGATGTGCAAGCCTTAACTTCCAACTATATAAAGACCACAGATCTGTTTATAGTCCTAGGACTGATTGTAGATGACCAAAAGCGGAGAGAAAAGAAAAAAAATATGTTCAAGTATCAATGCTGAACTTACTATTTGAGAGGCATTTAGCAGCCGTGCACACTCGAGACTGCTCCCGTTATTGATTTTCCGTTCAGCACGCGGCCTGAGCAGGTGCTCCTTACGCGGGCAAGCGATGCTAAGTACAGAATACAGATTAAAGAAGGAACTACAAGTTTAATCTGCTATAATCAAATCAAATGTTTTTTTATTCAAATTAACTTTTACAAGTACCTACTTTTGAATCTACCAGTTAATCCGCGAAAATCTATGTGGTACAGTGTGTTTCCCGCACTTATAGCCAGCGATATTCAAAACACCACAGAAATTTTCCAAACTACCCTCAACGTACGTTTCACAACGATACCGGAGCATCTTCAGGAGATGTTGACTCGACAATGCACGATTGCAAATTGTTTACAAGAACTAGCACCTGTGTACTTTTTTTTAAATTCCACTAGATACTAGTTAGCCCTTGACTGTATCACTTGATGGTAAGAGATGATGCAGTCTAAGATTGAAGCAGGCTAACCTATTAGCGGGCTAGGGGTACGGCATTATATTAAACCCAACCCCAATCGGTTTTTACTTTCTACACGGCATCGTACCGGAACGCTTAATCGCTTGGCAGTAGGTACGTAATTGCCGGGTGGTAAATGGTATCTAACCACGGCTGACGCTTCCAACCAGACTAGACCAGTGAAAACTCAGAAATTATAAATTCCCGAATTGACCACATCTACCACCATCTACCGCTACAGCCCATTAACGTCCCACTGCTGGGCACAGGCCTCCACTCTCATACGAGAGAGGGATTAACTCCGGGCTAGTTCTGAGAATTTCTAGTTAGAAAAACCCAGTACTTAATTATGGCCCAACCCGGGACACTAACCCGGGACTTCGTCGGCCGCAGTCGAACGTGCTAACCACTAGACCAACGAGGCAGTCACCACTTAACAGTTAGATAAACACCACTTTCGCTGAAGTTACAAGCTTTTGAAAGCGTGTGCAGTTATGCACCACTTTTCGCTGTGCTACTTAAATAGACTTTGTGGCTCACAAAATATCTGTGAACCAGTCGTCTTGTGTAGATGAGTGAAGAACTCAATTGAGCAAAGTGTATAAGTGTGCAGAATTATTGGCCAACTAGCTGCTGCCCGCGACGTCGTCCGTTTGTGTTGAGGTTTTTTGGTTCCCGCGGGAACTCTTTAATTTTCCGGGGTAAAAAGTAGCCTATGTATTATTCCAGACTATAATCTATCTCTGTGCCAAATTTCATCCCGATCCGTTCTGCCGTTCTGGCGTGATTCAACATACATCCCATCCATTCATCCATCCAAATTTTATTACCGAAAAATAATGCGTTAAATTGTAATCTGTCGACAGTTTACACTAGTGGTTCGCCCCGAACTGAGACCTCGCGGCGCCATCTATTGACAATAAAAATTAAATAATTCCGTTGCCTTACAATATTTATCTAATTTTAGTATTTGTTGTTCAAGTACAGGACATAGTTAATTGAAATAATTGATCAAGTTTCAGGCTCATCCTTTCAGAAAATTTAGTTCTGAGGTCATCTTTGGACGTTAGAAAATCTCCACTTTGAAAGCCCCCCATTTCGTCAATTTTGGGGGAAAAATTAAAAAAAATATATTTTTGGACTCTATTCCTAATTATCTTTAAAATGATAATATACCGCAACCCTATGTAACTTTATAAAAAATATTTTACTTCGCATTCGCTTCTATGAGAGCCCCCCTGAAATAAAGATTTTTATTATTTTTTAAGCCATATTCGGCGGGAGGCCAATTACAGGAAAATTACATATTATATTTAAAGCTGAAGTAATTACGTTCAGTAATTCAGAAGTTATAATGCTCTGACAGACGGACGGACGGACGGACGGACGGACAAGCGCCAATTCACCCAAGTAGACTCAGAGACCTTCGCTTCGCTCGGTCAAATATCGCTAGTTAGATTACAATCTAACGGTTTTTACAATCTTACGGTGACATATACGAGCTTCAAAGATATTCTCGCTCGGTCACGTATTCACTATTCAAGTACGTATTCAAGCCTTAATAGTAGGTTTAATGTAATCACTTATTCACGGCTTCTTTTGAATATCTTTCGCTGCCGCCATGAATTTTCCTCGTAGTAATTTGTAAACAAGGCTTTTCGAGTAGGTACATTTTTGTCGTGACTTGATTTTCAGGTTAATGTGTGTTGTGTTTTGTCATAAATAAGGGACATTAGGGTGACATAGGCACGAAACGGAAATGATCCGAACCGACGTGACGCGACCTGTGTAATATCTCTCACTAGCGAATGCCCGCGACTTTGTCTGCGTGGTTTGAGATTGTTTGGTTCCCGACTGTAACTATTAATTAATGCCATTACTATCTCTATGATTTTTTAATGATAGGATTTAAGCAACATACAAAATCCTAACATTACATACGGGCAGAATAATTGAGAACCTCCTTTCGGAAGGAACTATTCGGAACCGCCGGGCCGGAACTCTTTAATCTTCCGGGATTAAAAGGCCTTTGTGCTATTCCAGACTATAATCTATCTCTGTGCCAAATTGCAGCCAGATCCGTTCAGCCGTTGGGGCGTCATTGAGTAACAAACATCCATACATCCGAATAAACGTTTGCATTTATAATATTACTTATTAGTAAGATAAGACATTTCACTTGCTTTAACTTCGAGAGGAAACCTACGTGCCTGAGATTTCTTAGTTTAAAATGTTTTGAATGGTGTGTGAAGCCTTCTAATCCGAACATGGCCAGCGTGGTGGACTATGACCAAACCTGTTCTAAATCTGAGATGAAAGTCATGGATTTTTCTCAGAAGTGGGCGTGAGGAACCCATAGTCTGTAGTGGGCGGATGATGGGTTGAGATGATTTGACAATCACATCTTTCGCAAAAGACCATGTTTCGCGTGTTGAAAAAAATATTAAAATCATTCTTGTTGCCGATTGTCATTAAAGTTTACATGACTGACTGGTACATGATTTGCAGTACCACCTCTTTACAATTACAATAAGAACCGGATGTAGGATATTGTATCATCAATTCAACACATCTTTAATCTATAAAAAGAAAAGGTGACGACCTGCCAACGCACAGCTCAAACCACTGATCGAATCGGGCTGAAATATGACACACAGATAGCTATTATGACGTAGACATCCGTAAGAAAGGATTTTTGAAAACTCAACCCCGGGTAAACATACCGATTTCATGGCTACAGTAGGTATAATTAACTTGAGATAATCATATGGGATAGTATTGTTTGCTGATGATACATCACTTTTGTTTAAAATAAATCGTTACGAATGAACTCTTGACGAAGTAAACAATTCTCTTACTAAAGTGGTACAGTGGTTTGAAGCTAATAACCTACTCCTCAATGGAAAAAAGACAAAGTGTATCAAATTTACATTACCTAATGTCAATACTACTTGATCATGAGGAATTAGATTTAGTGGATACCGCTTTTTTTCTCGGAATAGATGCTAAACTTCAATGGTGCCATCACATAAATGACTTATCGAACAGGCTTAGTTCTGCTGCATACGCGGTTAAAAAGATTTGCCAGTTGACAGATATAGAAACGGCGAGATTAGTTTATTTTGGTTACTTTCACAGCATTATTGGACAGTATGCCCAGCAAAATATAATAAATAATAACAGTGTCGCTTCTACAATAAGCTCCCAGAAGACATGTTGAAGATGTCTGTGAATAAGTTCAAAGTTAATGTAAAACGTAAACTCATTAAAAAATCTTATTACCATGTAAAGGATTATTTAAATGACAAGAAAGCTTGGCAACGATTTTTTCTAATGGCTCTGATAGTTCAGGGCGCGTTTGGAATCCACTTAGCGTACCACCACTGTGCTAGAAAGGATCCTATGCAATGGTGACATTAACCTTTGTAGAAGTCAGGAGTAGTCGGCCAAGTCTCAACACGTGCGTGTAAAAATACCCGAGCGTCCTCACGTGCCGTTTGTATGGATTCAGTACACAAATAGTGCACGCGTCGAGTGCATAGCGTCATAGGAAATGTCCGCGGGTAAAGAATCAATAAAACTCAAACACGCATCTTACTGGCGTATACTTACTTAAATTACATCTACTTGTGCAGAATGAGGTGCCAGATTCTTCAGGATTCTTAGACCATGGAAATAGACAACTATTTCTAGAAGAATTAGGTACCGAATACCCGATTACTTCTACCATGAGACTACTACAATCAAATAAAAGTCCGTCTTGGATAAAGATTATGATTACTTTTTAACGGTTTTTATTTGAACATAGAAGAGTGATTTATAGTCATTGATGTAGAATTTTTTTAGATGTTTATAGTATAGAGGCCATTTTAGTGTTGTGGTTTTAAATTTAGCATTTTTTGCCTTTTCTCTTTAAATAAGGCGTATATAATTTATTTTCATTTTTCTTTTATTTTATTCATACTTACTATCAGTAGGTACTATTATTTGTCTTATAATTTATTAAAGCTTTCTAAATTTTCCACTCTCAAAAAGTTTCTATTTTTAGCCGTTCTTGAGTGTGACGTAAAATGCGATTCGAAACATTATTTTCCGGCGATTTGAGAAGCGTGTAACAGAATTACTATAATAGTAAATAACAATTTTCCTTTCTCATTCTGTGGGGACACTGTAGTGGGCGATGGATCGTACTAATGTTATAAATGAGAAAGTGAGAAAGAGAGAAAGAGATTGTCCTTCAATCACGCCACAACAAAGCAACGGATCGACGTGATTTTTTAATAGTTGAGGACCTGGAGAGTTACATATATTAAGAATTAAATTAACTTTAAACTATATTTAGTATTGAATTAAAAAATCTTACTCCATACGGACGAAGTCGCGGGCATCATCGGGCTGGCTGAAAATAAAGTTGTTTAAATAATATCTGTATGACGTATCCTACCTCCATGGTTGAAAATGGTGATCATGAATGTAAAATATCAAATATGTTGTAAATTCCAGAGCTCATAAACTACACTCAGCCGGTGTATGTGTGGCGGGATGACCCCAACTCTAGACAGAACACGATCAAAGAGATCATAGAACGGGCGACCTCCAAAGAAGACTGGCCTCAGGTGGGGTTTTTTATTTATTTTTATGACTAGCGCTTGGCTGCAGACTTGCTGGAAGTAGTGATACAGCCTGAGGTGGAGCGCGCTTGCCTAGAAGATGCCTATTCACTCTTGATTTGAAGATACCAATATTATAAAAAATAAATAATATAATAATAAAAACTTATAGTAGTAGAGACTAACTTTGGGAACGCTAAATCGCTTGGCGGATTTTGCGTGTCGATAATTTTAGAAACATCGTGCTTTGTGTTTAGATAAAACCTCGTGCTTGTAATGTGAATATCTCCATTATTTGTGAATCATTTATTCGGTCAGATTTCTGAATTTAAAGATTTGAATTTTATTATTCACTAAGCAAGTCAATATTGAAAAAAAATATTTTAAAGTAATTTAAATTATTCGTTATTACAATTTTGAATATTGAGTTAATATTATGATTATGAATATTGTATAAAATTTTCATTCTGAGAAGTTAGCTCGGATGGAATTTTTGTGTTGGTGGGTTTTAGTATTCCTAGCAATACTGAAATTAGAGACAACTCTTTATTAAAATTAAATACGCGCTTCTAGTATGGAAGTTTGTATGAAATACATAGTTGTGTAGTCATCTTTCAACGTAACTTAAAACTAACCGGGGATGTGAATTTTAGGTCTTTTGGAAAAACATCTATTCAACATAATCAGTAAGAAATAAATTATTTTTGACATAGGCATCATCTGTATTGCTAAATACAAGTATGTATTCATGTTTCCTGCGCCTCATCCTTGTTGTTTAGATTCTAGATGTTGTTTAGATCGTTGAGGTGCAGGGGTGATCTACCTCTTTAGGTATGCTTGTTATGTATGGCACAATTTGGAAATAAATCCGGCTTCCGGCTTCCGTTTTCCCCTCCTCTTTTAATACAGGTACCTTCAAATCAAGAGTGAATAGGCATCTTCTAGGCAAGCGCGCTCCGCTTTAGGCTGCATCACCTCTTGCATGCAAGTCTGATTGCAGCGCTAGGCCTATATATTAAAAAAAAATATGTTTTTTTTCTTTCTTTCTTTTCAGGTACTGATATTCCCGGAGGGCACTTGCACGAACCGCTCTTGCTTGATCACGTTCAAGCCGGGCGGCTTCTACCCGGGCGTGCCCGTACAACCCGTCACTATCCGCTACCCCAACGCCAAGGACACGGTCACTTGGACCTGGGACGGACCCGGCGCGTGAGTCTTTTATCTTATAAACTATTTAACCCACTAACAGTCTGGGACACAGCCTCCTGAGGCCGTGGTCTGGGACCATACTGCCAACGCTTGCAATATTAAAAATGTCAGTTTGATGTCACGTCACGTACCTTACTTCTATACCTCTATACTATAATGTATATTATATCTTCTATACTTTAAACTAAATGATAACTAATTTATTATATTATGTACGATTCTATCCAAGCTACGGATTTTTTAAATAGCGGTTATTTACTTGTAGCCGAATAGTATAAATATGGTACTATATTCGGGTTCTAATTTTACTAAAATTAGAACGCGTACACATGCCGATAAAACGGTCCCGAAAGAGAACACTTCTACGAGTTGCTGTCCCTCTCGCACGCATGGCTACTGCCATAGACGAAGAATATTATAGAGACCCCAGATGCATGTATGGTAGTTATTATTTATACCATAGTAAGCACGCACACCCAATATATGAAGGGATAGGCCGTGGAAATTAAACAAGATAACTGATTAATTTAGATTAAATTCGGGAGCACAAAAAATACATGTGAGCCCGTCTGTCAGTCTAGGCAAAGATAATGAATAATTCTATGTGACGTTTGATAATCAAAAAACCACAGACTAACGACCAATACAATAAGTTTATAATAATGGTTTATTTACACTGCCGACAATATATTTCCTCCATGTTCGTTTCAGATTAAAGCTGTTATGGCTGACGCTGACGCAAGTGCACAGTTCGTGCGAGATCGAGTTCCTGCCGGTGTACTACCCCAGCGAGGAAGAGAAACAAGACCCCAAGCTGTACGCGAGGAACGTCAGGGATGTCATGGCTAAGTTAGTTGAACTTTACTTTGGCCACTGCCTTTGTCATGTTATTAAATGTTATGTTGTTATGTTGTAATGTTATTAAATCCAAACACTGGCTAGGCACTTATTAATCATTAATTACTTTAAATCTGCAAATAGCACTACAAGGCAAACGGCGCCATTCCAAAGTAACCATAGAATCATCTATCATCTAATCCATACAATAATGAGTCGATCGCAGACTCGACCTGTCAGAGCAGCACAGCACTAACATTACTGTCTCTCTCAGACTGAGCCCAACAATGTCAATAGTCATATTCATTTATTTTGAGTCCCAATTCTTACAGTAGTTCTAACATTCGATTCGATTCACTCGAAGATTCGAAAGCACTTTTAATAAGTTTATTTGAATCAAAAAATATGAGTTTGAACAGTCCCACAAACCCAAAATTGGAACGAAGTAGCTAACGTTCATAATGTTACAGTGAAGTTGATGTGTTCAATAGAATGAAAATTCTAACAAAAAAAGTTCAGTGTAGAAATATATTCGGAATTGAAATTATTTCTGAATATTAGTGTGAAATTCTGAATATGAATATTACATAGCAAATGAATTAATTAATTGTAAATAATTAATTAATCTGAATCTAATCTGTTGAAAATTCCCTTTGAACCTAACCTTGATTAAAAGTTGAGTTTAAAAATACTGTATCCAATTTTAAATCATAATTTTGAATTTCAGCTTAGAAGGGCATTTGACAACTAGTCAAATCAGCAACTTTTTTTCTAAACGTCAAAACGCGCTAGCATGGGATGTTGTTCCTCTATTTATCACTAAAAAAATATTTATTTGAATAGTTGTCAAATACCTAATTATAGCTGTTCACTATTGCAATTTTCAAGTGATTGGTTTTGAATTATGAATATGAAATTCTGAATGATGTATTTCGCTGTGTTCCAGAGCACTAGGCGTTCCAGTGCTGGACTACACATACGACGATTGTCGCCTGATCGCGCAAGCCAAACAAATGGGCATACCGAAAGGCGCCTACATCAGGGAAGTCAGTGAATTGAGGACATTGCTGGGGTGAGAAGCCATCATTTAGATAGTTCCTTAGTTAAGATGATTGTGAAATGGTGATAATGAAAAAAAACCCGGCTGAGTTTGTTGTGGGCTCTTCTCAGACCAGGGCGCGTTTGGAACCCTCGTAGCTTTAGTTTAAGATGTCGTACTGATTATCACCATTATATTGTTACTCGTATATGTTATAAATAACCGGACGTCAATAAGTGTAGTATACCTACCTAAATTGAATAAACGTTCTTTGCCTCTTTAACTCTTATCATATCACATTTTGACGTATGGAGGTTCCGGGTTCGATCCCCGGCAGGGTCAATTTGGGAATTTATAATTTCTGAATTTTTCGTGGTCTGGCCTGGTGGGAGGTTTCGGCCGTGGCTAGTTATAACCCTACCGGTAAAGACGTGCCACCAAGCGATTAAGCGTTCCGGTACGTTGTTGTAGGGGTATGGGTTTAATATTAACTGCCATGCCAATAACAGGTTAGCCAGCTACCATGTTAGAGTGCATCGTCACTTATCATCAGGTGAGATCGTAGTCAAGGGCTAACTTTCAGTGGATAAAAAAAAACAGTCTGCGGACGTCCGCTGCTAAACGTATGCTCCCTTACGGCCGTTCCCAAAACTGGCGATAGATAGGTTTTTGGGAACGGCCGTTAGTGAGCACACCAAACGTTGTCTCGATTTAAACTTTAAACTTTAAAAAAAACAACGGTGTAGAAATGGATTTTCATAAAAATTTTTTCCCCGCTTAGCACGTTAGAAATGAAATTTCATACATTTTTCCTCCCGCATATTTGGTTACAAAACATGACGTACTTTCTACCTCGTTTTGAAAAAAATAAAGAAGGTACTTTTCGAGCGGGTGTAGTATAAAAATTATGAAGCCATATTAGGCTGAAGGTAGCTAGCAAACTTTAAGTCATTGTATTTATCTTGTACGGAATCAGTTCATATGGCTGGACCGTAACAATAGGATGATCATCCTCCGAGCGGGTGTCGTGCTCGGGGAACACTGGTCCGACCGTTCATCTTTGGAAGTCGTATATTATTATTATTTTATTGCATAAAAAAGGACACACACAATCCTTTGTGTGTGTCCTTTTTTACAACATTATTACAACATTACAAACAAAAGGCGACCTTATCACTAAAGTGATCTCTGCCAGGTAGCCTACATTATATGTATATGTCGCCGTAAGATTGTAAAATCCGTTAGATTATAATCTAACGGTTTCTATCCCGCGAGATTATAAACTGTCGAAAGATTGTGAACCGTTCAATGTTCTGAGTATTAATTTATGAAATATTTATTGTATATACGTTTTCTTGTCTCTTTCTTGTACAGTTCGCGCGCGAGTTGAATGCAGAGTAAATGTAAGTGTCACCATACATTTACTCTGCATTCAACTCGCGCGCGAACTATAGGTTAGGTTAGATTTGACATGAATATTCAGGTACTTAGGTTCTATCGGGTTAATATACCAAATATATTACAATTTACCGAAAAATAACGCGTTAAATTGTAAGCAGTATGTTACGGTTCACAATCTGTCGACAGTTTATAATCTATCGAGATAAAAAACGTTATATTATAATCTAACGGTTTTTACAATCTTACGGTGACATATATAGCGTAATTCAGAGAAAACTTCGTAATCGCGAATCAGGCTCTTCGTGTTCTTCGTGCGCTACTAGTAGCGCCATCTATTGGTTCATGCGCGGACTGCGAAGACTGCTACTATCTTATTCTGTTTTCAACATTGGTATTGGATGTTATAATATTGTAACACTGAAGTGGATGGTCTGTGCGCAGTTTGACGCGCACGCAGGCGGAGCTGGGTCTCGCACGCGCGCTCGCGGCGGAGGACACGCGCTGGGTGTCGGCGGCGCAGTTCGCGCAGCGGCTCGGCGTGCCGCACGATGCGCGCTCGCTGCGCTTATACAAGATATTCGAGCGTGTGAGTTTAGTTTAAAACTTAGTAAAACAAAGCAGCCTTTAATAAATAAATAAATAAATAATAAAATTTTTATTTTCACACAAAATTTACAAAAGTAAGACTAAAGAGTTACAATACAAGTAACTGGTAAAATGGTAAAGCTCCGTTCGCTTCTACATTATGTACGAGTATAAAATAATAATAAATTAATTAATTAAAATCAAATATTATGAAAGGAAAATATACCTTGTCCTGGCACGCTATTATAAAAAACTAGATGATGCCCGCGACTTCGTCCGCGTTGGTTAAGATTTTTCGATTCCCACGGGAACTACTTAATTTACCGGGATAAAAAGTCGCCTATGTCCTTCCCCGGGATACAACCTATCCCTGTATCAAATTTCATCCAAGTCGGTTGAACAGATGGGCCGTGAAAGCGTAGCAGACAGACAGATGGACAGACGGACAGAAACAATTTTTAAATGTACCTAAATTTCAAATGGCAATTTTATCTACCAAACCTTATTTTTCTGCTTAAATAACATATTTTTTCGAAATAGTAGATAGTTCCGAACATAATCTGACCATTTTTCAAAATCAGTCATCATGCCTGTTGTAAAATCCAAACGAACGACTAATGAAACTCTATTTAGAATATTTCATATTAAATTCTGAATGTTGAATAGTTCAATAGTTTTGCATATTAAATAAATTTAGTTGTTCATGTTGAATTATGAAGTTTAATTTTGAATATTAAATTATGAATAGTTTATTTGAAATTTGAATTTAAAAAAAAATGATTTATTTCAACATACATTATTATATTGACACTTTTTAAATTGCTAGACTTTGACATAGATTTATAAACTTTTCATTAATATGTCTGTGGACTTTGGGGAATTATTTTGGATATATATATTATAAATAATTGATAAAAAAGGTTGTACATGTACCTATATTTTTGCACACTGCCACTGGCAGTAAATTGTGAACGGGACTAATGATAAGAAAACAACTGTTGTTACCCACAATTTGGCAAAATAAAAATTATGAATTATGAATTATGAATTATGAATTATGAATTATGAATATGAGTGTTATTGTTGGCAGAGCGATTTGGGGATGGTGTATTTTCCGGACTATCTGTTGTGTGCGGTGTTTCTGTCCATACCGCACGCGAACGTGAACCAGCTACTGGAATATGCATTCAAGGTAGAACCATACTTGCGTACCAATGTTTATTTATTGAAGTGAAAATTTCTTCAGCCACGTTGAGCACTTTTTGGTAGGGGGTAAAAATGTAAATTCGCGTCACCGACACGCTCGCGTGACCGACATGCTCGCGAACACCGACATGCTCGCAAACACCGACCGACATGCGCGTGGTTACGAAGACAAAAGGTCTTAAATATAAAAATACCTACATTCGAAATTAAACTTTAATGCCTTAGTGTTAAGGTTTAATTTTAAAAAAAAAAGAACAAAAATTAACAAAAAAAAAACTTTAAAAAATATTTTTAAAATATTCCTTTTCACTTCTATCGGCAGTCCCTATGACTGGCAATTTTTTTATTTAAATCTTTAATGCACACAACTCACAAGTACACTAAAAAAGAAAACATTAAAACTACAAATAGGACTAAGTATACCGTATGCAAAGGCAATATTATAGCACGTATTATCTCTCTCCGGTCGTGTCGGATTTTCCATCCCATCAAGCTATGGAGAGTTCACCGGTGTTTGCGCACACGCTTGTGCACTATAATATCTCCCGCCCATATGGCTAATCTCTGTGAAGATTGGTTGCCATGGCCGGAATATGGTTGAGAGGACATTGTCTGTTAGTAATATTAAATAATAATTAATAGCAGCGACTATAGCAAAGAGAAAAGTTGAACTTGTTTGCAATGATTTCATGAAAGCGTAACTCACTTTTGCATTAATAATATTAGTTTGATTTTATTTCTCATAATGTGCTAACGCTATCGAAATTAGCTCTAAGTGAAATATTTTTGCTGATTTAGATATACGACTCTACGGGTACGGGGCGACTACAGATGTATAGCTTTGACGAGGTAGCGACGCGATGTCTGGGGCTCTCGCACGAAGAGGCGGAAAACATTTTCGAACAAGCAGACCCTGACGACAAAGGGTACCTTACTTACGGTATGTACACTATAACTTTTACTGCAATGTTCACTAAATAAACTACAAACTATATGTTCACTAAATACACTACAAACTAAACGTTCACTAAATACACGACAAACCAAATGTTCACCGAATACACTACAAACTATAAAAACATCACAATATACATTCCAAGTTCCAACATACTCTATAATGTACAAATATGATACAACGGGTACGGGGCGACTAAAGCTTCAAAGAGGTAGCGACGTGATGTCTGGGGCTCTTGTATGAAGAGGAGCAGAGGTGCAATCATGTAAGGATCGCCGATCAAATCGTTAAAGCTCGGCTTCAAAGTAAAATAAACCATAATGGCATTAAATTAGAGCTCAATTTCGTGTATCCATTCTTATACATTTAGATATGTACGATACCCTAAACGTATAAGAATGGATACACGAAATTGAGCTCTAATTCAATGCTGTTATGGTTTATTTTACTTTGAAGCCGAACTTTAAAGATTTGATCGGCAATCCTTACATGATTGCACCTCAGACCCTGACGACAAGGGTTACCTTACTTACGGTATGTAGTATGTAAATTGTAACATATACTACAATGTTCACTGTAATGTACAGTACAATGTTCAATAAATAAACTATCAACTAAATGCTCCCTAAATATACTACAAACCAAATGTTCACTAAATACACTACAAACCAAATGTTCACTAAATACACTACAAACCAAATGTTCACTAAATACACTCCAAACCAAATGTTCACTAAATACACTACAAACTACCAAAAATAATATTGAAAAGGTGCTAATATCTCTATTTTTTTATTGCAGAGGAGTTCATGTCATTCTTTCATGACAAGCCTTATATCACGTTAGGCTTCGTGGAGGCGCCTCAAAAGAAATCACAGTGAGGGTCGCCTGTTCACATCCCGACAGTCTGCAGCCAAGTACCTTAGTCAGTCAGTCACTTAGTTATAATGCAGTATAACAATCCAAATACTAGTGATCTTCGTGCTGTGCGTTCTAAGTGAGAATAGGACGGGCAATGACCTCTATTTGGCAAAAGCGACTTGAAATTTTTTCACTATTGTTTATTAGGTTCAATAAATTGTAGATCTGCAGATTTAGGGAATGTGAATACTGTGTAGGAAACCATTCAATTATTGTTTTAGGTGTTGTGTGTATGAAAATGTATAAATAATTGTTGATATAAGAGCGAAACTACACTAGGAACCGGATACGATTCTGATACTGGATACGGATGTCTGGTGGGAGGTTTCGGCCATGGCTAGTTACCACCCTACCATCAAATACACACTGTCAAGCGATTTAGCGTCCCGTGTAGAAATCGAATAGGGGTATGGGTTCAATGTAACTGCCCTAACAGGTTAGCCCGCTACCATCTTAGACTGCATCATCACTTTACCATCAGGTGAGATCGCAGTCAAGGACTAACTTGTAGTGGAATAAAAAAAACTACAAAACATCCGTGTTGATGAGGTATAACGTTTTGTTTTGTCGCCTAGTGTGCTCGCTACTTATACAAGTAGATGACAAGCATTTCTTATCCGCGAGACAATTTGTCTATAGTGTGTAAATACCCTAATAAATTAGCTGGACACTGCGAATCGCATATTAGTCAAACGTAAGTCTGTCAATCCGCGTTTATCCAGCGTGATGGACTATGGACTAAACCATTCATATCTTGAGAGGAGATCCGATTTAAAATGAGATCTTTGATATTTTAAGTGAAACTACCTAACATAAAAGTAAACATACAATGGTGCCAATTCTGTTTAGAACAATCATTAAACTAAAATGATAAATGATTCAGCTCTAAACCTAGTGCTGACTCTCCGTAGGGAGTATTGTGAAAGGGATAGCAATATAAATAGAGCTGTCATTTTAAACAGAATTGCCCCATTATTTTTGTAAATATTACTATAAATAAATAGTTATAATGATACTAGTTTTTAGTGAGTAGTAATTAATATATAGTCAGTGCGCTTCCTTGTGTATAAATATAGAATTGGAGCCATTCTGTAAATGTGATAAGTTTAATTTATTTATTTGTGTAAATACTATGGCTAAATAATTATGCACAATCTCTAAATTGAATTAAATTGGGTATTTGACAACAAGTCAAATCAGCAACTTTTTTCAAACTTCAAAATGCGTGTTCTGTATGGGATTTTATATGATATACTGAATTGTGAGGTCATCTAAGTTCGATGAACTTTTTGAAGTGAAACTTCCTTAGGATCGTTGTGATTTGAAAATTCGATGAAACGAAAAAGCGACACCAAAAAGAGACAAACATATTCATAATAGGATTTAGCCTGCGAGAGAATGAGATAGAATACATATATTTTTTTTTTTTTTATTCATTTAGAAAACAAACAGCTAAACATATTACATAGTTTTAACCTTAATCTAGAAATTTCATTAAGCCAGTGAAGTTTTCACAAAAAAAATTATAAATACTAGTTCCTACATATCCCGATCGGGTAGATATAATTATAAGTATTTAACTTTGGCCCGCTATAATTATAAATTATAAATTATAATTATAAATTATATATATAATTTGATATTTATCTCATTCTCTCGTAACTCACTCACAACTCAACACGTGTCACTTTAATCGATAGTCTAAAATAGTTATTCAACATAAAACTAACAGGAGATGTGCTTATTACGACTTTTGGGAGATCGGGGTATTTATTAATCACTAAAAACTAATTTATTTGACTAGTAGTCAAATACCCAATTCAAGATGGCAAGATTAAATTTATTGCTATCTTTTTCTAGAGAGCGAGCATTGTAAAAAAGACAGAAATACATTAAAGACCAGTGATTTTAGAGATTGTGTATAACTGAACAAACCCACGTAGGTTTAGTAAGCGCTGAAGATGCTATTAGAATTAATTAATATGATTAATAAAATCCACTCGGCAATATAATTCTAATAAACGATATTACAAGCGTTTTACAATGTGATACATACTGGTACTGCTAACGCTTAAAGCCATATTGTTTCATTATTGTTGACCTTCGTGTTTTGGAAATATAATCCTTATTTTAGGAACGTCAAGGTACGTGACATCAAACTGTCATTTTGAGTAATATTGCTCAAAGCGTTGGCCGTATGGCTCCAGTTTGGTCGTATTCGACTGCAGCCGTTTTCGGTCGCTGATTAAATGTGAACTATAATTCGGTTGGCCGCATTCGATCGTAGGCCGTTTGCGACCTAGTGTCACCCGTTGTATTATGTGAGCGACAAACGCGACACTGCGACGCGATACAATGCGACGCGACAATCAAACAGTAGCTGGCTCTGCACGTGGCCTACATTGTCGCGTAGATACTTCAGTCATTTTCTACGGTGTCGTATCGCGTCGCGTCGCTTCTGTCGCCCTAGGATAACGGGTAAGTGTTACTACGGTAGGTCGTATTCGGTCGTAGCAGACTTATGGGAACCAACCAAGCGATTTAGCGTTCCAGTACATTGCTGTGTAGAAACCGATTGGTTGTGTGGGTTTAATATTAACTGCCGTGCACCTAGCTGGTTAGCCTGCTCCCATCTTAGACTGCTTCATCGCTTACCATCAGGTGAAATTGCAGTCAAGGGCTAACTTGTAATGACGTGCAAAAAAAACCGGAAAGGATCTTGTAAATGATTGCTACATATAAAAATTTGTAGGTATATTATGAGACTTTTGGTAACTATCGCCAGGAAGGCTGATTCAGTATTACGTGGGTGTAGGGCTCTCCACTGATGACGATAGTGAAGGTCTGCCCGCATACGAATCGGCCTGTTACTAGATATGGCCGCTCAACGACGTTATGGTTACCAAAAATGAACCATAACTAAGAAGGCTGATTCTTGTGTAGTATTAAAGTATGTGCAGTACCTATGTAAACAGTATAAAAACTGACGCTATTCATTGGGCATTTCACTAGACGAACAAATTTACAAACTATAAATAATTATTAGCAATTTTTAGATCGTATATAATATCACGTGTCGTCTAATAAATATTGTGGACGCGTAACAATAGGACAGCAATTAATTTTACGCTCAGATTAGTTTGGCGGACTACACTAGTATTAATCATTGTTGTTTACCTCCATTTCAATACTCAGTACAGGTGCAAATAATCCAAGTTATTATACAATATACATATAGGTATTAAAGGAGGTATTATAATTTGTATTACAATCTCGTAGAAACTTAAGTATTTAAGAACTTAATTATAAGCTCAAGTATTTATTTATTTCTGTAGTTAGTTTAGGTATTTGAAAGGGGCAGTAACTGACAGACAAATGAGGTAAATTCTGTTGTACGCCATCTCATAACTAAACTAAATAGACAGCTCTATTTTTATTGCTATCCCTATCAGAATAATTCCTGTGGAAAGGGGCAACATTAGATTTAGAAATGTCAGTTTAGTTTAGAAATTGTGATATATATGTCACCGTAAGATTGTAAAAACCGTTAGATTATAATATAACGTTTTTTATCTCGATAGATTATAAACTTTCGACAGATTGTGAACCGTAACATACTGCTTACAATTTAACGCCTTATTTTTCGGTAAATTGTAATATATTAGGTATATTAATCCGATAGAACCTAATATTCATGTCAAACCCTAACCTAACCTATAGTTCGCGCGCGAGTTGAATGCAGAGTAAATGTATGGTGACACTTACATTTACTCTGCATTCAACTCGCGCGCGAACTGTACAAGAAAGAGACAAGAAAACGTAAAAACAATTAATATTTCATAAATTAATACTCGGAACATTGAACGGTTCACAATCTTTCGACAGTTTATAATCTAGCGGATTTTACAATCTTACGGTGACATATACATAATAGTTTAGACACTGTGGCCAATTCTGTATAGTACGATCTCTAAACTAAAATTACAGCTCAATCTAGTGCTATGTCTTTCCAAAGAGGGTATTATAAAAGGGATATTAATCTAAATAGAGCTGTAATTTTAGTTTAGTTTAGAGACGGTGTTATAGACAACAGAATTAGCCCCATTGCGCATATCTGAATCTGCCCCATTATTCAATATGGAAATTGTGAATATTATTAGCCATTCGATAGATTTTTGATTCAGTAAACTAGCGAATAAGTAGGCCTAGTGTGAGATTTTTATCTATTCGATCGCGTCTAAGTTAACTACGATTTGTATGAAAATCGAATATACACTTGATGACAGATGGCGCTTGTTCAATTTCATACAAATCGTAGATAACTTCAACCGTTTGTATGGAATTGGATCTCACATTAGACCTACAGGCAAACATTATTTGTCAATTAAAAATCGACCGGAAGTTAATAAAAATAGAATTGATTTTTGATTTTTGAACTTCCATGAAATATGAATTTTTAAAAGTTTTGTATTCGATCGGGTAGCATTGATTTTAAGGCTATCAGGTAACTACTTACTTCAAAATATTTTGTCCTAGAAGGCTATAATGAATAACTTTAATGTTTAAGGGCCTAACACACATTGGTCCAGCGCTCTCGGCCATTGCATTTTGCGAACATGTTCGTGTAATAATTAATAATTTAAATTTTATTAAGTTAAGTAGAAGTTCATTTAATTAATTATTATATTAACGTGTTTAAATTAATTATTTAATTTTAATTAATAACATGCTCATTTGAATGTCTTGTAAACATCAGCATCTCCCCAAAAATGTTTACACGTTGGTCGGCACTCGCCGAACTCTGGGCCAATGTGTACTAGAGCCATAAGATGGTATGTTAATGAGATGTATGAAACGCGTAACTGCGAAAGTATTTTTTATGTAGCATTCCTCTGTTGTTGTTTTTAATTTTATTGTACCGAGGCATATTATCTTTTTTATAAATAAAAGTTTTGAAATTTATCTAGATACTTTATTTAGAATCCTCTATACTCACTGAATTCATAAAAGGGTAAAAGAAATGTTAAATGCAGGGCCATTCCTAAAAAACTGGTCAAGTGAGAGTTAGACTCGCTCAGAAAGGGTTCCGTACCACCACACAATACAAAATCTTTTTGTAAACAACAAGGAAGATGTCATAACAACACGTAATCAGCTGCTGTGAAATAACTGGCTTACATATGGCGCTAGACTGGTAGCGCCTGACAAACCATTCGACACCCTTTGAGTACGGAACCCTATTTATTTGTTGATTTATTTATTTGCAAGAAACATTGTACAATTATAAAGATGACAAACTAATAATAAGAACAAACATGTTTCGTCATTGCTGACATGCAAATTTTCAAAGTAACTAGGTAATACATTATTTACATACAGCATTGAGTTAGTCCAAGTACCTATAATATTGTAAAATCTTATAAAACATAAATTAGTCTCATAATACCAATTACCATTAATTTATCATTTCTAAACCCTAACCCTTTTTTTTCCTATAATTAATTACCTATAGGATAAAAGCAACGTGCAGCCATTCTGGCGTGATTGAGTAACAAACATCCACCCGTCCAAGTTTAATTACGAATGTACTATATTTATATTTAAGACCTTTAGTCTTCGTAACAACGCGAGGTGTCGGTCTCAGTTCCACAGCACTTATTAATATAAACCTTAAAGTTTGATTACGAATGTACTATTTATACTTAAGACCTTTTGTCATAAGAAGAACGGTGTCGGTCTCGCTGTCGGTCTCTCGTATTACACATTTTTAACCTCTACCAAAAAGAGCTCAACGCGCCTAAAGAAGTTTTCACTTCAAAAAAAAAGGTGCACAGTTCAAGTAAAATACAGTGTTTATTAGTATCTGTGGTTTCAACTGTCAGCCATGGCCGGGAGCATTGTCGCTGGGGGCTGGGGGCCCGCCTATTTTGGTGTCGTCCTGCTCCATAGCCATCGCGGCGTTGAACTGAGTCTGCATGTCGAACATATCCCTAACCATCTGGGATATGTCCACGTTGAACGACAGGCATCTCTCGTACAGCACTAGGTACCTGACACAAATAATAGATTATTCCACAAGTGTATGGAGGGTAGAGGTAAGGAGTAACATCTCTGTATATGAAAAAATTACCGTCAAATTGCATGAAATTGGGGGCGCCAGATCATCAGAGTAAATTTAAACGGAAGCGACCAATAGTGGGGCTGATTCTGTATAACACAATCTCTAAACTGAACTAAAATGGCAGCTTTAAATCTAGTTCTGTCTCTTTCCATAGGAAGTATTATGAAAGGGTTAGCAATATTTGCAATGCTCTAATTTTAGTTTAGAGATTGTGCACTACAGAATCAGCCCCATTATTAGAGTAGGTTTGAGAAATAAACAAGGAACATAATAAAACATTCATCATTATTTTGTACAACGTAAGTTGTTGAAATTTTTAATAATTAACTACTTTAATCGATAATATAATATTTAATTATAATATAATATAATAATTTCTTTAACTCGGCATAGTTACTTCACTTCAATCTACAATTGCTTCATTCATACCATACCATTTGCCTACACCAGCGCTACTGTGGAAGGTTTTTGAACTGTTATTTATAGCAACCACTGGACACTTTCAACTTTTCTCCCCTATGAAATGTTACTCCTTACCTCTACCCTCCATACACAAGTGCAACCCGTAGATCTTTTTTTTTATCCACTTCAAGTTAGCCTTTGACTGCGATCTCACCTGATGGTAAGTGATGATACAGACTAAGATGGTAGCAGGCTAACCTGTTAGGGGCATGGCAGTTATATTAAACCCATGCCCCTATTCGGTTTCTACACGGAATCTTACCGGAACGCTATATCGCTTGGCGGCACGTCTTTGCCGTTAGGGTGGTAAGTGGTAAACCCACGGCCGAAGCCTCCCAGACCAGGGAAAACTCCGAAATTATAAATTCCCAAAACGACCATACTGGAGATCGAACCCGTGACCTCCGCACGTTAAGACGACAGCGCTCCTCAAATATTAAGGTGGTAACTTTTGCAAATGAGATAAATAACGATATTGTTTTCTTGAGTAGGAGGAAATCCTCACAGATGCCAGCCGGATGGCATGTCCGAATTCACCGTAATAGTGCCCTACGGACTAATAAACTAATTCAAACTACAAAATTGCATGTTACACACTTTTAAATAGTTACCTACCACATAAACTTTGTATTCCAAGGATTGAACTTTTTCATAGTGGCATAAAGGTTGTCCATCTTTATTCTCAGTTGCATCATGGAGCCGTACATCAGAGCTGTACTATACTCCAACTTGGTGGTGAATTTCTTCCTCAGTTTACTGGTTTCCCGCAGGCGGAGTCTGGTCGAATACACCGACTGCTTCATGAAGTCCATAGTCTTGCTGATGAAGAATTTGTTGTAATAGAATGCTTCTTGCCTGATTGTTCGGAGACTGCCTTGTCGGCCGATGGTTCTGGATAAAAACAAGCTATAATTAAAAAAGGGTTCCGTACCACCACACCATGAATGAATGAATATACTTTTATTGTACACCACAAAGGAAAATAAACAATAGTAAACTTAGCTAATAACAAAGTAAGTATACAATTTGGCGGCCTTATCGCTACACAATATAAATTTACTAAAATCCTTTATTATAAACGCGAAAGTTTGTGTGTATGGATGTATGGATGTTTGTTACTCTTTCACGCCAGAACTGCTGAACGGATCTGAATGAAATTTGGCACAGAGATAGATTATATCTAGTCCGGAATAACACATAGGCTACTTTGTATCCCGAAAAATAAAAGAGTTCCCGTGGGAACTAAAAAAACCTCAAATACATGTTTGTTACCCATACACGCCAGACCGGCTGAACGGATATGCATGAAATTTGGCACAGAGATAGATTATAGTCTGGAATAACACGTAGGCTACTTGGCTACTTTTTATCCCGGAAAATTTAAGATATCCTGCGGGAACCAAAAAACGTCAATCCGCGCGGGCATCAGCTAGTAGAAAATTACAAGAAAGATGTCATAACAACACGTAATCAGAGGTGGCAATCATGTAAGGATTGCCGATGAAATCGTTAAAGCTCGGCTTCAAAGTAAAATAAACCATAACGTCATTGAATTAGATATAAGTTTCGTGTATCCATTCTTATACGTTTAAGTATGTACGATACCCTTAACGTATGAGAATGGATACAGTAAATTGAGCTCTAACTCAATGCTTTTTTGGTTTATTTTACTTTGAACCCGAACTTTAACGATTTCATCGGCAATCCTTACATGATTGCACCTCTGCTGTGAAATAGCTGGCTTGCGTAAGACGCTAAACTAGTAGCGCCTGACAAACATTCGACACCTTGTGAGTACGGAACCCTAATTAACGATTTTCGGTTTTTTTCCTATACTTGTGCTGTGAGACCCTGTTTCTTGCCAAATTTCATGATTCTAGGTCAACGGGAAGTACCTCATAGGTTTTGATTTATTGTTGAGTGCAAAACAGCGGCATAAACGGCCGTATCTTTTGATTGAGTTGACTTAGAAGCTTGATTTTTTGACAACTCCAAGGGACTGTATTTGATATTAGTTAATTTCAACTTGATACGTCAACGCATTCCCATGAAAAAGTTGGTTGATGGACAGACGGACAACGAAGTGATCCTATAAGACTTCCTTTTACCCTCTTGAGGTACGGAACCCTAAAAAGGAATGATGACCTCGATTCATTTGTGCAAACTGTAAAGCTGAATACAAATTAATCATCGTCACTCGGATTTGCACTTAGTCTAGAAGTATAGATTCGTCTTACTTGTTAAACTGTATTTCAGCCATGAAGTTCTTCGTCTTGGCTATTCTGTATAGATCTTCAGCCTTTTCCGGATGCAGAGCACTGAAATCCACATAGTCGTAGTCTTCAATCAAATCTGTACTGTTGTGGTACATTTCGTACCAGTCTTTGGTATCTATTTCATCAGTAGTGTTAAGTGTTACTTTGGATTTTAATATGTTAATTGTTATATTCTGATTGTTAACGAGTGATGCGTTGGAAAAAACATCTTCCGACCTCGTGTAAATAAGTTCTGAAACAATTTGATTTAGAGTGAAACAATTACATTGGATAAAACGAACGCGTCAGAGTGCTTATCCTGACCATGTTTTGTCCTGTCGTGTCGTGCGTTCCATATGAAAGTGAATGACGCTGGAAATAGGTATATTAAGTGGTAAGTATATATTATTACTGCTCCTAGTGGGCCAATGATGATGACATAAAAAATTACAAACTATTTCGAATATAGATTATAGTCTGGAATAACACACAGGCTACTTTTAATCCCGGAAAATTAAAGAGCTCCCGAGGGAACCAAAAAACCTCTATCTATGCGAACGAAGTCGCTGGCATCAGCAAGTCACTCATCTACTTACGGGTAAAGAGTGTAAACGATAAAGAAAATACGCATCGGATTGAAAACTTCCTCATTTTTACTTTAAGTTGGTTAATAATGAGTTTAACATATTATGACATTATTATTTAAACAAAATACTCATTATATACTTATTTAGGTATAAGTCCTTTCCAAATGGTAGGTTTCTAATTAATCTTTTATTTTGCTAATAAAAATAATTACTGCTAAGCAAGTAGGTCTGTTATTACCTACTTAATAGGCACATATAAATTTAAATTCATTCTAGCATACATGCGAAAATGTGTGTGTGTCCATATGTCTGTCGGTCCGCTATCTATACCGTCTGTGCAAGGTTCAGAAATCCTTTATGGGGTGGAGTGTACGCTTTTAGAACATGGTACTAAAAGAGTTCTTAGATTTGCCAGTGCATCAATTTAAAGCCAGTGCAGCATTTGTTAAGGCGAAGCTATTACACTATAGATGAATTTCTTAATGACAAAGTTGCATGGAAGAAGTTGGTTTCGCATTCGGCAGCCCACAAGTCAGTTAAAGTCTTGTTACATTAGGTACGCGTGTACTTATTGTGTGTGTATTGGCTACATATTCTTTTTAAAAAGAGCAACTGCTGAGTGCTGACTTTCTTGCCGATTCTTCTCAATAGAATTATTTCCGAACCGGAGCGCGGTGGTAGAGTCACCACATTTCATAATATGTGGCATAAGTTGTCCTACGTGAAATAAATCATTTCATTTACCGATTTTTTTTATTGTGAGATAGGCTTGCGCTTGACGACAATCATGCTTAGTGCAAAGCAATGATGAGGTCTAGGTTGGAACGCGCTTGCCTAGAAGATGCCTATTCACTCTTGCCTTGAAGGTACCTAAGTTATACGTGGCAGGTAACACGTGCGCTGGGAGGGTGTTCCACACCCTAGCGGTTCGGATCAGAAACGTCGAGCAAAAACGTTTCGTGCGGGCAGATTGGACATCAACCACATAAGGATGCCAACGTAGACGGTTTCTCGCTGTTCTGTGGTAGAACGGGGAAGGAAGAACAAGGTTGTGAAGTTCCTGAGCACACTCTCCATGGTATATCCGATAAAAAACCGAGAAGCAGGCGACATTTTGAGGAATTTGTAACAGATATAGTACAGCTAGCATCTCGGACCTCCCTGGCGCAATGGTGAAACGCTGTAGTATCGTAAGTGGTCCGAAAGTCCCGGCTTTTCTGATTTTCTCTGGTCTGGCTTCGGCCGTGGCTAGTACCACTATACAGGCAAAGACGTGCCGCCAAGCGATTTAGCGTTCCGGTACAATGCCGTGTAGAAACCGATTATCATTAGCTACATCCATACCCCTAGCAGGTTAGCCCGCTACCACAGCCGCTACTACTTTCCATTTTTAAATAGCTTGCCGGGGGGGGACTCACTTTTTTTTTTTTGTTGTAGGAGGGGAAAATCCTCATGGACATCCAGTCCGGACCGGATAGTGCCGGACTCCTACCGGCTAAAAACCCCTCCTGTCGCCAAGCAGCAATGTACCTGCCCAAAAGTTGGCCTACCACTACTGCCGAATGCCAGTCTCATACACGCCCGTCTCTTTCATCCTTCTCTTTCTTTAACATTATATTTTCCATATAATTGGGGGGGACTCACTTGACTATAACAAAATTTAGCACTTTAAAGGCTAAAACTTTTGGAAACAGATCTCTGAATCGAAAAATGGTGTTCTCAGACCCACAATATTATTACCTATCCAATGACACTCTATACTTACTAATACTTATACCACTGGATGAGTCGGGCTGATGCAGATTGCTAACACGACGTAGACATCCGTTAAGAAAAGATTTTTGATAATTCAACCCCTGAGGGGGTAAAATAATGGTTTTAATTTTGAATAGTGGTTTGACTGCCATGCCCCTAACAGATTAGCTCGCTACCATCTTAGACTGCATCATCACTTACCATCAGGTGAGATCGCCGTCAAGGGCTAACTTGTAGTGAATTAAAAAAAAAATTAATAGTTCACGCGGACGAAATCGCTGGTATAAGCTTGTAAAAAAAAGTAAAAAGTAGATACTGTATTTATTTTTGACACAGGCAACATCCCATTGTATTTTGTATACGTTGTGACAGCTGTAGGGTGAGGTTAGGGCGGATAGTAGTACTGTCCGGGGCGCGGCGTGGTGTTGGGGATGCCGTGGCGGTATTCGTAGCGCTCGTTGAGCCGCACCATCACCCACCACAGGTAGAGGAAGTCCATGTGCAGCTTGGCCACGCGGTGGTGGAGTACCAGGAACCGCCCCAGCCTCCATCTCCTGTGAACAGTTGGGCGTATGAGATCTGACCCCCGATTGTGTAAAGAAATCGAAATCGTTTGACAAACAAAAAAAGAAAAAAAGAAAAGAAAAAACATTTATTTCCACAATTGTGCCACACATAAATAGGATACCTAAAGAGATAGATCACCACAAACGTATAATAGACGCCCGCACGGCATGTATGAACTCTTTCAATTCAATTATTTTTTTTTTAATTTTCTTTTTTAAACTTTTGTCCTTTTGGACATATCAGGGGCGTACAAAATAAACAAAACACAACATTACATAAATTCCATACCTAATTGGACATTATCCATCATGTAATAAACTCTCACATCCAACGAAAAAGACGGACTCAACAACTGTTTCCATCAAATGTTCATCACCGATGAGCCGCGACAACCAAATCAATTCAATTCTTTTTTTTTCTTGGTTTTATGGCTTGCGTTTGTACCAAATGGGTACAATATATACCTCGCCGATGACGCGTGGAATGGAGGAGACACGCTTTATAGGAAACAGTTCGAGTAAATACGTTTTAAGCTGTCAAATGACGACCTGCTGGATTATCTTTGGGGCACTGAGCCAGAAAACGCGTAAGTCAAAGTCAAAGTCAAATAATGTTTATTCAATATAGGTAGGTACACTGCACTTATTGACGTCTAGTTATTTATAAAATATAATGGTGATAATCAATAACGGTATCTTAAAACTAAAGCTACGAGGGTTCCAAACGCGCCCTGGTCTGAGAAGAGCCCACAACAAACTCAGCCGGGTTTTATTTTCATTATCACCATTTCACAAATCATCTTTAACATCAGAGCCATTAGATCAAATCATTGCCAAAAATCATTGTCATTTAAGTTTACATGGTAATAAGATTTTTTAATGAGTTTACGTTTTACATTAACTTTGAACTTATTCAGAGACATCTTCAACATGTCTTCTGGAAGCTTATTGTAGAAGCGGACACTGTTTCCAACAAATGAATTACTAGTTTTACTAAGCCTAGAAGCAGGCATTACAAGTTTATTTTTATTTCTAGTATTGACATTATGACAATCACTTTTCTTTTTGAATTTATCAAGATTATGTTATGTGACTCACTTCCCCCTGTTTCTCTTCATGGTCGTGTAGGCGTCCAGCACCCGCCGGTTGAGCCGCAGCAGGTTCCGGTACAGGAACGCGATGCGGTACGACGTCTCGGTCGGGTTGTAGTACGGGTCGTTCTCTATCTGAAGCAACAATACCACTGTCCAACCACAATAATCCCACTCATCCTAACCTCTCCATCTGAGTCCCTACGTCACCTCTTTATTATAGAACTACAATGCATAATTAACGCACATAATCTATACTAATATCATAAATGCGAAACCTGCTTGATCTTGTGCCTCGCCATGTAAATGGTCTGCAGCATCAGGTCGTAGAGCTTGGTGTACACGAGCACTTTGCTGGCGCGATTCCAGTCCGCCCAGCTGCCCACCCACGCCAGACGTCTGCTGTTCAACTCCTTCACCAGCACATTGCCGTCATCTGTGGTGTTCGTGCTGAACGCCTCTGGGGGATTTTAAACAAAAAAATAATCTTTATTTCGAACAACTGGGACTCAATTTGTTAGTATCCATACAATTTATAATCAATATATATTCTAATCTAGCCTCTACTGTCCCACGACTGGGCAAAGGCCTCCCTCCGATTCTTCCATATCTCCCTATTTTGTGCTTCTATGGGCCACTCAACTTGGAATTTCTCGGCCTACCACGCTGTCGTTGATGATTTTGGGAGTCATTTGGCATACGGCTCACATGACCGGCCCAGTCCCATTTGAGTGAAGACGCTGCAAGGGCAACGTTATACAATATAAAATTGTCAAAACCGTTAGATTGTAATCTAACGCTTTTTATCTCGTTAGATTGTAAACTGTCAAAAGATTGGGAACCGTAACAACTGCTTACAATTTAAAGCATAATTTTTCGGTAGATTGTAATCTGTTAGATATATTAAACCGATAGAACCTAACACTACCTGATTATTTAAGTCGAACCCTAACCTAACCTACAAGAAAGAGACAAGAAAACGTAAACACAATAAATCTTTCAAAAATTGACACTCAACATTTTTACGGTTTTCACAATCTTACGGTGACATTAATAACGTACGCACCAGTGGAAAAATACGAAATAAACAACATCTATACTTACTTATTAAATGCGAACGGTAACTGCGACATCCCTAACAGGTTAACCCGCTACCATCTGACTGCATCATCACTTATGAGGAGAGATTGCAGTCAAGGGCTAATTTGTAGTGGATGAAAAAAAAGACATCACTCACTGCTGTACCCTTCTATCTTCTCCCGAAAATTACTCATATTCAGGGTTTCCAGGTTAATGTTAATATTTTTGACCACCACGTCGGGAGGTTTTGTGATGGTTTCCTCTGTAGGGTCTTCTGATAGAGACTCGAAAATGTCGTTGATTGTTGGGAATTCATCCCTTTCGCTGCTTGAAGTTGTAATACAAGCTGAAAATACGATTTAAGAGGAAACATGACAGAAGGATTGATTTTTAAATAATTCATTTACATTTATTATATCAATAATCAATATATATGTCACCGTAAGATTGTGAAAACCGTTAGATTGTAATCTATCTAGCGAGATTGTAAACTGTCGAAAGATTACAATTTAACGCATTATTTTTCTGTAGATTGTAATCTGTTAGGTATATTAATCCGATAGAATTTATCGGGTTAATAATTAATCAGGTACTACCTGATTATTTATGTCGAACCCTAACCTAACCTACAAGAAAACGTAAATACAATGAATATTTCAAAAATTTACACTCATAACATTGAACGGTTCACAATCTGTCGACAGTTTACAATTTCGCTAGTTAGATTATAATCTAACAGTTTTTATCCCGCGAGATTATAAACTGTCGAAAGATTGTGAACCGTGCAATGTTCTGAGTATTAATTTATGAAATATTTATTGTTTTTACATTTTCTTGTGTCTTTCTTGTACAGTTCGCGCGCGAGTTGAATGCAGAGTAAATGTAAGTGTCACCATACATTTACTCTGCATTCAACTCACGCGCGAACTATAGGTTAGGTTAGGGTTTGACATGAATATTCAGGTAGTGCCCGGCCGGGCACTTAGGTTCTATCGGGTTAATATACCTATATTACAATTTACCGAAAAATAACGCGTTAAATCGTAAGCAGTATGTTACGGTTCACAATCTATCGACAGTTTACAATCTATCGAGATAAAAAACGTTATATTATAATCTAACGGTTTTTACAATCTTACGGTGACATACATAAGTAACCGCTGTCCTTAGCATTGCTGGAGCGAGTCAAATCCATGCTCCTCTATCATTTACATAATCTTCAACAGTTACCGCTAGTTGAGACCGCAAAAGGTAGAATACATTAAAGTTTTTTACAATGACAGTATTTTAAGCTTTAGAAATAGCTAAGTTTTAAAATACTCACCAATTAAATAAAATAAAATATTTTTCAACACAAAATTATGCATATTTATAACGATTTAGTATATTTGTCTATTCCATAATTACTGCATACACAATATGAATCTGTCATAATATTTATTGAAAACAGCTGTTGTTTTTTTTTTGTTTTCTGTAATAATTTGTGCTTAGTCTAATTTGAGTTAATAATATTACAATTAAATCACAATGAGAAATAATGCGGATTTTAATTATTTTTCATCTTTATTAATCGTCTATTTGATAGGTTCTTATCGTTTTAATTATCATAAATATTCTTAACTAGATGATGGCCGCGACTTCGTCCGCGTGAATTCAGTATTTTTATCCCCGTGGGAACTCCTTATTTTTCGGGATAAAAAGGAGCCTATGTCCTTCCCCGGAATGCGACCTATTAAGTACCAAATTTCATTAAAATCGGTTGAAAAGATGGATAGCCAGACAGACAGACACCTTCGCATTTATAATATAAGTACCTATAGAATATGGATGCCGATAAAACCGAAAGCGCAATTTGCGCACTAACTATCCCTTCGGCGCGGACATTTCGCTAACACTTTTAGTCCTATTATAAATAGGTAATGTTAGATTTTCCACATTACAGTGCATCATTGCTCATTTTCTTTCTTTTCTTTTTCCCGGCATACGTCTTGTTTGCGTGTGGACGTAGAGGTAGTAATAAATAGACTAAGATACCTACTACGTACTTTCTGACTCCCCTAGCGCAGTGTTGAGCGCTGTTGTCTCAACGTGGGAAGTCCTGGGTTCGATCCCTGGCAGGGTCAATTAATAATTTCTGAATTTTCTCTGGACTGGCGTGTTGGGAGGCCGTGGCTGGCAAAGACGTGCCGCCAAGAGATTTAGCGTTCCGGTACGATGCCGGGTAGAAACCGAATAGGGGTATGGGTTATTTATAACTGTCATAACCCTAATAGGTTAGCCCGCTACCATCTTAGTCTGCATCATCACTTACCATCAGGTGAGATCGCAGTCAAGGGCTAACTTTTAATGGATAAAAAAATAAACGTAGCAGCGACTGAGGCTTCTTGCCAAATTTCATGATTCTTGATCGACTATTAAAGTATTTGAAATTAATTTTAACTTGATACTTCTACGCTTTCCGGAGAAAAACAGGGTTGACAGACAGACAGACGGACAACGAAGTGATCTTATAAGTTCCTCTTTCTCTTGAGGTACGGAACCCTAAAAATAGCTGGCTTTTTTAAAAGTCTGAACGCGATGAGGGATAGATAAAAGAATAGTCGTGACTCTGTTTATAGCATTTTTTATTACATTTCATTTTCATTTGTGCTCTATAATTGCATATGCTAAAAAGTGACAGCATTACAAAATTAACTTTTGCCAGCAATAAAAAACTAAATCAGTTAAAATGTCCCTGTGCAAGCGGCTCTTAGTGTTTATTAGCAAAAACTAAACAGTCAAAAAATTCGTTCTAATTTTGGCCACCGGGCCTGATAAGTTGGAGAGACTACCTAAATAATATTTTATGGTCTTTTGGTTTGGTTGGTTTGGTTGGTTGGTTTTCCGTTCTGCGGACCCTCTATGGGCCGGTGGTACTCGTAGCGTCATCGGGTGTGGTAGGGATGGACTCCTTGTCGAGCGCCTGGATAAAACGCACCGTGTCCTTTACATGAAACAGAGAGATAATTGAAGTAAAAACTTCTTTAGCCGCGTTGAGCACTTTTTCGTAGGAGGTAAACTTGTGGATTCGCGTCACCGGCATGCTCCGCGCCGACATGCTCGCGTTGTTACGAAGACAAAAGGGCTTAAATACAAATATACGACATTCGAAATTAAAGTTTAAGGTGGATGACAAGGGTCTGCCCGCGAAATTCAAATTTAATTTGGTTTTTCACAATTTGTAAACTAATACGACAAAGTAGGCTTATGGCATTCAAATTGCGAGCCTAGGAATATCATCTTCACAGGTTTATATAAAAATCTTTACTTGAAAGTGCCCAGTTTCAGAAATTAGTCAAAATAATGACTAATTTGTGAGTAACTCACGTCAAACTCAACCTATAAATTTGAATTTCGCGGGCAGACCCTTGTCATCCACCTTAATGTCTTAATGTTAAGGTTTATATTTTAATTATAATTTAAATAAATAGAAGTGAAAACGAATATAATTTTTTATTTCTAATTTTAAAAAAGGACATTAAAGTTTAATTACCAATGTACTACGCGGCTTTATTTTTTTTTTTTTTTATCCACTACAAGCTAGCCCTTGACTGCGATCTCACCTGATGGTAAGTGATGATGCAGTCTAAGATGTAGCGGGCTAACCTGTTAGGGGCATGGCATTTATATTAAACCCATACCCCTTCGGTTTCTACACGGCATCGTACCGGAACGCTAAATCGCTTAGCGGCACGTCTTTGCCGGCAGGGTGGTAACTAGCCACGGCCGAAGCCTCCCACCAGGCTTAAGATGTTTTCACTTCAAAAAGCAAACGAAAATGATAATAAATAAGTCATGTCATCTCGTCCGTCCACCAACTGGGGGGTCGTCCAACGCTGCGCTTCCCGGTGCAAAGCCGCCATTCAAGCACCTTGGAACCCCAACGCCTATCGGTTCTGTGAACTATGTGTCCAGCCCATTGTCACTTATAGTCCAAACATAATATTTTTAGAAGCAAATCATATTACTTTCGTGCAACCGGTCTTTCCCCCCTATTTTGACTCTCCTGAATCCTATTTCGCCGGTTGCCAGAGCGAAATCCTGACAGAAAGCGTGATATCCAAAATGGCGCCCAATATGGCGCTAAAATCCAAAATCGGCGCTGTTAAGCTCCTCTGAGTCACAGGCAAGCGTCCGAAATGTGTAGAATTATATGGTTTGGGCATGAGGAACTCAAAAATATACTGTGATCAAACATTACAACATTCCAATAAATATATGAGATCACGGCCAAAATTGCTCAGAATGCTCATTTTTGGCGTTAAAACTAGATGTCTAATGTGACTGCCTCGTTGGTCTAGTGGTTGGCATGTTCGACTGAGGCCGACGAGGTCCCGAGTTCGATTCCCGGGTCGGGCCATACCTAATTAAGTATTGGGTTTTTCTGACTAGAAATTCTCAGCAGGTACTAGCCCGGAGTTAGGAAGATGAAGGTGTTTTACCCCCGTGCCTCGGAGAGCACGTCAAGCCGTTGGTTCCGGTTATTATCACGAAAATGGTAATAGTCGTTAAAGCCCGCCAACCCGCATTGGAGCAGCGTGGTGGGTCTAAGCTCTAATTCCCTCTGTGCTATGAGAGTGGAGGCAGGCCTCCACTGCTGGGCACAGGTGCCCAGCAGTGGAATGTATCCACTATCCAGAAAGTATTATTATACTAGATGATGCCCGCGACTTCGTCGGCGTGGATTAAAGGTTTCTGATTCCCCCGGGAACTCTTTGATTTTCGGGGATAAAAAGTAGCCTATGTCCCCGGGATTCCACCTATCCCTTTACCAAATTTCATCAAAATCGGTAGAACGGATGGGCCGTGAAAGCGTAGCAGACAGACAGACAGACACTTTCGCATTATAATATTAGTATGGAAGTATGGATGGTATGGATTCATAACATGAGGATTTCAATTTCCAATAGTTCACCTTTATGTCCACGTCGTACCGCACCATTTTTTCGTAGAACTTGAGCAAGGCGGTCAGACCTCGGGAGCGCCAGACCTTGTCCACCGCCTGCGCAAAGCTGGTGATCTTTTGCTGCTCGTGTTTGATGATCCGCAGCCTACTTATGAGGTAACCGATCTTGTACCGCTTGTCTATCCGTATGTGGTCTTTCTTCAGCACCATGGCCTTTCTGACCGCTATTCTGTAATATCATAGATAAATTATTTATTGCCACACAAACATAAAGATATAAAGTAAACAAGTACAGAAAACAAAGTGCGCAAGGGTGGTCTTAGCGCGTAGATACGTCTGTCATTTTCTATGGCGTCGCATCGCGTCGCGTCGCGTCGCTTCGTTTCTGTCGCTCACCTGAGACAACGGGTCAGCTACTGTTTGAAACTGTCGCGTCGTATCGAGTCGCGTTGTCGCGTTTGTCGCTCGCGTATCTTAGTATCGCGTATCGCGTATCTTAGTTTTGACGACCTCCGTGGCGCAGTGTGTAGCGCTGTTGCCTTAACATGCGGAGGTCCTGGGTTCGATCCCCGGCAGGGTCAATTTGGTAATTTATAATATCTGAATTATCCCTGGTCTGGCCTGGTGGAAGGCTTCGGCCGTGGCTAACCACCCTACTTGCAAAAACGTGCCGCCAAGCGATTTAGCGTTCCGGTACGATGCCGTGTAGAAAGCGAAGGGGTATGGGTTTAATATAACTGCCATGCCCCTAACAGGCTAGCCCGCTACCATTTTAGACTGCATCATCACTTACAATCAGGTGAGATTGCAGTCAAGGGCTAGCTTGTAGTGGATGAAAAAAAAAACCAACCTCGTATGCACGAGCCATTGCAACTGCATGTTGGCAATTCTATCCTTTTTAATTTTCTCAAAACGCCAATTTCGGTTAGTGCCAAACGCTTTGTTATACCACTTCTTCCACTCCAAGTCCTCATGGTCCGTATGACCTCGCCATTCGCCCCCGTACCTTCTGGTTTCGTTCTGGAGGATCTTGGTGATGTCATTGAACTCTACCACGTCAGGTGTCATGGCTTTGGGTCGCAAGATATCGTCCTCTTCTTCAAAGTTAAGAACTTCTTCTTTTCTCTTAGCCAACTCTTGCTCATCTATAAAGAAGATTTTTCTCAAAGGTGTTAGCCAACGCTTAGAGCAATACTTATGCAATATTACTGAAAATGTCAGTTTGATGTCACGTACTTTGACGTTCCTAAAATAAGGATTGTAATTCTAAAACACGAAAGTCAACAATAATGAAACAATATGGCTTTAAGCGTTCGCAGTATAGGGCCCCCAGTTTTGAATATCTAGAAGCATCATATCATCATACCAATGGTCATATAATATTACAAATGCGAAAGTGTGTTTGTTTATTGGTTTGTACTTCAATCACGCCACAACAGATCAACGGATCAACGTGATTTTTTGAATGGGTATGGCTGAGGGCCTGGAGAATGACATTTGCTACTTTATCCCGGAAAATTAAGGAGTTCCGGTGGGAAATCAAAAATACTTAAAAGTTAAAACCACGAGGACGGCGTCGCGGGCATTAGCTACAGCGAGAAACAAAAATTATAAAACAAAGTCGAGTTTGTTCGAACACATAACTCTAGAACGGCTGGACCGATTTTCATGGTTTTTGATTTGTTGTATTTGTCTATATCCCGAATAGCAGAATAACTTTTTAAAATATTGGAAAAATGACGAAAAATTTAAATTAAAAAATAAACATCGTCTAGACAACTAATGTGCCCCTCAAATCTTGTATTTTTACTCCACTACACAGTAGTGTAGCCCTTGACTGCAATCTCACCAGGTGGTAAGTGATGATGCAGTCTAAGATGGTAGCGGGCTAACCTGTTAGGAGCAGCTGTTACCCCTAATCAGTTTTTAACTAGCCACGACTGCAGCCTTCCAGGCCACCAAACAGAGAGAACTCAGAAATTATAAATTCTCATTCCAATGCCGAGAATCAAACCTGGGACCCTCCCACTACAAAACAACAGCGCTCACCACTGCGCTGGGGAAGTCATCTTTCTCACCCTTTATATCGTCCGTTTCACTTTCTCCACTGTCCAGTGGGGGTAGAAACAAATCGTCCAATTTGGTCACGTCACCGTACTTCAGGTTATCCAAGCCAAAGAAATTGTCGTAAACGTTCACTGTGAACGTCTCGTTGTCATCTTCAGGATAATCTGGTGGAGGACCTAGAATAAATTAATAATTGACCGAGCGAAGCGAAGGTCTCTGAGTCTACTTGAGTGAATTTGCACTTGTACGTCCGTCCGTCCGTCCGTCCGTCAGAGCCTTATAACTTCTGAATTACTGAACGTAATTACTTCCAATTTAAATATAATATGTAAACCGATGGCCTAAAGAAGACTAAAGAAGGTGGCGGGAAGCAGGTGGATGAGGAAGGCGGAGGACCGTGTTTGGTGGCGCGCTCTCGAAAAGGCCTATGTCCAGCAGTGGATGCATACAGGCTGATGGATGGATGGATGATATAGTGTTGCCAACGACCAAAAATCCGACTTAGCTTCACTAGACTGCAGACTGTAGTACTCTGAATTAATACTTTTCATAGTAATTAAAACTGAAATATAACTTACTGGCATCAACGTACGACATAATACAAAACATTAAAATTATGATCATATTTCAAAATATTATATTTTTCTGTTCATCGAACAATATTGGAAACGTATACCATATTATACCTACCAGTCCTACCACTACCTAAAATACCACTGTAATAAACCCAATATTAACCGTCCATTAAATTAATAAGCATAAAATTAATCAATCATACGAAGCAAAATTCAAAATTCAAAATATATGTTTTTCAAATTCAAATGTTTTTATTCAAATAAACTTTTACAAGTACTTTTGCATCGCCGAGTGAATCTACCACTGGTTCGGAATAACATTCCTACCGAGAAGTACCAGCAAGAAACTCGGCGCAAATGGCCTTAGAGCACTGACAGCCTGGTGGTGCAAACGTCCGCCCTTCTATTCGGATGATCGGGCGTTCGATCCTCAGGCACGCACATACGAGTACCTATAACTTTATGCTAGCTCTTTATGGCAGTGAGCAAAACAATTTGAGTGAGCAAAACTTGTCGTTGCTCACTCAGTGAAAAAAGTATTTTGAACTAAACCGCGACTTCATCCGCGTGGGTTAGGATTTTTGATTCCCGTGGGAACTCTTCGATTTTCCGGGATAAAAACAAAAACTTTCCATACAATTACTTTCCACTTCAACAGCGAGAAAATACAAACTGATTCTGAATGTTGCGTGGATTGTGTAAAGAAATGCCCAATCCACAGAGTTCTAAATCTATACATATATGTATACTAATATTATAAATGCGAAAGTGTGTCTGTCTGTCTCATCCGTTCAACCGATTTTGATGATTGATAAAATTTGTTATGGGCATAGTTTGTATCCCGGGGAAGGACATAGGTGACTTTTTATCCCGGAAATTATATATATTCCAGCGGGAATCAAAAACTCGCGGGCATCATCTGGCAGGAAATAAGTTTGTATTACTAACAAAATATATGAGTCAATGTTGCTTGAAATATCTAGTTGTATTTATTTGGAATGCGGCTAGTCGATGAACTTCCAAGCGTGTTTCCTGTTGGAGTAGACCTGGTTGAGCATTCGCTTGCAGTTGTCGTGGTTGGCTACGATCAGGTCCACCAGCAGGTCCACGTCAAACCAGAGGTCCAGCTGGCGCTCGTTGGCTTCCAGCAAGTCTGTAATCACCAACGACCTCAATTTACATAGACGGGCCCTGTCAAACAAAGAATGTGGACCTATTTTACTAACGCCATCTAGCCTGAAAAGCGGGACAGCGCTATGGCGGGGACAAGGACAGGGCTATACAGGTTAGGAGCGTGCTCTAAAGGTTGGACGCCCAATTTTTTTCTATGAAAGATCCCATCTAGTACCTACATATATTCAAATTCAAATTCAAAATTCAAAATGATTTTTATTCAAATAAACTTTTACAAGTACTTTTGAATCGTCAAGTGAATCTACCACTGGTTCGGAATGCCATTCCTACCGAGAAGAACCAGCAAGAAACTCGGCGGTTGCTCTTTTGAAAAAAAAAATAATTTACAATTTCATTAATTTGTAAAATACATAAGTAACAGCTGTCCTTAGCATTGCTGGAGCGAGTCAAATCCATGCTCCTTTGTCATTTACGTAATCTTCAACAGTATAATAAGCCTTTTTCAGGAGCATAATTTTAATTTTTTTTTTTTTTTTTTTTTTTTTTTTTTTTTTTTTTTTTTTTTTTTATGCTGGTAGACCTTTATTGAAAATTTATGATTAATTTATTATTAATTATTAATTTATTTTAATTTTAATGGACTTCTTAAACTTGTGTAAAGGCAAGTTTAAGATAGGTTGTGGAATTTTGTTATAAAATAGAATGCTATATATATGGATACCTGCCTACCTATGAGAGGAATAGACTCCACAGCTCTCTGGCGTACGTTAGAGCATGTCTTGTAGGCTTTGTAGGTAAAGCCGGCAAATATCTTGCAGGTGATGTCCGTTTTGCTGATCAGGAAGCCCATTTTGTATAGCGACTGCGCGCGGTACTTCTCCCTTATCAATTGCATCATTACCATTTTGTTTCTCGCCTGTAATCATGATCGTAAGATTATTTAGCTTAAAATTCTACTTAGGTATAATTAATTTCTACATCTAATTGCGTGAGATTCAAAAATTATTCCTTACTAGGCCCACGCCTTCGTTCGCGTTAAGCTTTATTCGATTCCCGCGGGAGCTGCTTGATTTTCCGGGATAAAAACCAATTTTCATCAAAATCGGTAGAAAATATGGCTTTTTTCGTGTTGTTGTAAGTGCTTGTTTTTCTGTCTGCTACGACAGACAGACCGACCCACTTTCACATTCATAATTTAAGTATGGATAAAATATAGCAATATTATGATGCGGCATGATAATGCCGCAAAAGATAGAGCAACGGATCGACTTGATTTTTTTAATGAGCGTAGTTAAGGACCCGGAGGTCACAGAGCCTACTTATTTATCCCGAGAAATCAAAAAAATTACGGAAATGCATGATAATTAGGAAATATAAGTATATACAAATGCCTAGCCAATTTAGGAAATGTGTAAACTATTTATTTCTTTGCCTAGGATATTTGTGAAATTGTGTCCAGAAGGCTGTGGCGAGAGCGGAGTGTAGCCCAGCTTCATGGTCAAAAAATTGTTTTTATCGCCCAGAAAAACTTGAGCACCCATGTATTTGCTGTCTAGCAATGTCTATATACAATTCCAAAAAGGAGCAAGGAGCTCATCAATTTTTTAGGGTTCCTTACCTCAAGAGGAAAAAAGACACCCTCATAGGATCACTTCGTTGTTCGTTCGTCTGTCAGTCTGTCAACCTCCTTTTTCTCGGGAACGTGTGGACGTATCAAATTGAAATTAATATCATATACATAGTTCCACGGTCCTCTGAAGCTGTAAAAGAATCAAGCATCTAAGTCAACGTAGTCAAAAGATACGTTTACGCCGCATATTTTGACACTCGCCAATAAATCGAAACCTATAGGGTACTTTCCTTTGACCTAGAATCATGAAATTTGGCATTAAGCAAGGTCTCACAGCACAAGTATAGGAAAAAAAACAAAAATCTTCGTACTCGTAGAGTGTCAGGCGCTACCAGTTTAGCGCGACATGTAGCCAGCCAGCTATTTCACAGCTACGTGTCGTAATGACAACTTTCGTGTTATTTACTAAAATAATTTATATATCGTACGGAACCGTATGTGCGCAAGTCTGACTCGCACTATACAGGTTTTTTTCGACTACAAGTTAGCCCTTGACTGCGATCTCACAGACAACTTTTTAGGTTAGACTACCTGATATATAGCTTGTTTCATTAATTCCAACAGCCTGCGCTTGATGCTGAATCTATCGTATCTGTTGGGGACTATGCGGCCGGGCGGTTTCCACCGGCGGCCATCTTTGTTAAGCACCATTTTAGGATCACCGTTCCGGACTGTCAGGTTTAACAGCTCATCGGTTTCGTCTATCCGATTGTATATGTTCTGGAATTCCTCTTTCAAAGTTTTATTGACACCTGTAAATAAATGAACGTACTTTTATACAATATATATTAATATACTCCTGAAGTAATCATAAATATTTGACGGTCGAACGTTATGTAAACGACAAGAGATTGTTTTTCTGGTGTAGAGTTGGATCTAGCGGCTTCCTGCTTGGGTGGTCAGGGTTCGATCGGCATGCTGTATGACGAAGTCGCGGGCATTAGCTAGTATTGAATAAATGATTTGATTGATTGATTCATTGTTTAAGTACCATTTTGTTTATTTTTATCCTCAATATTGCTCCAGACTCTAGCCGGTTTGAATTTTTGTATGTAATCCTTGAACGTCCAATTCAGCTGCGGCTCGGGGACCATTTTCGTGTACGGGTTGAATTCATCTGCAGACGCGAGAGTTACAACTAAAATAGAGCTGAGGATATCTGGAAATAATGCGGTTAGCTATATCTCAATTATTGTAGGTTCGATTCCTGCCTATGTATGACCTTAGAAAATTTTTGAATGCAGTTTTTTTCTTTTGAATAGGAAATTCCTTTATTTTTATTAATTCTTTAAATTTTCGCGTCACTGACTACTAGAAAAAAACATACAGGTGTATTATAATATTATATCTGCTACTTCGTTCGCGTCACGCGTCGATTTAGGATTTTTAAATCCCTTGGGAACTCTTTGATGTTCCCGGATGAAAAGTAACCAATGTCTCTTTAAGAATGACATTCCGAACCAGTGGTAGATTCACTCGACGATTCAAAAGCACTTCACGTCACTTCATCAAAACCAGTAGGTATGGTTACAGTTACGGATGGCGCGTCGTCTGTCGGTCTCTCTCCCGTTGTGTCGAACTATTGTTTCATATGAGAGTAAGAAAATCTAATCTCAGTGGATATCGGCCTTCGTATCTGAAATTCGGTTAATAATATCCTCCCGACCGGATATCGGCCACGGCTATTATCCAGAGATAGCCAGGTAGTTTAGCGCGGGAGATATTATAGTGCACAAGTGTGTGTAACCTATTATATAACCTCTATGATGCGAAAACACAGATGTACTCTTATGGGAAAATCCGACACGATCGGAGAGAGATCAGGCGCAAGACCGACGGCTCTAGGGTGAACTTGGGCTAGTACTGAGAATTTCTTGTCAGAAAAACGCAATACTTGTTTTGACCCGACCTTGGTCTCGAACCCAGGACCTCGTCACATGCACATGCTAAGCACTAGACCAACGAGGCAGTCAAAATCTACTATCAACATACTACTTATCTACTATACGGACAATTTTTAAACCAATAATAATATTTTACTATTTAGGACTCACGCCACATTCGAGCGAACATTCCAGCTGTCGATGGTCCGCGTGTAATGGCGGATCGTAAATCCAAGAATTCCATTAATTATGGTCGATTAACAACCTCGTTATGTAACAGTAAATGTTGAGCGAAATCTTGCTGTTATGTGGCGATAATCGCTGGCGAAAAACTATAAAAAATAGCATTGCGCGCACTTACACATGAACTAACACACACACACACGCACACACAAACACAAACACACACACACACACACACACACACACACACATACACACGCAGGCACGCTCAGTTTTCCACACGTAAATAAGTAATTAGTTTTTAGTTATATTTTCACATGTATCACTGGAAGGAACTACCCTCTATAATGCAGGTTATCCTAGCGTAGAGATAAATATTATTCTTATTATAGAATTTGTCCTCCGAGCTCCGAGCTCCGCTCCGAGAAACAGATATGTGCAGGCTTTGCTGTGAGGCTGAGGAAACGCCTTTGCACTTTATCTGCTACTGCCCCGCTTTAATGCACAAACGTAGTCTCCTCCTTTGACGATGGAAAGACCTTATAAAAAGTGTGACCCAGACAACTGTGGTGGAGTGCTCCCGCAACGCTACCAACCGAGACAAGTGGAGGAGCACCGCGCGGGAGGCGGTGCGACCCAACTTGAAGAATAAGACCGATGACGAGTGTACCTGAATCATCCCAGCAGCCACGACCACTCTGTCGAGAGTGCACGACTGAGAAGAAGAAGAAGAAGTCTCCTCCTAGGGATACACCTAGTAGACCCTGAGGAGGCAAAGAACATCCCGGCCAAAAAGTTGCTGCTGTTCCTAGCGGCAAGCAACATTGGTCAGGAAATACTGGCGAGCACAATAGATCGGCGACGGTCAAAGTGATACTGGGTCTCGTTACAGAGCCCTGCAAAGTCGCATCAACAACAAAAAGAAGAAGAAAACTATTATAACTGCCTCGTTGGTCTAGTGGTTAGCATGTTCGACTGCGGCCGATGAGTTCCCGGGTTCGAGTCCCGGGTCGGGCTATAATTAAGAATTGGGTTTTTCTGACTAGAAATTCTCAGTACTATCCCGGAGTTATGAAGTTGGCGGTGTTTCACCCCCGTGCCTTGGAGAGCGCGTTAAGCCGTCGGTCCCGGTTATTATCACTAACATGATAACAGTCGTTAAAGCCCGTCAATCCGCATTGGAGCAGCGTGGTGGGCCTAAGCTCTAATACCCTCTCTCCTATGGAAGTGGAGGCTAGTGCCCAGCAGTGGGACGTGGTGCGCTGTAGTGGTGGTGGAAAACTACTATCACAGCGTAAGTATGAAAAGAGTTGATTTAAAATTGTAAAGACGAAAGTTTGTGTGTGTAAGTTGCGGATTAGGCTGAAATTTAGACTGGAGACTTTTTATTCCGGAAAATTAAGGATTTCCCGTGGGAAATAAAAAAACTTACTCCGCACAGACGAAGTCGTGGGCAACAGCTAGTACTGAATAAAAAGATGGATCATTAGTTGTAAGTGATGGAACATATTTCACGTCAGAGGTAATCATACTAATATTATAAATGCGAAAGTGTGTTTGCTTGTTGGTTTGTCCTTCAATCACGCCACATCTAAGCAACGGATCGACCTGATTTTTTGCATGTGTATAGCTGAGGACCTGGAAAGTGACATAGGCGACATAGGATTTCCCGTGGAAATAAAAAAAAAACTTAATCCACGCGGACGAAGTCGCGGGAATTAGTTACTATCGAAATAATTCGAAACGAAACTTCGATATTCATATTTTATTTCAGCTGAAAGAAAGACTATTCAAATACGGTTTCAGTCGCCAATGTAGCCGTCTCTTTTGCTCTATTGGGGCGTCCACGTGCCATCCCTTTCGCACGCCCGGTCAAACGGGTCAAAGATTGTGTAGTGCTTGTAACGTAAAAGGTTACTTTTAAACTTAAATTCTAATTATTATTTAATTAAATCATCCTTTGAACGTCTTTCGATTAGTTACCTACCTATAACATTAAACAAAATTCAAAATTATTTTATAACTCAACGCGCGACATACGCACGACCTTGGATGCGAACAGCCGATGCGAGCGCGGTCTTCCTTTCCCCGCGTCCCGCGGCTAGCCGGTTTCTTTAGGAATTCATGCGCTCGCACAGGGCTCCGCGACATTGCGCTCCTACAGCCGAAGACGACAGCCCGTGATAACTTTTACTGCTGAACATCTTATTCGCCGTCGCATACTTTAAATCCAATTTAAAGATACGTACGTATTCATCCCCGGAATATCGGGTAAGTGTTGCGTGCGCCTTAAATTGTTTCCGCTAAATTATTTAAAGTGTAAACTCCGTCTGATTGTGACCAGCGACCACCATCTTTAACTGTGTACCCACCCGTAGCTTGATGCGTGGTCATATTCAGGCGTGAGGATGTAGGACAGTGCTTTATTAGCTGGACGTTGATTACAGGGATCTACGTACGAGTTTAAGTACTATTGCTACGCCCTAGCTGCTGCCAGCGCTGAGTCACGCACCCGCTCCTGTGTGTCGCGAACTCAGATTCGCCTTTACTGCTTGTCGCTGAGCTTACGAGTACCGTGCGCTGCGCCCACTTCCGGCCTGCGTACCTTGCCGAGCATCCTTCGCTTGCGGCTACCACAGCGACCAAGCCAGGGCAGTACCTAGTCCACCGCGGATTGGGAAGCAAACAATTGACGGGCCCCCTAAAGCTCACGACCCGCTTAACGCTACTTATCTTAATAATATACCACCTTATAAAATTGAGATGACGTTTTCTTTAGTACTCTCTCATCACTATTTATAAGAAACGTTACATTGGCGCTCTCAACGTGGTAATTTCTTCATTTCATGGTCATTGTTTTGCTTCCTAGTACGTGGTGGTAAATTTGGTGTGTGTGCTTGTCTTTTAGTTGTAAAACGTTAACTATTTTATTTTTGGTTGCTAGCAACTAAGGTGTCCGAGGTACGTACCTACTGTATTACTTGTAACTTGTTAAGGCGAGGTTACCTTGATTTGACCTAGGCCACGGCCTAAACTTATAAAATTTGTTTTTTCATTTTAATTTATTTTATTGTCGCTTTGTAATTATTTGTGTAATCTGCGTTTATTTTTGTTATTAATTTATTTTACATTCGTACTCGTACACATTAGTTGCAATAATTATTGATTTTGTTTTGCTTATTTGATTTTATTTTGGTAGATTTTTCATTTTTGTTGCAATCATTCATTCAATCATTCATTTTTCATTTTATCATTTTACGCTTTTAAAGAAAAACAACCAAAACGTTATTTATTCTTTTAATTTGTAACAGACGGAGTATTTAGTTGTTTTTTTTGCTCATTTTACGTACAACACTTCATTTTCTTCACTTCACTTCACTTGTTGATTAAAAAAAAAATGTCTTACGAGATAAAATTCATGTCCTTACAAAAAGGAGAACTTGAGTATGAGGTAGCTATTAGAGGTGAAACTCCCGGTTCTACAGTTCAGGAGCTAAGAAAACAAATTGCAAAGTGTAGTCCCTCATATCCCTCGGAGGATATCCTAACGAGCCCTTTTGAACCTTCAGTTGACCTCGTTGGCGTTTTTGAAGCACTCGACAAGGTCAGCGCTGTAATTTCTACACCAGCTGATAAGAGCGCACTCCTGCGATCTCAAAATCTACTAAATCATATCTATCACCGGCTTCACCGGATAACACGCACAGATAAAATTCAGGAGGATTATGACGAGAGTGTTGGTCTTTACAAAGATTATAGATCCACACTCAACAAACTTCTGGATACAGCGACAGATCCCTTAGCAACCACGAGTAGCGAATCTCCTTCTACGTCCAGTACCTCAACTTCACCTCTTACTGTTAATGTCACTTGCGAAGGCAATACTTTAAACTTATTTTCTAAAATTAAATTTGATGGAAAAACCTGCGTTAGAGCTTTTCTTCAACGTATAAATGAATTTTGTCTCGCTAAGAATATTAAATCGGAAAAAGTTTTAAGGAATGCGACGGAAATTTTTCAAGGTGACGCGATTCACTGGTATCGTAGTGTCAAAGACACTGTTAATACTTGGGATCAGCTTGCAATTCTCTTGAAGCAGGATTTCAGTCGGCCGGACTATGATTATATACTTGGCTCAGAAATCAGATCTCGTACACAGGGCGAAAAAGAAAATATTGCTATTTACCTTTCGATTATGTCTGGTCTTTTCTCGCGACTATCGAAACAACCTTCAGAGGATGAAAAATTAGAAATTCTTCTACACAATATTCGGCCATGTTACGCAAGTACTTTATCATCAGTTTCATCAATAAAGTCGATTGACGAGTTAAGAAACGTATGCCGAAATTACGAGGACATTAAATCTCGCCTTTCGCAGTTTAAAGAACCACCGAAAGCTACAGCTGACACCGTAGCTCCTGAATTTGCTTACGCTAGTAGTCCAAGTGTCAAACAGAATCCTAATTTTTCACATAAATTTAACTATAACTATAAATTTAAGAATACAACTGGTGACTATAATAAATCTAATTCCAATAAACCTCAACATTCAAGTATTAAAACTACAAATTCAGATAACAACTATGTTCACGTAGTCAGTACTCCTGAAAATAATAAACGACCTCGTTTCTGTATTCGTTGTCGCACTGATACTCACAGCACTAGAGGGTGTACTGCTGACCGCAGCGAAATTTTCTGTTTCGGCTGCAGACGTAAAAATGTGAAATTTCCAGACTGCCCAGACTGCGCTAGAAATAAACGTCCAGATGCAAAAAACTAGGTTCAGAGAATTGTGTGGATACCAAATTTGATAAAAATAATTGGCAAAATTGGCTTGATACAATAAATTTATATTTTAAAACCTATAGAACCCACACAATTCTCGACAAAAACTATAACTACGATAGTAGACCTCACGCATCGGTTCAAGTTTGTGGTCACAATTTTTTAGGTCTTTTGGACTCAGGTTCTGGTGTTACGATCTTAGGTAACGGTATCCACTCCACTTTTGAAAGCCTCGGTCTATCTCTAATTAAGGAGAACTGCATCACTGTTATAGCGGCTGGTGGACAACGTTTGCGAAGTCTCGGTAGCATTAACTTACCTATAGAATTCGAAGGTCAATTTCACATTTTACAAGCTTTTGTTGTCCCGGAAATTACACCTGACATAATTCTCGGTATTGACTTTTGGCGTAAATTTCAACTGTGTCCAAAATATGTGAATAGCGTTCGCACGGTGAGCAGCGAAATTAATAATACTATAGTTGATACCTTTATACAACCTTATACTAATTTATCAGAGACTGAAAAACAGCTGGCTGACAATGTCATTAAACTTTATAATGATATTTCATTCGAACAGAAGGGTCTCGGTATTACCAATCTTACTACCCATAACATTGATACTGGAGACGCTGAACCGATTCGTCAACGGTATTACCGAATGTCACCCGATAAACAAAGAATCTTAATTGAGGAGTTGGACGCAATGCTTAAACTCGGAGTCGTAGAACCTTGCGAGAGCCCTTGGTCTTCTCCAGTTCTACTTACCCCTAAAAAGGACGGAAGACTTAGGTTTTGCTTGGACAGCCGAAAACTCAATGCTGTTACACGTAAAGATGCGTACAGATTGCCTTACGTTTCTGAAATTTTAGATAACCTCAAAAACGCTAAGTACTTATCCAGCATCGACTTGTCTAAAGCTTTTTGGCAAATACCGATTACGGAGAAAGATCGCGATAAAACCGCTTTTTACATTCCCGGTCGTGGTACTTATCGATTTGTAACTATGCCATTTGGATTAACAAACGCGCCAGCAACTCAGCAACGATTGGTTGATCTTTTATTTTATGGTCCCGAGTTCGAAAACTCTGTATTTGTTTTTGTGGATGACATTATAATAATTTCGCCAGACTTTGATACTCACATATCCTTATTAATAAAAGTATACAAAAAATTACAATCGGCTAATCTAAGCATAAATTTATCTAAATCTGTTTTCTTTCGCGAAGAACTGAAATATCTTGGGTATGTTGTTAATTCTAAGGGTTTACATGTCGATCCTGGAAAAGTAGATGCCATACTTAATTTTCCCACTCCTACTAACAAGAAAGAGGTGAAAAGATTCATCGGTACAGCTTCTTGGTACCGACGGTTCGTACCAAATTTTAGTACAATTGCAGGTCCTTTAAATCAATTAACGTCCTCTGGTAAAAAGGCTAAACCTTTTGTTTGGACTAAAGAAGCCGAGGAATCTTTCAACAAACTTAAAGAATGTTTAATCTCAGCTCCCATTTTGTCTTGCCCAGACTATAATCTTCCGTTTGAGGTACATACTGACGCAAGCAATTTCGGGATTGGCGCTCTGCTAACTCAAACTATCGATGAGGTTGAACATCCTATAGCCTATATGAGTAGAACGCTATCGGCTAGTGAACGTAATTACAGTGTGACTGAACGCGAGACACTTGCGGTTCTCGTAGCGCTAGAGCATTGGAGATGTTATCTTGACAATGGCCAACGATTTACCGTCTATACCGATCACTCAGCCCTTAAATGGTTCCTTAATTTAAATAACCCTACTGGCCGTCTTGCTCGCTGGGGTGTTAGACTCTCGTGTTTCAATTTTGAAATCAAACATCGCCGAGGAGTCGATAATGTCATTCCAGATGCTCTTTCGCGTGCTTTCCCGGTATCAGCTTTAACTACTACACAAATTGCGGACCCGTGGTATCTTAATATTTTTAATGGTTGTCAAAATTCTCCAACATCCTTTCCAAACTTCATAGTTAAAAATCAACAGCTTTATCGTTACATGCAATCTAAATGCACTCTTAACAAGGATTTCGAATGGAAGGAAGTCGTACCTGAGGAGCGACGTCAGCAGCTTTTAAACGACTGTCACTCTGAACCTACTGCTGGTCATCTAGGTATTTTTAAAACTTATAAGCGTCTATCACTTCGTTTCTATTGGCCAGGAATGTACGCAGACGTCGCTAAATTTGTCTCTGGTTGCGATAAATGCCAAACTTATAAACAGTCTACACATGGCACCTTAGGAACTATGGGTAGACCGAAACAAGTCTCCCGCCCCTTCCAAATGATCTCGGTTGATCTAATGGGCCCTCTTCCCATTACTAGGTCGCGTAATAGTTATATCCTTGTGGTAACGTGCTGTTTTTCAAAATTTTGCTTGATTTTTCCAATAAAGAAAGCTACTGCGGAAATTATAACAAAAATACTAGAAGAATCTGTAATATTAATGCACGGCGTTCCGCAAGCAATTTTGATGGACAATGCTAGCATTTTTTGCGGAAAAGTGGCGGATTCTTTCTTTAAAAAATATAGAATTCCAAAAATATACTATACCCCTAAGTACACTCCTCAAGTCAACTTAGTTGAGCGGTATAATAAAACTATAATAACGTGTATCTCCATGTATGTTGATGATGATCATAGGTCATGGGACATACTCATTCCCAAAATTCAATTCGCAATTAATACTTCAGTAAACGAGTCAACAGGATTTACTCCTTCATTTTTAGTTTATGGTCGCGAACTTGTTCCTTGTGGGTCACATTATGTTGATAATGATCACGGCGATGAAATATTATTTTTGCCTCGTGAAATCTATGCAGAAAATATAGGTCATTTAGCTTCAATATTCGATACAGTTCAGTTTAGACTTTGGCAAGCTCACGTAAAAAATACTTCTCATTATAACACTCGCAGAAAATTCGCAGAATTTAACGTAGGTGATATAGTCATGAAGCGTGCTTACTTCTTAAGCAACAAGGAAAATCAATTTTCACGGAAATTGGCTCCTAAATTTATTAAGGCCAGAATAGTAGGTAAAAAGTCTCCCTTAGTCTATGTTTTGCAAGACATGACTGGGAAAGACCTAGGTTCATGGCATATAAAAGACCTAAAATTTATAGGCAAATATTAAAATGAAGTGTTGAATTAATGAAATTACTATATATACAATTCAATTAACTAATATAAAATATTGGATTTAATATTAATTGCTATTATTACTCTCCTCATATTTAACATCTTTTATGCTTAGTTTGTACAAGAGCTTTTGGGTTTATAATACCATTAACTCTGTCGTGATAGGATGCGTCAGTATTTTAAACTAATACTTACTGTTGCTTTTATTGTTTGCGTGAAGTATGAAAGATTATGAAAGGACAGGTTTGAATAGATAATGTACTTACGTCTCTTTAGCAGTTAAGGTTTGGTGGATTTTATTTTGAAGATAATAAAATCCTTTCGTAGGAGAGGGGGATATGTAACGTAAAAGGTTACTTTTAAACTTAAATTCTAATTATTATTTAATTAAATCATCCTTTGAACGTCTTTCGATTAGTTACCTACCTATAACATTAAACAAAATTCAAAATTATTTTATAACTCAACGCGCGACATACGCACGACCTTGGATGCGAACAGCCGATGCGAGCGCGGTCTTCCTTTCCCCGCGTCCCGCGGCTAGCCGGTTTCTTTAGGAATTCATGCGCTCGCACAGGGCTCCGCGACATTGCGCTCCTACAGCCGAAGACGACAGCCCGTGATAACTTTTACTGCTGAACATCTTATTCGCCGTCGCATACTTTAAATCCAATTTAAAGATACGTACGTATTCATCCCCGGAATATCGGGTAAGTGTTGCGTGCGCCTTAAATTGTTTCCGCTAAATTATTTAAAGTGTAAACTCCGTCTGATTGTGACCAGCGACCACCATCTTTAACTGTGTACCCACCCGTAGCTTGATGCGTGGTCATATTCAGGCGTGAGGATGTAGGACAGTGCTTTATTAGCTGGACGTTGATTACAGGGATCTACGTACGAGTTTAAGTACTATTGCTACGCCCTAGCTGCTGCCAGCGCTGAGTCACGCACCCGCTCCTGTGTGTCGCGAACTCAGATTCGCCTTTACTGCTTGTCGCTGAGCTTACGAGTACCGTGCGCTGCGCCCACTTCCGGCCTGCGTACCTTGCCGAGCATCCTTCGCTTGCGGCTACCACAGCGACCAAGCCAGGGCAGTACCTAGTCCACCGCGGATTGGGAAGCAAACAATTGACGGGCCCCCTAAAGCTCACGACCCGCTTAACGCTACTTATCTTAATAATATACCACCTTATAAAATTGAGATGACGTTTTCTTTAGTACTCTCTCATCACTATTTATAAGAAACGTTACATGCTACAGCTTATTTTATTTTGTAACTTTCAGGTGGCATAAAAACTTAACTTTGTTTTTTTTTCAATTCAGTACAAGTTGGCCCTTGACTCCGGTCTCACCGATGGTAAGTGATGATGCAGTCTAAGATGGTAGCCGGCTAATCTGTGGGGTACAGCAGTTATATTAATTGGTTATTGCACGGCTTCGTACAGGAACGCTAAATCGATTGGCGGTACGTTTTTGTCGGCAGCGTGGTAACTAGCCACGGCCAAAGCCTCCTAGACCTGACAAATCTTTTTCGTGAAAGCTTAATTAGAACTAAATTAGAACTTAATTCGTTTATCGCTTATTAGTAAGTATAATTATTCGCGTTGGTAATTATAATTATGTAAAATGGTTGGCAGAATTTACAATTAACAGTTAATACAATAATCTTCTCCTTTTTCGTCCCACTCATTTCGACTTAAACACACGTAGCATTTAAAAATTCTGTCATAACAACTTTTGAAAATCTTCGCCATACAAATTGAGGGATTTGCTTCGACTACAATAAAAATTATACATGTTATAATTATCATAAATTACCACGGGTTTTCTTGTGTTAAAAGTGCCGGTCGTCTTTCGCGTCATGCTTCCCTGATCGACATCATTCGTAGGTCTCTTGCCACTGCTAAAGTACCTGTAGTGTTAGAGCCTAATGGCTTGGTGCGCAGTGATGGTAAGAGACCTGACGGGATGACTCTTGATCCGTGGAAGCAAGGTAAGTCGCTTGTTTGGAATGCCACATGCGTGGATACGCTTGCGTTGCCCCACTTGCAAGCGACCTCCATGAGTCATGACTACTACAAGTATGAAATTATAGAAAATAATTTCATTTTTGTGCCTTTTGGTGTTGAAACCTCAGGGTCGTGGGGCAAATTTTTGTAATGTCTAACTTATCCTTGATTAGCCTGCACAGAGGCGATGATTCTTTTGAAAGAAAATTGGTTATTACTACAGTAAAACCAAAACTTAACTCGCCGTCTGTCCATTCTGAAACATGCTTATTCTTTGATCGCGTAGTATCGAAATAGGGGTTTCCTACCCCTCAGATCCAGTGTTATGTGGTGCGTTCCGCCGGGCACACGCGCCTGTTTCACCCGCGACAAAATATAAACACGACAAAAAATGTAGACGAATTTCATTCGCGACAAGAACACGCGACGTAACAAAACACGCGATGGTTCCAAATCCGAAATTATGAATTGAATTTTTTCTTTCTTCCTAGGTACTTTTGTGTGTCAAGTTTTGGAATTGGGTTCTTTTTAGTGTCGTGACCTGTGTAATGCTCGGATTTTCAGCCGTTGGGCGTGTTTTGTGTTGGAACTGAAATTGTAATTACAGTACAGGTGAGTCGACGAGGTCGCTTATGAATAGGCACCTTTTTTTAGGGGCCTTTTTAGGGGTTTTAATCGTGTCCTTGCTGTTAATGTTTTTAAAAGCACGTATGCATTTTTGGTAATTAATTAACATAAGTTGGTAATTACATTGGAAAATTTAATTATTTTTTCGTACCACTTGCTCAAAAAAGTGACATTCTATGCCACAAAAAGCGAACATAACAATAGCCATTTTTAATCTGTTAAAAACAGGGTAAGAAAATTGTACTGAATTTCAATCATCCTCTAGGGGGAGAATGTGATTTAAATTTGGAATACTTACCGAAATTTATACTGAACTACATATTCTGTGTTTACACCATTGAGTATATAAAGCATTATACATCTTTTTGAAAAAGGAATACGCATTTATTATGCAGTTATGATAATTAAACAAAATTACGAAAACCGACGAGGCCGTATGAGCTTGATGCCTTTGCTTTTCCGACAAAAAAATATTAGTCTAGGAATTTGCCGCGTTTTTTGTTTTCTTCAAATACAAAAACGTTAAGTTTATTTTAATTTGTTTTTATAAATAAGTTAATGTTCTAAAAATCTTTAAATTGTCATTATTTTTAATAAATGCTTATCTCATATTATTATTGTGTTAATTTTTTCGCAAATGGTACGAAAAGTAGAGTATTTTCCTCGGTGATAAAGCTGTCTTAGTCTTGGGTGAACTTAAATTCCTCGCTACACTCAGGACTCGTCTTAAATCCCTCGCTTCGCTCGTGATTTAAGTTTTTATCACCCTCGCTACGCTCGGGAGTAAACCTCGAGTCCTTCGTTACGCTCGCGATTTAATTCGTCACCCGCGACAGAAGACACTGCTTTATCCGCTTGGTTAATAATCTACTATTTCTAAATATTTTAAAGGGCTACTTACCACTTAATTAAAAAAAACATGCAAATTTTGAATGTGTTTTATTGCAAAAACTGTACGATAAATAACATCGATATTGTAATACTTATGTGTTTTTAAGATCTTCAATCTAAATTCGTAAGGTATAATATTTTCTGCGATAGGAAAGAAAACAGAATACTGCTCTAGATAGTTATACCTAGATTTAATCCGAAACGGCGTTTCAATTTCCAAAATCATCATCGTTTTTACATAGTAGGTAATAAGTTGTATATTTTTTAGCTCACGAGGCACTCTACATTGGTTCATGCCACTTAAATGTAGGTATCTGGTAAGCTCTGTGTTGTGTGGAAGCAACCAGCTTCGCATCCAGCAGCCCACAATTCAGTGTAACTTGTTATGTCACCAATTATATATTTTTTTAATATTTTGTTACATTTTTCTTTGCATGAGCCGGCAAGAAACTCAGCAGTTTCTTGCCGGCTCTGTTAGGGGCATGGGAGTTATATTAAACCCATACTCCTATTCGGTTTCTACACGGCATCGTACCGGAACGCTAAATCGCTTGGCGGCACGTCTTTGACGGTAGGGTAGTAACTAGCCACGGCCGAAGCCTCCCACCAGGCCAGATCAGGGAAAATTCGGAAATTATAAATTCCCAAATTGACCCTGCCGGTGATCAAACGCGAGACCTCGACAGCGCTCAACACTGCGCCACGGAAGTCTGCTTAGTTCTCAGCAAAACCACAAGTTCCTAGAACCAGCGATTTGCGTGCGATTTGCGTTGAGCGTTGAAATTTCAGCCGGATTATCCTTTAATGAACCGCATTGAGTGTTTAAATCAACAGTTAACATGCAAACCAATAATCACACATCCACTAATTGTGTTGCCGATACAAAGTGCAATGTATGTAATATTGGTTTGTAAATTATAATGGTGATTGAGCTGATAAATATATGATTAAAGACCCACAGAAATAAATTTTGCATGCTCATTATGTGATAACTTTGATATAACAATATGCGCTTTATGGGTGTTTCGGGTGAAAGTCCATGGACGTATGGGGTTTTATGGTGTAAAGTAACTGACAAGTAACTGACTTTTTTATGGATATATCTGGATATACCTGGCACGACGGGACTAAAGTAACTACAATCATGTATCTATCTATACTAGGTATCTATCTATATTTATTTTGTAATGCGAAAGTTAGGATGCATGTTTGTTGCTCAATCACGCCAGAACGGATCTGGATGAAATTAGGCACAGAGAAGTCTAGAAAAGCACATAGGCTACTTTTTATCCCGGAAAATTAAGGAACTTCTTAATTTTACAGGAACCTCAATCCACATTGGGCGACGTCGCGCGCGTCAGCCAGTCTAATGTGACTGTATTTTTTTATTTTAATTTTATAAAAGTGCAAATGTCGAGTTTCTCTCTGGTTCTACTCGGAAAGGAGAGTACCTATTCCTACCTACTAATTCCTAACCAGTGGAAGATTCACTTGACAAATCAAAAGTAGGTATGTACTTGTTTTAAATCCATACTTAAATTGCTATTGAAAGTGTGTCTGTTTGTCTGTTTGTATATCTCCTACGCTTTCACGGCCTTAAACCAATTTTGATCAAATTTGGTAGCGATAGTTTGCATCCCGGGAAGGACATAGGCTTTGTGCAGCATAATATATCTAATGGCTAATCTCTCTGGAGATAGGCTGCCGTGGCCGAAATTCGGTCGGGGAGACATAATTTTTTTAATAGGTACTAGTGTTTAGGCAAGGTAGTTACGTAACCCTATATCGACGCAATAGGCTCTACTAATGTGTATTCTAGAACTTAATTAACAAAGTACAGCGTATAAAACTAAGTAATTAATTAATCTTTTACGGTAGCTGCGACGCGCCTATGGAATTCACTACCTGATAGTATTTTTAGGAATAATCCATCTATTCACACATTCAAACTTCGTCTGAAACAGCATTATCTGTCTTCTTTATCATAATTATAAATTAATAATATGTATCTGTTAAATAATTTATTATATAATATGTCATATATGTATGTTAGTATGTATATATATATATTTATGTCATTAGTATATTAGTATAGTATATAGTATTTGTGTGTTTTTATGTAAGTTTATGATATAATATCTTATCTCATATCTTGTTGTACCTATTCTTCCCCCACAACCTTTCTCACTGCCAAGGGTCACTGGTAGAGATCTCTTATAGAGATAAGTGCTTCCTTGTCCACTAAGTATCTGTTTTTCTTCGTATTTTATAACTTTTTGGTACTAAATAAATTTAAAAAAAAAAAAAAAAAAAAAAAAAAATTAATTACAAGCGACAACATTAACAGTATCTGATGGGGTATAAATCACCCCCTGCCAGAAGTTTGTGGAGTTACCAACTAATCCCAAAATCGATTTGCCAGATTTGTTGAGCTTAATCACTTTGTTTGATAGTTGTGTTGTTGTTACACGTCTAATGAAGATGTTCTTGGTGTGTTATAGAATAGAAGAGTAGAATAACCATATTATTTTACTAACTGCCTCGTTGGTCTATAGGTTAGCATGTTTGACTGCGGCTGACGAGGTCCCGGGTTCGAGTCCCGGGTCGAGCCATAATACCTAAGTGTTAGGTTCTGACTAGAAATTCTCAGTACTAGCCCGGAGTGAGGAAGCTGGGGTTTTCACCCCCGGAGAGCACGTTAAGCCGTCGGTCCCGGTTATTTTCACTAACATGATAATAGTCGTTAAAGCCCGCCAACCCGCATTGGAGCAGCGTGGTAAGTCTAAGCTCTAATTCCCTCTCTCCTATGAGAGTGGAGGCCTGTGCCCAGCAGTGGGACGTTAATGGGCTGTAGTGGTGGTTACTAGATGATGCCCGTGACTTCGTCTGCGTGGCAGTAGTTTTTAAATTCCCGTGGGAACTCTTTAATTATTTACCGAGATAAAAAGTAGCCTACCTACTATTGTTCCAGCCTATAATTTATCTCTGTGCCAAATTTCATTTAGATCCGTTCAGTCATTCTGGCGTTAGGTATTAAGTAACAACCATACATCCATCCAAATTTTTGCATTTCTAATATTAGGTATAGATATTTGTGGATTAACCACGTTAATTCTACGCATCGCCCCAAAACAACAGTGACATAATGCCAACATAATACATTTTCGAGAAAATTGAGTTTGCTTACATTTAATTAAAATTTGATTGAAACGGCTTACCAAAAGGGGCGGGGGGGCGAAAAGGGTGTAACGCCGACGGCAATTCCTAAAACTTGTGTAAAAGTTAGACAACGCCGTCTCGTGTTCATTTTGACGGGGGTATACCCTAGCTTGTAACCGTGTGAGGTTACAGGACAAAGTTCTGAACTGTGATATAAGATCAAGAACCAGGGTCACGGACATATTGAAACGTATTGACCAGCAGAAATGGAGATGGACTGGCCACATGCTGAGAGGGAAAGTAGAGAAGTGGAGCAAGCTAGTGACAAACTGGTACCCCAGAGATAGCAAAAGGAAAAAAGGTCGCCAAGCTAGACGCTGGGAGGACGACCTCCGACTAACTCTGGGGCCACACTGGACCAGAGTGGCCCCAGTGGAGAGAGTTGGAGGAGGCCTATGCCAACAGGCACTCCGTTTTAAGGGACATTTTATAACAAAAATGTAATCATGTTCTAAAATGGAATAAAAGGCTTTATTATTATTATACCCTACCACCACCACCACTACAGCCCATTAACGTCCCACTGCTGGGCACGGGCCTCCAATCTCATTGGAGAACGGGAATTAGAGCTTAGACCCACCACGCTGCTCCAATGCGGGTTGGCGGGCTTTAACGACTATTATCATGTTAGTGATAATAACCGGGGCCGACGGCTTAACGTGCTCTCCGAGGCACGGGGGTGAAACACCGCCAACTTCCTAACTCCGGGCTAGTACTGAGAATTTCTAGTCAGAAAAACCCAATACTTAATATGGCCCGACCCGGGAATCGAACCCGGGACCTCGTCAGCTGCAGTCAAACATGCTAACCACTAGACCAACGAGGCAGTTTACCCTACCCCATTATACCCTAGCTTTCATTCTATTATTGCTGTTTGGAGGGTACAGGTATGGAGAATCATCTCTGTATATAAAAAGTGTCCGTCGAAATGCACCACATTGGGGGCGCCACATTAGCATCAAGGTAAATTTAAATGGAAGCGCCAAATATTATTAGAGAAGGTTTGAGAAATAAACAAGGAAAGAAAACATTCATCATTATTTTGTACAACGTAAGTAATGGTAATGGTTGAAATAATATCAATACAGATATTTAAGCGTTATTATAATTATATTTTATTTGTGTATATCATTGATATAGTATTATATAAATATTTTTTTTTATTATTATATTATTTTTATGTCTGATAATAATCCGAACAACAATAATGATATTGATTTCTTTTCATGCTCTTCGTCTGACGATTTCCGTAGTGCATGCAGTAGCACAGTTTCTCTTGACAGCATTGAATCCCTTGATGCAGAACTCAAAACTATATTTGTTAATAACTCTAATTGTCTTAATTTAGTACACATAAATGCTCAAAGCATTCCGGCTCACTATTCCGATCTTCTCGCATCCTTTAGCAACGTGCATGTTGATGGTATTCTGGTATCAGAGTCCTGGTTAAAACCTTCTCTTCCCTCTTCTCTCTATAATCTCCCTGGTTTTACGCTAATTCGCAACGACCGAACTGATAAGGGTGGCGGGGGCGTTTGCATTTACCTTAGAGACAACCTTACTTTTAATATACTAAGACAGTCTCCCAGCTCGTACTCTGGTAACCTAGAATACCTTTTTCTTGAAATTTCAACACGCCATACTAAACTTCTACTTGCTGTTGCGTACAGCCCTTCTCTTACTATCAACTACTTCAACACCTTTGAATCACTTCTCGAAGACCTTTCTCCGTTGTATGACCACATAATTGTTATGGGGGATCTAAATACTTGTCTCATTAAAAATAACTCGAGGTCCCATAAATTGAAATCTTTAGTTTCCTCATTTAACCTTTCTCTTCTGCCGCTGTCTGCGACCCATTTCTCCCCCAACTCTGACCCTTCTCTTTTGGATCTTATTATAGTTTCCAAAACAGATAAAGTTCTTACTCATGGTCAGCTAAATGCTCCTTTTTCTTACCATGACCTTATTTTCATACGCTATAATTTAGCGATACCTAGGCGAAAAGGTAAAACTATTCTGCGGCGTAATCTGAAGCACATAAACATTGAAGCTCTTCATAAGGATGTTTTTGCTCATAATTGGACCCCACTTTTTGCTGCCTCTACTGTTGATGACAAGGTTGGAATTTTGAATTCGACCCTTACTGACTTATTTGACTCACATGCTCCTGCCCGTCCTGTAAGGGTTAAGTACCTGCCTGCTCCTTGGCTTACCTCTGACATAAAATCATACATGGCAAAACGCAATAAAGCTAAGAAGTTGTGTAAAAAGAATCCAACCGAGGAAAATGTTGCTAACTATAAACGACTGCGAAATCGCTGCAATAAGATGTGTAGGGATGCTAAACGCCGTTATATACATTCTTCAATTGAGCGCTTCACTCCTGGTCAGACTTGGAGTTTTTTGAAATCACTGGGTGTGGGTAATTCTCCTCAATCTCTTAGTCAGTCACTTGATTTAAACTCTCTAAACATGCATTTCTCGTTACCTCCGGTTAGAATCGCTGATAGTAAGAAAAAATCGTTGCTTTTAAAATTAAATAGTGATGCCCCACCTACTTGTGATCCTTTTATCTTCAACCAGATCTCTGAGGAGGATGTTAAGAAAGGTATCCTTTCCATTTCCTCCAAAGCAGTGGGTTATGATGGTATTAGCCGCGATATGCTCTTACTAATTATTGATTACTTAACACCTGTCATTGCTCATATTCTCAATTTTTCCTTAACAACCAGCACATTTCCAACGTCATGGAAAAAGGCTAATGTCATTCCTTTACCCAAAACAACAAACCCGACTTCATTCTCACAATTCCGTCCTATTTCCATTCTACCCATTCTCTCCAAATTATTAGAAAACTCTGTCTGCAAGCAAATCTCTCTTTATCTCTCACGCAACAATCTCCTAAGTCCTTTTCAGTCTGGTTTCCGTCCTTCTCATAGTACTACGACTGCATTGCTCAAAGTAACTGATGATATCCGGTTTGCTATGGATAACAAGGAGCTTACTGTTCTCGTGCTGCTTGATTTCAGTAATGCTTTTAACTCAGTTGACTTTGATGTAATGCTTGCTATCCTCCGTTCTCTTAACATTTCTCCTCCTGTGGTGAATTGGTTTAAGTCTTATCTTCAGGGTCGACGGCAGAGAATCAGGACTGACGAAGATTCTTCGGATTGGGCTGATCTCTCTGCTGGCGTTCCTCAAGGCGGTGTACTATCTCCATTACTGTTTTCCATTTTTATTAATGAAATTTCCAAAGCAATTTCTTGTCACTACCATCTTTATGCAGACGATCTGCAGCTTTATAGGCACGCAGCGTTGGCCAACCTTGCTGATGCCGTAGAGGCGGTAAACGCTGATCTAGCTCATATCAAGACATGGGCTGATTCGTTTGGTTTGCTTGTTAACCCTAAAAAATCTCAAGCGCTTATAATCGGCAGCAGCCGAATGCGCTGCAAGGTTGACTTCAAAACTTTACCTGGCTTATACTATGATGGTACAGCTATACCCTTTTCCGAAAAAGCTAAAAATCTGGGTTTAATTTTTGACAATAATCTTTCATGGTCTGCTCATATCAATGAGGTGAGTAGGCGTTTGAACTATTCCATTCACTCTCTTCGCAGACTTCAAAATTTTTTACCTTTTCGCACTAAAATTATGTTAGCACAATCTCTTCTCCTACCCCTCATCGACTATGCCGACGTTTGCTATTTGGATGCAACAGAGGAGCTACTCGACAAATTAGATCGGCTTCAGAATTTGTGCATCCGTTTTATCTATGGATTGCGCAAATTCGACCATGTTTCAGAATTCCGTCGAAAACTGAAGTGGCTCCCTATTCGCCTTCGCCGGAATGTTCATATTCTAACACTACTTTTTAAAATATTAAAGTTTTCTTCCCCACCTTATTTACATGAGCATTTCCAGGATGCTCCTCCCCGAACAAGACCTCTGCGCACCTGTGTCATGATAAAGTCACTCGAAGTACCCTCATGGAACACCATATTTTACGCCAAGTCGTATGCGGTGGTAGCAGCGCGTCTCTGGAATTCCCTTCCAGGGAATATCCGTGAGAGTCCATCCGTGGGTGCTTTTAAATCTAGACTGAAGCAGCATTATCTTTCTTCTATATATGATTAGCTTTTATATTTTCAATATTATTTTATTTTTATATATTTATGATTGTATAATATGTATAATATACTGTTATGTATGTATACTTACTAGTATTTTATTTTGTATGTATGTTATTAATTTGTGTATTTCACGTATATATTAATATTGAGCTATATATAGTATACTAGTGTTTCGCCCTGTGCGCGAGCTGCTAAAGCAGCTCACGGGTTGTGGTTTTTAGGATATTAGGGATCCTCAGTTATCGAATTTGAACGAAATCGGTCAATTTTTCTTTTATTTTTATTGCGTGATAGGCTTGCGCTTGACGACAATCATGCTTAGTGCAAAGCAATGATGAGATCTAGGTTGGAACGCGCTTGCCTAGAAGATGCCTATTCACTCTTGCCTTGAAGGTACTTAAGTTATAAGTGGCAGGAAACACGTGCGCTGGGAGGGGTGTTCCACACCCTAGCGGTTCGTATCAGAAACGTCGAGCAAATACGCTTCGTGCGAGCAAATTGGACGTCAACCACATAAGGGTGCCAACGCTCGCGGTTTCTCGCTGTTCTGTGGTAGAACGGAGAAGGAGGAACAAGGTTATGAAGTTCCAGAATTAACAAAGAATTTCAAAATGGCGCTGATTTTTTAAAACTTTGGTAACAGTTTCCTGTATTGAAATCCCAGGGAGCCCTAAATATCGATTTTGAACGAAATCAGTCAATTAACAAAGAATTTCAAAATGGCGCAGATTTTTTAAAACTTTGGTACCAGTTTCCTGTTTTTAAATCCCAGGGAGCCCTAAATATCGATATTGAACGAAATCGATCAATGTACAAAGAATTTCAAAATGGCGCTGGTTTTTTAAAACTTTGGAATCAGTTTCTTGTTTTGTAATCCCAGGAAGTCCTAAATTTCGATTTTAAACGAAATCGGTCAATTAACAAAGAATTTCATAATGGCGCTGGTTTTTTAAAAATTTTGGTAAGTTTCCTGTTTTGTAACCTCAGGGAGTTCTAAATATCGATTTTAAACGAAATCGGTCAATTAACAAAGAATTTCAAAATGGCGCTGTTTTTTTTTTAAATTTTGGAAACCGTTTCCAGTTTTTTAATCCCAGGGAGCCCCGTCGTGGGTAAAACGGAACCGTATCAAATTCTAGTACACTTGTAGTTTCTTCAATATTTGCCTTATATTTTCTACGGAAAAATAAATTCCACCATCTTGAATTTTTTTCCAGTTGATCAAGTAGACCTTCAGGTTCTTATCATCTTTTGCCAAGAAACCATTATTCCATCTTTTATACTTTCTGAGATAGACACCAAATAAATTTATATGGCAGCCATCTTAAATCCGCCATTTTGATTTTATTTTCAGCTCATTGGCTATTGGATGAAGTTTCAAATGACATTTGGTCGAGCACCTATCTTCAACGCTTCGATCAGTTAATTTCGGCAAATCGGCGGCCATCTTGTTTTTGCCGAAATGTCATAATCTTTCCCTACTCCCATCCCGTTCCCGAACATATTATCTCCTGTACATGAACTACCCCGTTTCGGATCTGTAGCGCCGCAGATCGGGGTAGAAAAATCAAAAATTTGAAAATACTACAGCTCAGCCGCCATCTTGTTTTTCCAATTTTTTCTACTTTTTCTATTGATCGTTTACTAATTTCTTCAATCATTGCGAGTAGTAACGAAATCGGTTGGAAAACAAAAGAGTTGCAAGAATTACGTCGGCCGCCATCTTGTTTTTCCATATTTTTCTACTTTTTCTAAAGATTGTTTACTTATTTCTTCAATCATTGCGAGTTGTAACGAAATCGGTTAGAAAACAAAAAAGTTACAAAAAGCACGTCGACCGCCATCTTTTTTTTCCGAAATGTCATAATCTTTCCCTACTTTTATCCTGCACGCAAACACATCTTCTATACATAAACTATCTCGTTTCGGATCTGTGGCGCCGCGGTTCGGGGTCGTAAAATCAAAAATTTGAAAACACTACAGCTCGGCCGCCATCTTGTTTTTCAATTTTTTTCTACATTTTCTATTGATCGTTTACTAATTTCTTCAATCATTGCGAGTAGTAACGAAATCGGTTGGAAAACAAAAGAGTTGCAAGAATCACGTCGGTCGCCATCTTGTTTTTCCGAAATGTCATAATTTTTCCCTACTCCCATCCTGCACCCGAACACATCTCCCATACATCATTGTATCGTTTTCTGTATCTTTCTAGGAGAACAATTATGCGGGTATGTTGGTAGTTTTGTTTTTTTTTCATGCACCCCCCTCTTTCTTCAATACCCTGGCCCTGCTCTTCACCCGTCTCCAAAATCCTCAATCATCAACTCGCATCACATTTTTGCTCCCAAAGATTCGTTAGAATGAGGGAACCATAAGTACCTTATAGTTCCTTATCGCCTTAAAATTTGGTATGGAAAATAAATTCCGCCATCTTGAATTTTTTCCTGTTCATCAAGTAGACCTTCAGGTCCTGATCATCTTTTGTCAAGAAACCACTCTTCCATCTTTTATATTTTCTGAGATAGACACCAAACAAATTTGTATGGCAGCCATCTTAAATCCGCCATTTTGAATTTTTTTTTTGCTCTTTGTCAATTGGATGAGGTTCCGAGTGACATTAGTTCGAGGACCCCCTACCTATCTTCAATACCTTGGCCGTGCCCCTTACCCGTCTCCGAAATCCTCAATCATCAGCTGTCTCCATATTTTTGTTAAAGTTATATTTCCTGACTTCTACACGAAGCCATCAGTGAAAAAAAAAAATTTCATACAAAATTTTAAAGGAGGACATTTTTGGGGAAAATCTTGAAAACTACCCATAATATGGCAACACTTTAGATATCTCGATACTGCCGGTCGAGCTACACAATCGATCCATACATGTCAACTTTCCCAAATGTTGCCAACTGCCTCAAAATCATGATCGAAATTTTCAAAAACACAAAAATAATACAAAATGGCCGCCACCTCGTTTCACAGAAACATTTGACATAGTTTCATAATTTTCCCATGAACTACAGGATATACCGCTCCTGATGACGTTTCAATTTTTCATCTCGCTCGCACCCAGCCGAAATGATAGCTCCTGAAAAGAGACCATGTCGAAAATCACTTTTACTTTGATAAATCCCAGTGTTGCCAGACCTCGGCAATGAAAATACCCAAATGTCATTCGTACAAGTGGGACACGTGGTCGCTCGTACTCGAATTTTGCAAAAAATACGTATTTCGATTTTTTAATTATTGGGGAAAATCTTGAAAATTTCCCGAGAAATGGGGTAATTTTTTTTCCCCAATCCATTCTTCGAGTCGGTACACACAATCGCCCCATAGAAGTCGAAACGCTCCGACGTTGTCAACTGAGAGAAAATTGAATTTTAAAATTGCGTTTTTTCGTACCTCAGACCAAACGGCCGCCGGGACAGCCGCCATCTTGAATTTTTAAAAACCACTCCCGTTCTGTCAAAATACAGGATAGTTGTAGGCGAAAACAGAAAAAAATATTATGCTCGACCACGCCGTTTCGGATCTGTGGCGCCGCGGTTCGGGGTCGAAAAATCAAAAATTTCAAAACACTACAGCTCGGCCGCCATCTTGTTTTTCCAATTTTTTCCACTTTTTCTATTGATCGTTTCCTAGTTTCTTCAAGCTTCGCGAGTTTAAACAAAATCGGTTGGAAAACAAGAGAGCTGCAAGAATCACGTCGGCCGCCATCTTGTTTTTCCGAAATGTCATAATTTTTCCCTACTCGACTCCCGCACCCGAACACATCTCCCGTACATCATTGTATCGTTTTCTATCTCTTTCTAGGAGAACAATTATGTCAATGAGTGAGTGAGTCAGTGAGTGGTAATTGAGCTATATATAGTATAACTAGTGTTTCGCCCTGTGCGCGAGCTGCTAAAGCAGCTCACGGGTTGTGGTTTGACTTACAAGTAGTACAGACTTTACTATACGATTTTGAACGAATTCGGTCAATTAACAAAGAATTTCAAAATGGCGCTGATTTTTTAAAACTTTGGTAACAGTTACCTGTATTGAAATTCCAGGGAGCCCTAAATATCGATTTTGAACGAAATCGGTCCATTAACAAAGAATTTCAAAATGGCGCTGGTTTTTTGAAAATTTTGGTAACAGTTTCCTGTTTTGTAACTTCAGGGAGTCCTAAATATCGATTTTGAACGAAATCGGTCAATTAACAAAGAATTTCAAAATGGCGCTGATTTTAAAAACATGGATATCAGTTTTCTGTTTTGTAATCCCAGGGAGCCCTAAATATCGATTTTGAACGAAATCGATCGATTAACAAAGAATTTCAAAATGGCGCTGATTTTCTAAAACTTTGGTATCAGTTTTCTATTTTGTGATCCCAGGGAGCCCTGAATATCGATTTCGAACGAAATTGGCCAATTAACAAAGAATTTAAAAATGTCGCAGATTTTTTAAAACTTTGGTATCAGTTTTCTGTTTTTTAATCCCAGGGAGCCCTAAATATCAATTTTGAACGAAATCGGTCGATTAACAAAGAATTTGCAAATTGGCGCTGATTTTTAAAACTTGGTTATCAGTTTTCTATTTTGTGATCCCAGGAAGTCCTAAATATCGATTTTGAACAAAATCGGTCAATTAACAAAGAATTTCAAAATGGCGCTGATTTTATAAAATTTCGGTAACAGTTTCCTGTTTTGTAATCCCAGGGTAAAACGGAAGAAACGTATCAAAATTTTGCATAGTTCTTTCTACACTTGTAGTCTCTTCAATATTCGCCATAATTATATTTTCTATGGAAAATAAATTCCGCCATCTTGAATTTTTTTACTGTTCATCAAGTTGAACTTCAGGTCCTTATCATCTTTTGCCAAGATATTATTCTTCCATCTTTTATACTTTCTGAGATAGACACCAAATAAATTTGTATGGCAGCCATCCTAAATCCGCCATTTTGAATTTTTTTTCAGCTCACGGTCTATTGGCTGAGGTTTCGAATGACATTTGATCGAGCACCTATCTTGAATGCTTCGATCGGTTCATTTCGGCTAATCGGCCGCTATCTTGTTTTTCCGAAATGTCATAATTTTTCCCCACTCCCATCACGCACTCGAACATATCTCCTATACATGAACTATCCTGTTTCGGATCTGTGGCGCCGCGGATCGGAGTTGAAAAATCAAAAATTTGAAATTACTGCAGCTCGGCCGCAATCTTGTTTTTCAGTTTTTTCCACTTTTTCTATTGATCGTTTACTAATTTCTTCAATAATTGCGAGTTGTAACGAAATCGGTTGGAAAACAAAAGAGTTGCAAGAGTCACGTCAGCCGCCATCTTGGTTTTCCAATTTTTTCCACTTTTCCTATTGATCGTTTACTAATTTCTTCAATCATTGCGAGTTGTAACAAAATCGGTTGGAAAAAAAAAAGTTACAAAAAGCACGTCGGCTGCCATCTTGTTTTTCCGAAATGTCATAATTTTTCCCTGCTCCTGTCCCGCAGCCGAACATATCTCCAATACATGAACTACCCCGTTTCGGATCTGTGGCGCCGCGGGTCGGGGTTGAAAAATCAAAAATTTGTAAATACTGCAGCTCAGCCGCCATCTTGTTTTTCCAATTTTTTCAATTTTTCTATTGATCGTTTACTAATTTCTTCAATAATTGCAAGATGTAACGAAATCGGTTGGAAAACAAAAGAGTTGCAAGAATCACTTTGACCGCCATCTTGTTTTTCTATTTTTTCCACTTTTTGTATATATCGTTTACTAATTTCGTCAATAATTGCGAGTTGTAACGAAATCGGTTGGAAAACAAAAGAGTTGCAAGAATCACGTCGGCCGCCATCTTGTTTTTCCGAAATGTCATAATTTTTCCCTACTCGAATCCCGCACCTTAACACATCTCCCATACATCATTGGATCGTTTTCTGTCTCTTTCTAAGAGAACAATTATGCGGGCATGTTGGTAGTTTTATGTTTTTTTTTTTCATGCATTTGGTCGAACACACCTCTTTCTTCAAAATCCTCAATCATCAACTCGCTTCACATTTTTGCCCCCAAAGATTCGTTAGAATGAGGGAACCATAAGTACCCAGTCCCCATAAAGTTCCTAATGGCCATATAATTTGGTATGAAAAAAAAATATTCCGCCATCTTGAATTTTATTTTCATTTTGCTAAATAGAACTCCTCGTCCTGATCATCTCTTGCCAAGAAACCACACTTCCATCTCTTATACTCTCCGAGATAGACACCAAACAAATTTGTATGGCAGCCATCTTAAATCCGCCATTTTGAATTTTTTTTTTTGCTCTTTGTCAATTGGATGAGGTTCCGAGTGACATTAGTTCGAGGACCCCCCACCTATCTTCAATACCTTGGCCGTGCCCTTTACCCGTCTCCGAAATCTTCAATCATCAGGTGTCTCCATATTTTTGTTAAAGTTACATTTCCTCACTTCTACACGAAGCCATCAGTGAAAAAAAAAATTTTCGTACAAAATTTTACAGGAGGACATTTTTGGGGAAAATCTCGAAAACTACCCCAAATGTGGCAACACTGTTTAGATATCTCGATACTGCCGGTCGAGCTACACAATCGATCCATACATGTCAACTTTCCCAAATGTTGCCAACTGCCTCAAAATCATGATCGAAATTTTCAAAAACACAAAAATAATACAAAATGGCCGCCACCTCGTTTCACAGAAGCATTTGACATAGTTTCATAATTTTCCCATGAACAACAGGATATACCGCTCCTGATGACGTTTCAATTTTTCATCTCGCTCGCACCCAGCCGAAATGATAGCTCCTGAAAAGAGACCATGTCGAAAATCACTTTTACTTTGATAAATTCCAGTGTTGCCAGACCTCGGCGACGGAAATACCCAAACGTCATTCGTACAAGTGGGACACGTGGTCGCTCGTACTCGAACTTTGCAAAAAATACGTATTTCGATTTTTTTATTTTTGGGGAAAATCTTGAAAATTTCCCGAGAAATGGGGTAAATTTTTTTCCCCAATCCATTCTTCGAGTCGGTACACACAATCGCCCCATAGAAGTCGAAACGCTCCGACGTTGCCAACTGTGAGAAAATTGAATTTTAAAATTGCGTTTTTTCGTACCTCAGACCAAACGGCCGCCGGGACAGCCGCCATCTTGAATTTTTAAAAACCACTCCCGTTCTGTCAAAATACAGGATAGTTGTAGGCGAAAAGAGAAAAAAATATTACGCTCGACCACGCCGTTTCGGATCTGTGGCGCCGCGGTTCGGGGTCGAAAAATCAAAAATTTCAAAACACTACAGCTCGGCCGCCATCTTGTTTTTCCAATTTTTTCCACTTTTTCTATAAATCGTTTCCTAGTTCCTTCAATCGTTGCGAGTTGTAATGAAATCGGTTGGAAAACAAAAGAGCTGCAAGAATCACGTCGGCCGCCATCTTGTTTTTCCGAAATGTCATAATTTTTCCCTACTCGACTCCCGCACCCGAACACATCTCCCGTACATCATTATATCGTTTTCTGTCTCTTTCTAGGAGAACAATTATGTCAATGAGTCAGTGAGTCAGTGAATCAGTGAGTGGTAATCGAGCTATATATAGTATAATAACTAGTGTTTCGCCCTGTGCGCGAGCTGCTAAAGCAGCTCACGGGTTGTTGTTTTTGGGATAATATTAGGGATCCTCAGTTATCGAATTTGAACGAAATCGGTCAATTAACAAAGAATTTCAAAATGGCGCTGATTTTTTAACACTTTAGTAACAGTTTCCTGTATTGAAATCCCAGGGAGCCCTAAATATCGATTTTGAACGAAATCGGTCCATTAACAAAGAATTTCAAAATGGCGCTGAATTTTTAAAATTTTGGTTTCAGTTTCCTGTTTTGTAACCCCAGAGAGTCCTCAATATCGATTTTAAACGAAATCGGTCAATTAACAAAGAATTTCAAAATGGCGATTTTTTTTCAATTTTAGTACCAGTTTCCTGTTTTGTTATCGCAGGGAGCCCGTGGGTAAAACGGAACCGTATCAAAAAGTCTTGTAGTATTCTTCAATATTGGCCATATAATATTTTCTATGGAAAAATAAATTCCGCCATCTTGAATTTTTTCCTGTTCATCAAGTAGACCTTCAGGTCCTGATCATCTTTTGCCAAGAAACCACTCTTCCATCTTTTATACTTTCTGAGATAGACACCAAACATATTTGTATGGCAGCCATCTTAAATCCGCCATTTTGAATTTTTTTTTTGCTCTTTGTCTATTGGATGAGGTTCCGAGTGACATTAGTTCGAGGACCCCCCACCTATCTTCAATACCTTGGCCGTGCCCTTTACCCGTCTCCGAAATCCTCAATCATCAGCTGTCTCCATATTTTTTTTCAAGTTATATTTTCTCACTTCTATACGAAGCCATCAGTGAAAAAAAAATTTTTCATACAAAATTTTACAGGAGGACATTTTTGGGGAAAATCTCGAAAACTACCCCAAATGTGGCAACACTGTTTAGATATCTCGATACTGCCGGTCGAGCTACATAATCGATCCATACATGTCAACTTTCCCAAATGTTGCCAACTGCCTCAAAATCGTGATTGAAATTTTCAAAAACACAAAAAGAATACAAAATGGCCGCCACCTCGTTCCAAAGAAACATTTTACACAGTTTCATAATTTTCCAGTGAACTACAGGATATACCACTCCTGATGACGTTTCAATTTTTCATCTCGGTCGCACCCAGCCGAAATGATAGCACCTGAAAAAAGACCATGTCGAAAATCACTTTTACTTTGATAAATCCCAGTGTTGCCAGACCTCGGCGACGAAAACACCCAAATGTCATTCGCACAAGTGGGACACGTGGTCGCTCCTACTCGAATTTTGCAAAAAATACGTATTTAGATTTTTTTATTTTTGGGGTAAATCTTGAAAATTTCCCGAGAAATGGGGTAATTTTATTTCCCCAATCCATAGTTCGAGTCTGTACACACAATCGCCCCCTAGAAGTCGAAACGCTCCGACGTTGCCAACTGTGAGAAATTTGAAGTTAAAAATTGCGTTTTTTCGTACCTCAGACCGAACGGCCGCCGCGACAGCCGCCATCTTGAATTTTTAAAAACCACTCCCGTTCTGTCAAAATACAGGATAGTTGTAGGCGAAAAGAGAAAAGAATATTACGCTCGACCGCGCCGTTTCGGATCTGTGGCGCCGCGGTTCGGGGTCGAAAAATCAAAAATTTCAAAACACTACACCTCGGCCGCCATCTTGTTTTTCCAATTTTTTCCACTTTTTCTATAAATCGTTTCCTAGTTTCTTCAATCGTTGCGAGTTTTAACAAAATCGGTTGGAAAACAAAAGAGTTGCAAGAATCACGTCGGCCGCCATCTTGTTTTTCCGAAATGTCATAATTTTTCCCTACTCGACTCCCGCACCCGAACACATCTCCCGTACATCATAGTATCGTTTTCTGTCTCTTTCTAGGAGAACAATTATGTCAATGAGTCAGTGAGTCAGTGAATCAGTGAGTGGTAATCGAGCTATATATAGTATAACTAGTGTTTCGCCCTGTGCGCGAGCTGCTAAAGCAGCTCACGGGTTGTGGTTTGACTTACAAGTAGTACAGACTTTACTATACGATTTTGAACGAATTCGGTCAATTAACAATTTCAAAATGGCGCTGATTTTCTAAAACTTTGGTATCAGTTTTCTGTTTTGTGATCCCAGGGACCCCTAAATATCGATTTTGAACGAAATCGATCGATTAACAAAGAATTTCAAAATGGCGCTGATTTTTAAAACATGGATATCAGTTTTCTGTTTTGTAATCCCAGGGAGCCCTAAATATCGATTTTGAACGAAATCGATCGATTAACAAAGAATTTCAAAATGGCGCTGATTTTCTAAAACTTTGGTATCAGTTTTCTATTTTGTGATCCCAGGGAGCCCTGAATATCGATTTCGAACGAAATTGGCCAATTAACAAAGAATTTAAAAATGTCGCAGATTTTTTAAAACTTTGGTATCAGTTTTCTGTTTTTTAATCCCAGGGAGCCCTAAATATCAATTTTGAACGAAATCGGTCGATTAACAAAGAATTTGCAAATTGGCGCTGATTTTTAAAACTTGGTTATCAGTTTTCTATTTTGTGATCCCAGAAGTCCTAAATATCGATTTTGAACAAAATCGGTCAATTAACAAAGAATTTCAAAATGGCGCTGATTTTATAAAATTTCAGTAACAGTTTCCTGTTTTGTAATCCCAGGGTAAAACGGAAACGTATCAAAATTTTGCATAGTTCTTTCTACACTTGTAGTCTCTTCAATATTCGCCATAATTATATTTTCTATGGAAAATAAATTCCGCCATCTTGAATTTTTTTACTGTTCATCAAGTTGAACTTCAGGTCCTTATCATCTTTTGCCAAGATATTATTCTTCCATCTTTTATACTTTCTGAGATAGACACCAAATAAATTTGTATGGCAGCCATCCTAAATCCGCCATTTTGAATTTTTTTTCAGCTCACGGTCTATTGGCTGAGGTTTCGAATGACATTTGATCGAGCACCTATCTTGAATGCTTCGATCGGTTCATTTCGGCTAATCGGCCGCTATCTTGTTTTTCCGAAATGTCATAATTTTTCCCCACTCCCATCACGCACTCGAACATATCTCCTATACATGAACTATCCTGTTTCGGATCTGTGGCGCCGCGGATCGGAGTTGAAAAATCAAAAATTTGAAATTACTGCAGCTCGGCCGCCATCTTGTTTTTCAGTTTTTTCCACTTTTTCTATTGATCGTTTACTAATTTCTTCAATAATTGCGAGTTGTAACGAAATCGGTTGGAAAACAAAAGAGTTGCAAGAGTCACGTCAGCCGCCATCTTGGTTTTCCAATTTTTTCCACTTTTCCTATTTGATCGTTTACTAATTTCTTCAATCATTGCGAGTTGTAACAAAATCGGTTGGAAAAAAAAAAAGTTACAAAAAGCACGTCGGCTGCCATCTTGTTTTTCCGAAATGTCATAATTTTTCCCTGCTCCTGTCCCGCAGCCGAACATATCTCCAATACATGAACTACCCCGTTTCGGATCTGTGGCGCCGCGGGTCGGGGTTGAAAAATCAAAAATTTGTAAATACTGCAGCTCAGCCGCCATCTTGTTTTTCCAATTTTTTCAATTTTTCTATTGATCGTTTACTAATTTCTTCAATAATTGCAAGATGTAACGAAATCGGTTGGAAAACAAAAGAGTTGCAAGAATCACTTTGACCGCCATCTTGTTTTTCTATTTTTTCCACTTTTTGTATATATCGTTTACTAATTTCGTCAATAATTGCGAGTTGTAACGAAATCGGTTGGAAAACAAAAGAGTTGCAAGAATCACGTCGGCCGCCATCTTGTTTTTCCGAAATGTCATAATTTTTCCCTACTCGAATCCCGCACCTTAACACATCTCCCATACATCATTGGATCGTTTTCTGTCTCTTTCTAAGAGAACAATTATGCGGGCATGTTGGTAGTTTTATGTTTTTTTTTCATGCATTTGGTCGAACACACCTCTTTCTTCAAAATCCTCAATCATCAACTCGCTTCACATTTTTGCCCCCAAAGATTCGTTAGAATGAGGGAACCATAAGTACCCAGTCCTTATAAAGTTCCTATTCGCCATATAATTTGGTATGAAAAAAAATATTCCGCCATCTTGAATTTTATTTTCATTTTGCTAAATAGAACTCCTCGTCCTGATCATCTCTTGCCAAGAAACCACACTTCCATCTCTTATACTCTCCGAGATAGACACCAAACAAATTTGTATGGCGGCCATCTTAAATCCGCCATTTTGAATTTTTTTTTTGCTCTTTGTCTATTGGATGAGGTTCCGAGTGACATTAGTTAGAGGAACCCCCACCTATCTTCAATACCTTGGCCGTGCCCTTTACCCGTCTCCGAAATCTTCAATCATCAGGTGTCTCCATATTTTTGTTAAAGTTACATTTCCTCACTTCTACACGAAGCCATCAGTGAAAAAAAAAATTTTCGTACAAAATTTTACAGGAGGACATTTTTGGGGAAAATCTCGAAAACTACCCCAAATGTGGCAACACTGTTTAGATATCTCGATACTGCCGGTCGAGCTACACAATCGATCCATACATGTCAACTTTCCCAAATGTTGCCAACTGCCTCAAAATCATGATCGAAATTTTCAAAAACACAAAAATAATACAAAATGGCCGCCACCTCGTTTCACAGAAGCATTTGACATAGTTTCATAATTTTCCCATGAACTACAGGATATACCGCTCCTGATGACGTTTCAATTTTTCATCTCGCTCGCACCCAGCCGAAATGATAGCTCCTGAAAAGAGACCATGTCGAAAATCACTTTTACTTTGATAAATTCCAGTGTTGCCAGACCTCGGCGACGGAAATACCCAAACGTCATTCGTACAAGTGGGACACGTGGTCGCTCGCACTCGAACTTTGCAAAAAATACGTATTTCGATTTTTTTATTTTTGGGGAAAATCTTGAAAATTTCCCGAGAAATAGGGTAAATTTTTTTCCCCAATCCATTCTTCGAGTCGGTACACACAATCGCCCCATAGAAGTCGAAACGCTCCGACGTTGCCAACTGTGAGAAAATTGAATTTTAAAATTGCGTTTTTTCGTACCTCAGACCAAACGGCCGCCGGGACAGCCGCCATCTTGAATTTTTAAAAACCACTCCCGTTCTGTCAAAATACAGGATAGTTGTAGGCGAAAAGAGAAAAAAATATTACGCTCGACCACGCCGTTTCGGATCTGTGGCGCCGCGGTTCGGGGTCGAAAAATCAAAAATTTCAAAACACTACAGCTCGGCCGCCATCTTGTTTTTCCAATTTTTTCCACTTTTTCTATAAATCGTTTCCTAGTTTCTTCAATCGTTGCGAGTTGTAATGAAATCGGTTGGAAAACAAAAGAGCTGCAAGAATCACGTCGGCCGCCATCTTGTTTTTCTGAAATGTCATAATTTTTCCCTACTCGACTCCCGCACCCGAACACATCTCCCGTACATCATTGTATCGTTTTCTGTCTCTTTCTAGGAGAACAATTATGTCAATGAGTCAGTCAGTGAGTGAGTCAGTCAGTGGTAATCGAGCTATATATAGTATAATATATTAATATTATATGTATATGTTTATGACAATTATCATAAGTCTTATTAAAAGTTTTTACTTTAGTTTATAAGTACCTACTCAGTTTTATCTATTTTTCTCCATTCTCACATTCTAGGGCTGCTGGAAGAAATCTCTTCTAGAGATAAGTTGTCCTTGTACATGTCCTTTAAATTTTTATGTTTAGTTTTTAAGTTTGGTACTAAATATATAAATAAATAAAAATAAATAAGTTGTTGAAATTTTCAATAATTAACTATTTTAGTCGACAATAATATTCATACCCTTTGCTACACCAGCGCCAATGTGGAAAGTTTTTGAACTGTTATTTTCAGCAACCACTGCACACTTTATCATTTTTTCTCCCTTACGAGATGTTACTTTTTATCTTCCATATTATGTAAAATTTAGACAACGCCGTCTCGTGTTCATTTTGACGGGGGTAAGTATACCCTAGCTTTCATTCTAATATTGCTGTACACAGATTTTATTATCACAACAAATATTCATAAATAAAATATTCCTAAAAAATTTAAAATATCTGATAATAATCGTTTGGACCTGGGAAGTGGTAACTCACCGCATTACTATCCCAAGAAAACCATTCCATTAATGGGGCCACGATCCTCAGCAATGAGGAATACGACGCAGAGAGAGAGAGAAAAACAGATTGTGATGGCCTCTACCTATTTTTTACCTACCTACCTACTTATCTATTACATAATTCTGAAGCCAATCTATTATCTTACTAACATCTTATTAATGTGAAAGTTTGGATGGATGTATGGATGTATGCATGTATGGATGGATGTATGGATGTTTGTGACTCAAAGTCGCGGGCATTTGCTAGTTAGCATAAATTATTACTAGCTGATGCCCGCGACTTCGTCCGCGTGGATTAAGGTTTTTTGGTTCCCGCGGGAACTCCTTAGTTTTCCGGGATAAAAAGTACCCTATGTGCTATTCCAGACTATAATCTATCTCTGTGCCAAATTTCATCCAGATCCGTTCAGCCGCTGGGGCGTGATTGAGTAACAAACATCCATCCATACATCCGTACATCCATACATCCAAACTTTCGCATTTATAATATTAAAGTAAAGTAATTAAGTATAGAAGTAAGATATGAAGTATTGATAGTAGGTATATTGATGTCTAAACTGTGCTAAAGCCGTTCACTTTGTATACTTACTGAAATGATGGTTTAATGTATTTGCCACGACTTACAGGCCTAGGAGATTTCGATAAATTATGTAAATAACAAAAAAAACGGTTAGCTTTTAAGATTTTTCATTGTTCTTACTATTTAATTTGTTTCGCTTGAGACGTAGGTACATAATATCTTTGCTAGAGACCAATTACAAAGACTTTAATGTTTTTTTTTCAGTTTTCTAATATTCATAGCCCTAAATTGAGTAACTTTGAAAGACTAAACAAAGAAATCGAGCGGGAATCTATTTAAATAACTAAGTAGTAATAAAAGTTGAAAAACTGAAAATGGAATTGGTGAAATTTGATTGCAATTAAAATATTCATGATCCGCTCGCTTTGTGAACTGATGATAATGAGGTGGCTTCTCTCTCTCTTTTCATCTTAGTTTGTTTTTATTTTAATTTTCACTTTATTCGGCGGTATTAAACTTGGTATTATCGTGTAAATATTAGGTACCTAGTGTAAGAGGCAATCCAGAAATAGGTATTTATGAGACACTTTTAATATATTTGTACTCTCATTTGGAACTTGCACGAGTAAATGGTTAAACGTGTAGAGGTTCCACGAGAGATTTAATGTAATTAGATAAAAGTTAGCTAAACTTAAAGATAATATTCATTTGATCCGGCCACGATTGCTATCGTTAAACTCTAAATCAAAATGCGATCTAAACACAAAAGTATTCAATAATCGCTGAGTCTGCCGGCAGGAGACTGAATTACCATCGTTCAAACACTCATCAGAATTCGCAGATTAAATCGAATGACATGAATGATGAAACGAGTCAAATTGAGCGATATTATACTTCCTGTTTCATGAGATATAATGTCAAACAGTAATAATGCTTATACTAGGTACTTACCAAAACACATTATAAATGCGAAAGTTTGGATGGATGGATGAGAACATGCTGATGACGTTTTTCTCCGTTTCCGTTCACGGGTTTTAACGGTAACAGTTTTTAACCAACTTCCAAAAAGGGGGAGGTTCTCAATTCGGCGCGTATCTTTTTTAAAATTAATACGTTCTGCTTGTTCCATTATTAAATAATCCGATGTAATAGTGTCATCCGACTATCCCAAACATCTGCAGTGAAGTCCGTTACGAAACATGACAACAAAAACTCACATTTTAAACGATACTTTTTGGAAGTAAACCTGAACTTTATATAGGAGTTTGCGGACGAAGGCGGTATTATACGGGCATTAGCATTTCAATCTAGCGCTGTGCTGTCCCGCATAAATCGAACTCATTGCTTCTCGCGGGATCTTGCAGGCCTAGCACGATCTGTACGATTATGCCCGGTTTTAAAATTGCCATTTCGATAGATCGTTGTTGGCGCAAAGTGCCATGTACCTACTTGAAGCTACGGATATTTGGGCATCCAATTAAACTAAATGACCTTTGTTGAATCAGTGGATATACTGATTCAACAAAGGTGCACAAGTTAAATCGACTGTCCGTTTGGATCTGACAGTTTTGACCAACGACCTCAATTTACATAGACGGGCCCTGTCAAAAACTGGATTTATTTTACTAACGCCATCTAGTCTGAAAAACGGGACAGCGCTATGGCGGGGACAAGGACAGGCTTATATAGGTGAGGGGCACGCCCTACAAATCGGACGCCCAACTTTTTACTATCTAAATATACATCGATGGTTATGACTGTGCCGTTCCCGCAGTCCTCCTATGCGCGGTCGTATAATAATCATACCGGTCGGTCGGCGCGACCGGTTTAATTCCGCCACGATTGTCGGAAACAATCGTATTCGAGAGTTCGAACATATTGGCGTCAAAGTAAAATAGTAAAATTAACCTTAACTGCATTGTTTTAGAGCTCGTGTATGCATTCTCAGTCAACGTCAAATAGAAACGTTTTGAAATTAAAATCGGTTGTACTGAACTGTACTTAAATTAAAGGCTTCTGGGTGCAGTTTACTTTGACGCCAATGTGTTCGAACACTCGAATACGATCAATCGACATAATTGCCACGTTAAAACTGGGACTAATCGTGGAGTTCAATAACGCTAAGGCCTTATGTACCTTATACATTAAAGGTATCCATCTTAGGAAGGAAAGCGGCGATACATATAGGCTGAACCTTTTGCCTAGTTGGGCTTCGGCCGACTAGTTACCACCCACGTTACCACCCTACCGGCAAAGATGTGCCGCCAAGCGATATAGCGTTCCGGTACAGATTAGCCCGCTACCATCTTAGACTTCATCATCACTTACCATCAGGTGAAATAACAGTAAAGGGCTAACTTTTAGTGGATTAAAAAAACATACCCGCCGAATTGAGAACCTCCTCCTTTTTTGGAAGTCGGTTACAAAAGACTACGTTACATGATTACATCACGTTACGTTACGGGGTTATAAAGTTGCTAAAACTATCACGTCGTGATTAATGGACGATAGACGACCTCTTATGTTCTAACATTGGCCAGTAATCATTCTAATGTAGGGAATCGATACGCACAAACCTACATATGTGGGAATTTATAATTTATATATAGACTTGGTCCCATCTGCCCCGCTGGCTCTGCCCCGCTAACGGGGCAGTTGGGGAAAAAAGTGCCATCGGCCCCGCTAGCCCGTCGTCGCTTAACGGGGCAGATGCAACTTTTTCACACAGATCAAGTGTCATTTGCCCCGCTACGCTTCCGTAAGAAACTTACGAATGTCAGCTTTGTGTTTAAAATTGAATTGAATTTTTAGAAAATATAAAAGATTGTGTATTTTTTTATTGAATTGAATTAAGGTTTAATTAAGTTGATATTTGACTCATTCGATGTAATTCACCCGGTCAGTTTGTTGGCGGGGATACGCCATATTGGTATAATTTGCATAAATACGAGTATTTTGACTTTGTTGATTTAGTCTGTTGCCGACAGACTCAGCGATTATTGAATACTTTTGTGTTTAGATCTCAATTTGTTTTAGAACTTAGCAGTAGCAACTGCAGCCTGATCAAATGATTAATTTATTGTTTTTGTGATGCTTTGGCCAAGTTTCTATAATTAACTGTTTACATTAAATCTCTCGTGAAACTGCTACACGTTTAACCATTTATTCGTGCACGTTTTAAAGAGAGTACAAATATATTTTAAAAGTAATTTTAATTATTCACCCACTTCTGGAATTACGCTTACACGAAAAAACTTATTTTTATTTTTTTTACCTATAAATGAAAAAAAACAGCTTTCATTTTTTGAACAAAAATAGACTATAGTTGTCACCGTAAGATTGCAAAAACCGTTAGATTGTAATCTAACTAGCAAAATTGTAAACTGTAGACAGATTACAATTTAACGCATTATTTTTCGGTAGATTGTGATCTGTTAGGTATATTAACCCGATAAAACCTAAGTGCCCTACACTACCAGGTTATTTATGTCGAACCCTAACCTAACCTACAAGAAAGAGAGAAGAAAACGTAAATACAATTAATATTTCAAAAATTGACACTCAGAACATTGAACGGTTTACAATCTGTCGACGGTTTGCAATTTCGCTAGTTATATTACAATCTAACGGTTTTTGCAATTTAACGGTGACAGTTATATAGGTAGCGTTTGCACGTGTAGTCTGTATCCCAGCTCTCAAAGAATGTTGACGCATCGATCTGCGTACTTAAATACCTACCTCATTCATTACTGATTGATTCCAACTCTCGAACGAATGGTTAAACTGAAAGATGTGAAAAAATATTATGAAATGGAACAAATATGAAAAGTTATTTAAAATAAAGCCTACCTATGTGTTTATTCAAGGTATAAGCTAGTAGTACTACCTCCATTGCTAATTTCAGCCATTTCAGCAAATTAAAAAATCTCTATATTTTTTCTCTGCATAGAAAGACCTTTAAAAAATCCTCTAATTTGTCGAACTCACTGGCCCAGTGTTGGGCGTCGTTGTCTTAACGTGGGAGGTCCGGGGTTCGATTCCCGGTAGGGTCAATATGGGAATTTGTAAATTCTGAATTTTCTATGCTCTTATCTGGTGGCCCATCTATCTTCGGCCGTGGCTACTGGCTAGTTACCACTCGACCGTCAAAGACGTGCCGCAGCCGGTATGATCCCGCATATAAACCGATTAGGGCTTATTATAACTGCCATACCCCTAACAGGTTAGCCCGCTACCATCAGCCAGACAGACTGTATCATCACTTACCACCAGGTCAGATCTCAGTCATGGGCTAACTTAGCACTCTACGTTAGGAATAACATTAAAAGAAGACCTTTACGAAGTTGAATGCGTAAATGTAGCCTATAGGTACCTCGTTTGATATGAATATTTTTCATGTTACCTAGGTATTTCCAGAAATAAACTTGTCACTTTCCCTCGCATATAATGTAGAGATCGAAAAAAACCTTTCTACCTACTTGATGAATGAGCTTTTCACAGTTACATGTGGGTTTATTACTTTAATGCGATATAAGGGTGAAAACTTTGGGAAGGGTCAGTGAGGCAAAAACTAAACTTTTAATCGTAGGTTTATCTCGATTTTTTCTTGAAGTTCATTTTTTAAAAATCTTGACTGCAATCTCACCTGATGGTAAGTGATGATGCAGTCTAAGATGGTAGCGGGCTAACCTGTTAGGGTCATGGCAGTTATATTAAACCCATACCCCTTCGGGGTATGGGTTTAATATAACTTTAATATACCCCTTCGGGGTATGGGTTTAATATAACTGCCAATCGCTTGGCGGCACGTCTGCCGGTAGGGTGGTAACTAGCCACGGCCGAAGCCTCCCACCAGACCAGACCAGGGAAAATTCAGAAATTATAAATTCCCAAATTGACCCTGCCGGGGATTGAACCCGGGACCTCCGCACGTAAAGGCAACAGCGCTACACACTGCGCCACGGAGGTCGTCAAAAGATAAGATGTTGTGGTGAATGAAGTGGCAAAATGCGAAATGGAAGCTGGTGGATGCTCTTTGGCTGGGCAGCTCTTTATTGTAGGCCAAAGGATTGAATGAGAAAGAGTACAAAATTAACGCTTTTTTAAAATATTATATTATAATTAAACATATATGATATAGAAACCTCGTTGGTCTAGTGGTTAGCTTGTTTGACTGCGGCCGACTAGGTCCCGGGTTCGAGTCCCGGGTCGGGCCATAAGTATTGAGTTTTTCTGACTAGAAATTCTCAGTACTAGACTGGAGTTAGGAAGTTGGCGATGTTTCACCCCCGTGCCTCGGAGAGCACGTTTTAAGCCGTCAGTCCCGGTTATTATCACTTACATGACCCACCAATCCGAATTAGAGCAGCGTGGTGGGTCTAAGCTCTAATTCCCTCTCTCCCATGAGAGTGGAGGACTGTGCCCAGCAGTGGGACGTTAATGGGCTGTAGTGGTGGTGGTAGTGGTGGATGATATAGATAATAAGTATATACCGAAAATGGAAAGGGGAGCAGCCCTGTCAAGGTTGCTCTTCGTGATTCTAGGCTTAAAGGTTTGCTTGCCCTTTTTATGAGACCTTGCATTATGTTTCCTTCCGATATTTCCGCTACCTTTAAAGTTGATTTGCTTAAAACGATCATTTTTTATCAAAAAAGTTATAAGTGCGCAATCGAACCCTCGACCCCAACATTATTTCAGACGTCTAAACCACTATGCCACTGGGTTATCACTTAGCACCCTTATTATCCCTTATTATACTTTCAGTTTTCCTCGCTGACCACTCCCGAAAATTCACCCTGTATACAGATGAAAACGGGCGGTAGAAAAGGGTGGAAAGGGTGGCTGTAAAAGTCAAATGGCAACGCGAATCATGCTGTATCATCGGGCCAAATACAGGACGCTCCGAAAGCCGTCCATTAACGTTTTTGTAGGGTCCATTATGCGTTTCAAATGTTTTCCGTCCGTCGTAATTACTGAAATAGGTCTTATAATTTCATGTTACATTTTTGATGTCTTTTCTCTTTTGCTTATATTCTGTTATTATGAAATTGTTTTTAATGTTTTGTTTTTTTCCGGTCCGGTGCGGTGCGGAGGGGTTGTGATGTTGGCAGAGTATGTCGGTTTCACCTTTTTAATCATTTATTCATCGACTAGCTGATGTCCACGACTTCGTCCATGTGGATTGAGGGTTTATGGTTCCCGCGGGAACTCTTTAATTAGTCTATGTCTTATTCCGGACTATAATCTTAATTTAAATCCGGGATAAAAAGCAGCCTATGTCTTTCCCCGTAATCCAGCAGCCTATCTTTCTACTGAAATTCGTCAAATACGGATAAAAAGATGGGCCGTGAAAGAATAACCGAGACATATACATTTTGATTATAATATTGGTATAGATTTATTTTAGTCAGTTAGTTTTGAGTTAAGGTTGTATTTGCAAAATTCGTAGATTAATTTATTTATCATAGTACCTAGTAATAGTAGGTACATTGTTCCTTTGGTTTTATAATCTTTTTATCATGTAAGTACTTAAGTACTTGTGATCGGTTGTTTCTTTTTTATAATATCTTCAATAGCTGTATATACCTATAAGTGGCGTGCCACACGGTTATAGACCTTATGTACTATTTTTTAATTTAAGCTTTGTGTACTCGCCGTTGGTATACCGAAATACAATAAATAAAAATAAAAATAGATTTGTATACAATGGTATGGCAGATTGGCACGAATCGAAACTTAAATATTATTATAACAACTCAGAATAATGTGCTTGGTTTTCGAAAATCTATCTATACTTCTATTATAAATGCTAAAGTTTGGATGGATGGATAGATGGAAGTTTGTTACTCAATCACGTCCGAACGGCTGAACGGATGTGGATCTATTTCCGTGCCAAATTTCGCACAGAAATAGATTATAGTCTGGAATAACTTAAAGGTTAATTATGAACCCGGAAAATTAAAGAGTTCCTGCGGGAACCGAAGAACCTCAATCCACACGGACGAAGTCGCGGCCAACAGCTAGTAATATTTATATGTATATGTCACCGTAAGATTGCAAAAACCGTTAGATTGTAATCTAACTAGCGAAATTGTAAACTGTCGACAGATTGTAAACCGTTCTATGTTCTGAGTGTCAATTTTTGAAATATTCATTGTATTTACGTTTTCTTGTCTCTTTCTTGTAGGTTAGGTTAGGGTTCGACATAAATAATAAGGTAGCTTAGGTTCTATCGGGTTCATATACCTAACAGATTACAATCTACCGAAAAATAATGCGTTAAATTGTAATCTGTCGACAGTTTACAATTTCGCTAGTTAGATTACAATCTAACGGTTTTTGCAATCTTACGGTGACATATATTAAGAATCATGTAAGTGGGCGGACGCGGCGGGGCGACATCAAAAATATGGCAGACAGGCAGAAAAAATATTCTTCGCAATTTTCCCGCATTCGTACTGGGTCATAGGTGTAGTAAATAATACTTGTATGTATTAATCTTCCACCACGGTGAAGTGTATTACTGGGTGATGTATCGCGGGGCAAGTGCAGTCCGTCACCCCTGATCCGTCCACTCATCAATATAACAAATGACCGCCATTTTGAAACGTAGGCTATTTGCAGACTTAGCGGTTATTGATAAAAATGTAACAGGATGGTATGTTACCTATGCGTTGATGGTAGCAATTTAACTAAGTTTCAATCTTGGTATTTTAATCATTCATTTTCTCCTAACTGTTTCATCGATGTGGTTATCATGTTCGATCGTAGATGGCAAGATCCTGGGCTTGGTTCCTGAAAAATAGCAATCTCTGTGTAGAATTGACAAAAATGCAAAACTCTCGCCTCTCGGACTGTACCGCTTTTACTGGGGTTCCATTTACTATCACGATCCGTGTACCCACCTGCTTCTCCCTCCAGTAGAATTCCTGTTTACTCGTACACCCATGTTGTAACAATATATAATTTTTTTTATGTCGACCCCAATGGTAGTAAAATGTGGTGGGCCGTTTAGGTCATATCGTTACTCACATATCCGTTAAGGTAAAGTACTTTGTCACAGAATTAGAAAATAAATAAAGATTTCCCGATTTCCTTCCTCTTAGAAAGAAAGGAAAGCTTCCCGATTTCCCTTCTTTATTTATTTCAATGTTTCAAAATAAAGCAAGACTTCATTAACAATTCAATTAACGTCTTGGCAGTTGAAACATAATTTGAAATCGTACATCACGTATTTTATCAACATTTCTCACATAATATAAGACAGCCACGTTTGTGGGGAGCCTTAAATAATTTATTACAAAGCGACCCTGGGTATAATCTGCAGCACAAAGCAGCTATTGTTGGCATGTAGGTGCTGTACCTACTGCTATAGCAAAACTGTACGCTTCTCAAAACATCGCAATCAATCATATTCACTACATTGGAGCGGTACAGAAAAACAACTTTGAGAAATTGAGAAAATATTTTTCTTACATCTTACAATAAAAAATACATATTTTTTAATTTTTATTTATTTATTTTTAAGGGCTCCGTACCCAAAGGGTGCCAACGGGACTGTATTACTAAGCCTCCGCTGTCCGTCTGTCTGTCAGAGAACCGTAATATTGACAGACAGTTGAAATTTTCACAGAGTATATTTCTATTAGTGCTTTTTCAGTCTATATTTCAATTTGCCTGGTGGGAGGCTTCGGCCGTGGCTAGTAACCACCCTACTGGCAAAGACGTGCCGCTAAGCGATTTAGCGTTCCGGTACGATGCCGTGTAGAAACCGAAGGGGTATGGGTTTAATATAACTACCATGCCCCTAACAGGTTAGCCCGCTACCATATTAGACTGCATCATCACTTACCATCAGGTGAGATCGCAGTCAAGGGCTAGCTTGTAGTGAATTAAAAAAAAAAAAAAAATATTTCAATTGCTGTTAAAACAACAAATTAAAAAATTTACCTAAATAGCCGAAAATATCATAAAAAATGCAAACAAAAATCAGTGGATCATATTTTGTCTACGTAGTAAGTTGGGGTTGGAAATACATACATAAAATGAAATAGCATTGAGAGATAAAAATAGTGAATTGATTGAAATATCTTCACGCCTATAGATTCCAAGCATAAAAATGCCACTAAAAATCTGTAGATCATTTGACTACGTAGTAAGTTGGGGTTGGATATGCTTAATATGAAATACTATTGAGAGAAAAAAAAATACATGCCGAATTGAGAACCTCCTCCTTTTTGGAAGTCTGTTAAAAATAGCGAATTGTTTGAAATATCTTCGTCTAGATACCAAGCATAAAAATGCAACTAAAAATCTGTGGATCATTTGACTACGTAGTAAGTTGGGTTTTATATACTTAGTATGAAATAGCATTGAGGGATAAAAATACCAAATTGTTTGAAATATCTTTAGGTCTATATTCCAAGCATAAAAAATGTCACTTAAAATGTGTGGATCATTTGACTACGTAGTAAGTTGGGGTTGGAAATACTTAATATGAAAATATAGCATTGAGGGATAAAAATAGAGAATTGTTTGAAATATTTTTACGCTCAGATTCCAAGCTCGACGCCGCGTTCACCTAAATAGCATCGCCTTTGTGGAGAGATCATTACAGGCTGCAGATTCACATCTTTTCTCTATTTTATGACGATTGTGTCACGTGCTAGGTACGTATTTGAATCTGAATGCGGAAAATAAGAAAGTGCACATACATTTTCTCTCTATTCATATAGCTAGCAAAGAGAAGGTCTTTGAATGTACTCGGTTGAAATTGTACTTTTCCTTCTGTCAAAGCTCTGCTAAGTTAATTAAATTAATTCAAAATCAGAATAATTAAACTCGATGTAATAAAGTTGAAAATATAATTGTGTCTAGTAAAGAAAAGTTATAATTAAAATATAATTAAGGATCTATCTTCTTGCCTCACAGAGTTCACAGGTGACCGGAGGGCTGGCAGTTACCTTGGCCAACATATAAGTTTGGCTATTCAGCGGGGTAACGCAGCCAGCGTTCTGACTTCTGGGCACATTGCCTCATTGCAGCGGCATAGATGATATTTTAATGCTTAGTTTTTAATTTAGATTTTAAATTTGAATAAGGTTTTTGAAGCTATTTAAAAAATAAATAAAATAAAAAAGTTCCTACAAGGCGGTTAGTCTGATTTTACTGTCGTCATTTTTCTGAATGTTATAGATGGATTCTTATAACATTCCAGAGAGTATTGACCAAAGACTACAATGTATATAGGTTTAAAGGTATTTACGCAGCAATAATAATCATAGCCTAGCCCTAGGAGATTACATGGCAGTCACCCGTTGAAATATTACGCAATTATAGTGATTTACCGCCCCAATACACCCGAAGTTATATCGGATGTTGGACCGGTTTCAAACATAATTAATTACTAAAACCGTTAAAATTTAATCTAATCCCGCTCACGGAAATTTAAGGGCTTTGAACGGGAATTGGACTTTAATATTGATCAAATTGTGTATAACACTAGATGACGCCCGCGACTTCGTCCTGTTACGAGGGCCGGGTCGACAGTCTTAAAAAGAAAACCACTAAAACTTGCCACTGAATTTAATAGATTAAAATTTCAAAAAAGGATATAGAAATACAAAACACTAGGGTCTTAATATGCACGCGCTCCAGCAACGAGTTCTGACTGATGACTGACTGACTGACCACATCGTCAACCGCTAGTTTTAAAGTTCAATAGTGCTGATGCAGCGACACGTAGCGAGTCAGTGCATAATAATATAATAATTTATAACTGTCCGCGTGGATTTGGGATTATGACAAAACCCGTGAGAACTCACTGTTTTTCCGGGATGAAAAGTAGCCAATGACCTTCCCCGGGATATAACTTATTAGATTTTGCCCGCAGCTTACATTAGGTTGGATTTTCATACAAATTTCAAACCCCTATTTTACCTCTTTGGGGCTAGAGTTTTCAAAAACTCTTTCTTAGCGGATGCCTACGTCATAAAGCTGTTTTATGCCTTTCAAGCTGATTCGTCCAGTGGTTTGAGCTGTGCGTCGATAGATCAGTCAGTCAGTCAGTCACCTTTTCTTTTTATTATATATTTAGAAGAGTTCATAATATCTGATTTGAAATTGATTATTAACTTATATTCCGGGATAAAAAGGAGCCCATGCTCATGTAACTAAAAGAAACTTGAAGTTCAACTCGTTTCTTAAAGTTTAGATAATCTAGATTTTTAGATAGATTTGTAGAGTGCGCAATTTAAAGAGCGATCGGTACAAAGTGAAGCTGTAATGATGTTCTCCACAAAGGAACGCCGCGAGCTATGTCACCGACGGCCATTTTCACATGCCAGTTCGGTATTAAAGCTCGGAAAGGCATAATATAGGAACCTTTTATTTATTACTAGTTGATGCCCGCAACTTCGTCCGCGTGGATATAGATTTTTTGATTCCCACGGGAACTCTTGAATTTTCCGGGATAAAGGGATAATATTAAAGATGCGTGACTTTCGAGCGCATCTCTTGCTTCTTTTACGAATGTTTTTAATAAGTGCATAATGTCGAATCTTGTACGATCGTACGGAATCCTTCTTTTGCTAGTCCAACTCGCACTTGGCCGGTTTTCGCAATATTCCCAGCGCGGCGGACCGGAGGAAAGGCATAATTTTTAATCCCATTTAGCATAGTTTCGGGTTTACCTAGAGTAAAGCCTAATTAGCACCATTGTATAATTTTACCTTATGAACGTGGAAAATATAAATTCTGGAACGCGCTTTAATAAAATCATCGGAATAAAGCCGAAGCGGCGAATGTATTCGCCACAAAATTTTACTAATTAACTTTCATGCTTTCGTGGATTTTAGTAATAATAATAAAATTTATAGTGAAATTTTACGAATATTTCAATTTATTAATGCACTAGTTTACCCGCCCCGGCTTCGCACGGCACCTATTATCTATACTTCTATACCACAGCGAAAGTATGGATGGATAAATGTTTTTTACTCAATTACGCCAGAACGGCTGTACGGGTCTGAATGCAATTTGGCACAGAGATAGATTATAGTTTGGAATAACACATATAGGCTACTCTTTATCCCGGAAAATTAAAGAGTTCCCGCGGGAACCAAAAGACTTCATTACACGCGGACAAAGTCGCGGACATCTGGGGGATTGTTTTATTATTGTTGACGTTGGTGTTTTAAAATAATAATCCTTATTTTAGGGGCATCGAGGTACGTGATATCCAACTGTCATTTTGAAGTAATACCTACTGCTTTAAGCGACGGTAGTCAGAAGTCACCCCCCAGCCAGTTACGTAATCTGTCGACGATGTGTTATAATAAATTGTGGCACTACCTGTGTAACAATAGACTACGCGTCACTCGATCTCCGGTAATTTGTCTAATAGCAACCCTCTCCTTGTACCTATTTCCCACTAGCCCCTTGGCGTACCTCGTTACTCCCGTTATTGTACTGATGTCAGCAATTGTTTTAATACTTACCTTATATATGTCACCGTAAGATTGTAAAAACCGTTAGATTATAATATAACGTTTTTTATCTCGATAGATTATAAACTGTCGACAGATTGTGAACCGTATCATACTGCTTACAATTTAACGCGTTATTTTTCGGTAAACTGTAATATATTAGGTATATTAACCCGATAGAACCTAAGTGCCTACCTGAATATTCATGTCAAACCCTAACCTAACCTATAGTTCGCGCGCGAGTTGAATGCAGAGTAAATGTATGGTGACACTTACATTTACTCTGCATTCAACTCGCGCGCGAACTGTAAAAGAAAGAGCCAAGAAAACGTAAAAACAATAAATATTTCATAAATTAATATACTCAGAACATTGAACGGTTCACAATCTTTCGACAGTTTATAATCTCGCGGGATAGAAACCGTTAGAATATAATCTAACGGATTTTACAATCTTACGGTGACATATATATACGTACAAATAAATATATTATTATGATATATATATTATATATATGTCACCGTAAGATCGTAAAAACCGCTAGATTGTAATCTGTTAGGTATATTAACCTGCTTATTTATGTCGAACCCTAACCTAACCTACAAGAAAGAGAAGTAAACGTAAATACAATGAATATTTCAAAAATTGACACTCAGAACATTGAACGGTTCACAATCTGTCGACAGTTTACAATATCGCTAATCGCTAGTTAGATTACAATTTAACGGTTTTTACAATCTTACAGTAACAAAGATAAGCGGCTCATTCACTGGCTCACTAATCATTATATCTCAGGAAGTATGAAGCATACAAACATGAAATTTGGAAGGTAGGTTCCTTCTATGGTGCAGATATCAGCTAAGAAACGGTTTTAGACAATGGTGGTGGTGAAATTGGAGTTGGAAGTTTGTATGAAGTTTTCGAAGTATACATGTGAAAATTAGCATTTAGGTTATTAGTTTTAAGTAATAAAACCCTGCATAAATAAGCTACATACTTATTATGTTTAGCCTATAGGCGTTACTCGATCTGTATTCTCTGGTAATTTGTCTATTAGCAACTCTACTCTGTACCTACTCCCCACTAGTACCTATTCAACCTAATGGCATACCTCATTACTCACAGACGTACACGGGTAGTTATGTAGTTACCGGGGTCAAAAGCGGCGACTGTATTACATATAAAGGGCAGACAACCATACAATCTAGTTCGTTAGTAAAATTATTTTCATCAAACTAGAGAGTTTTTATTTATTTCGAAGTTCATATTTTTATCACGCGGAAAAAATTGTTCCAAATTCGAATGTCACGACTCACGAACTATGGTATATCTAACTTTTTTCGACTAGAAACATAATGAAATGTAAAAAAACGCGGTTTGTCATAATCATCTTTTTATTGATAATTAATTAATTTTTACCTTTAAAACCTAAGTTACGCGGTAGTTATTATGTATTAATCCCCTAATAATATGGCTGCCATATCCACATCGAGAAGACAATGAAGGATGTGTTGTAAATATGCATCCGTGAATTGTGTAAAATTTTTAAGATTTGATTCGATAATTGGAGTCTATTTTGTGGACTATTAAAAAATAAAAACAGTTATAATATTAGTGCCCAGGTGATGCTCGCAATTTCTTCCATGTGAATTTAGATTTAAAACGTTTAGTCCACTTAGAAATGTATCTTTATTTGATCTTTATAATTTGTGGTTTACGTAGTTGACGCCACAGTTTATTGTCATACTAAGACCTATGTAATACCTACTGTGTCGTTGTTTGTGAACCCAAATAAATAAAATTAAAATAAACGATAAGGGTTGCTTTTCTAACAACCCTGTCAAATATGGTGACGACTTCTGCATAAATTGGAGTCAAAAATTTTAATTTTCCCTACCTTTCTTTACACTTCAACCGACAATAGAGCAGAAACCATTTCCCTGATCGAAACAATACAGATCCATCATTATGAAACGCGAACGAATTATGCATTCATGAGTTTATTTCCATAAACATTGAGCCTGGCGCTCAGATAGGGTTGCCACCTACTTTTAAAACATAAATTAACACGCGTTGGAAAAGAAAACATCATTTTTTCAATCAAACGGAATTGGTGTCAGGGACGTGAAAATCTCATCATTGATATCGATTGGTATTAGGTATATTATAACTAGCTAATGCCCGCGACTTCGTCCGCGTGGATTAAGTTTTATCAATTCGCGCGGAAACTCTTTGATTTCCCGGGATAAAAAGTAGCCTATGTGTTATCTATCCCTGTGTATAATGTAATTTGTGTATAACAATTTTCATCCAGATCTGTTCAGCCGTGATTGAGTAACAAACATCCATCCATCCAAACAAACTTTCGCACTTATAATATTAGTATAGATGCACAACCCTACTGTCTCTCCTGAAAGCCGTTGATTTTCATACAATGCCGCCTATTGCGATCCCCATATTCATTAGAGTTTTTGTACTAGAGTGATTGATTGAAGAAGGACGGATATATTATATAATACCTATTATGCGTGACCTTACCCTATATTTGGTAAGTAATATGTACTTATTTGGATTTTGCTAGTGACAAATGTTTGTGACGTTCAGAAGTCACAAACATTTTTGTATTTTTGTTTTGATCACATGCACCTATTACCTGAAATAAATAATTTATCATTTGTCACTAGCAAAATCCAAATAAGTACATATTACTTACCAAATAATGAAAAAATAGAGTAGGTACTCTTTGTATACAAAACTTGGGTTATAATAAGCAACAATCGTTTTTGGTTGGCTGGTTAGTTTAGTGGTTAGCATGTCCGACTGCGGACGTCGAAGTTCTGCGTTTGATTCTTTAATCAGACCAAAAATAGTAAGGTATTTCTTTTCTGATTAGTACCTAATTCTCATTAGGAACACATTAGCACATACATAGGAAGTTGGCGGTGTTTTACCACCGTGCTTCGGTGATCCTGCGAGTTGCGACAGATCTCTCTCTTGTCATTTCGGATTGCTATCCCATCGCACTATGAGACTAGATGATACCTACTACATCGCCCGGGCTTTTTATTCCCGCGGGAACTCTACTTTCGCGAGATAGCATATGTTCTTTCCCGAGATTCAATCTCTGTACCAAATTTCAACAAAATCGGTTAAAAAGATGGGTCGTGAATGCGTAGCAGATATACAGACACACGTTCGCATTTATAATATTAGTATTATAAATGAATTTTATATTAAAACACTAGATGATGATAGTTTAAGTCTTTTTAATTTCGTAAATAGTAAGTAGCCTATGTCCTTTCCATGGATACAAACTATCCTTATACCAAATTTCATCAATATCGGTTAAAGAGACATCTGTTTTGATTTCCGCGGGAACTGTTTAATTTTGCGGTATATAAAGTAGCCTATGTTCTTCTCCGGGATACAACCTACCAAATTTCAGCAAAATTGGTTGAAAAGATGGGCCGGGAAAGCGTAGCAGACAGACAGACACACTTTCCCATTATAATATTAGTATTGATTTAGGAAGTATGAATTTTATTCTTACTGCTCTATGCAACAAAACTTTGTATCCTGAAGTCATGTCTTTGAAATGTCATCTACATATTTTGATCTTTTTTAAGATCAAGGGAAGCAAACATAATATCTATCTTTATATTTTTCATTTACCAATTGGAAAGGTCTCGAAAGAAAATTGTTTAGGTAGGTATACTTATTACATTCCCTTTGGAAATGCTTTGGAAATAATTTCAAAGGGACTTCGCGAGATTAGATTGGTTAAAGGTAAAGGAAGCCATCGGGTCCTTTCAGGTCGATGATATTACATTACGTTACGATTTTATAAAAGACAGGTGAAAAATTAACCTTTCTTTTAAGTTTGAATACCTACCTGGCGCTATGGTGGACGCCGTGATTTAACTATAACCCGTTTTCCTACGCGAACGATAAACGCGACACCGCGACTCTATGCGACGCGATCGATATTATCAAACAGTAGCTGAACCCTTCACGTGGCCTACGTTGTCGCGTAGATACCCTACGTCTGTCATTTTCTATGGCGTTGTATCGCGTCGCGTCGCGTGGCTTCGCTTTTGTCGCTCAACTAGGACGGGTAAGAGGCCTTGGGTTCTGAATATTGAATAGAAGCAGGCGTTACTTCGTATAAGGAGTTTAATTCGTTCTTTACAACCGTGTGTTGTCGAATCAACATCTCCTGAAGATGCTCCGGTGGCGGAGTCGTACGTTGAGAATAATTTTGAAGATTTGTGTGGTGTGGTGTTGTGCTGGTGCGAATTGCTGGCTTACTGGGCGGTAAATATCGTAAGCTGCAAGTGCAAGACATGCACTGTACCACATAGATTTGTCTACGGCGGATTATAGCAAATTAGACTCCTAGTTCATTCATTGCCGACAGTTTTGTTTGGATTGAGTATGCTGCGTAGGATCTAGCCGATACAGCGTCACCGTGGGGCTGCGCGGGCGCTAGGCCTAGGCGTCGCCGAGAAATTGCGATCCCTAGGGCCAAAGACATCGAGGGGTAAGGTCTTTCTTAGGGTGCCCTCTGACAAAAAGATATTTAATTATACATATTAATACTTTATTGCATACAAAAACAGGAAATGGGTTACAAGAAATAAATATAGTCTAAGCTTAGAAAATAAAGTACTTACTTAACAAATATATTTGGATTTTCTTTTAAAAGTTTATTGGTGTTTTGGTGATTAAAACCGCATTACTGCAGCGGGTGTTTTCACCGGTAAAATTATTGTTGTAAGCGCCACGGCGTCGCAGTGTACCACCGAATGGCTTAACCGCCACAAATTGCGGCGCACCGTAATATTTGTTGTGCATGGTAATGTGCTTGCGTTTTGCTGAATACGACAAACTTTCGTAATAAACGGTGATGTTTTGTTGTTTCTAGAGACTTACAGTTTTTTTAATGTTATTATATATAACTAGCTTTCTAGAAGCCCGCGGCTTCGCACGTCAGGTTCAATTTTCATACCCTAAGCCCTATTTCACCCCCTTAGGGGATGAATTTTCAAAATTATTTATAGCGGTTGCTAATATCGATTGAGATTTAAGATATATAAACGTAACGCATAACGTACTCTAAAATGGCCAACCTATAGCATAGCTAACTTACGGGACATTTTATAGTGCGTTTTATTGCAAATCACTGCAGATATACTTTAGAAGTACCATTTGGATTATTTATTGCACATCATGTCATAAATTTCGAGATAGATAGTTTTATTTACATTTTATGTGGTGGAATGCATATATGATATTGGCAAAAGTAGTAAATTGAACTCTAAATAGTAAGATATAATAGAAGTTAAGCTCCTTCCGGAGAGATGGGCCGTTAAGCGTAGCTGACAGACAAACGGACAGACAGACACACTTTCGCATTGGTAATATTAAGTACTAGCATGGATTGAGGTTTCTTGGTTCCCGCAGGAACTCTTTTTCGAGATAAAAAGTAGACTATGTGTTATTCCAGACTGTAATCTATCACTGTGCCAAACTTCATCTAAATCCTTTCAGCCGTTCTGGCGTAATTGAGTGACATCATCAAACATCCATCCATCCATCTATCCACAAACTTTCGCATTTATAATATTTGTATAGTATGGATGGAATTTGTTTGCAAGTATAGATAAAGTCCCACAAACTTATATAACACGGTTACAGCTTCGCTTTTTTTTAACTATACTATATAGGCTAGCGCTTGGCTGCAATCAGACTTGCATGCAAGAGGTGATGCAGCCTAAGGTGGAGCGCGCTGGCCTAGAAAATGCCTATTCACTATCTATCTTCTATTAAAATAAAATAAAAACAAAACCAAACAGGCATAAAAATTAGTGCCAATTTTGTTAGTATAATAATATATAAGTTGGTGGGACTATACATATTTCTGACTCTTTTTATACTGACTGTGTTCTAGTTACGAAGACACTGAAATGAACCCAGTTACCCAGTTATCCTCGATAAATATTTACGAGCTTTTACGGCAGTTTTACGTGCGTACCCGTCTGCTACCAGAAAATCAATTTTTTACATCATCTATAAAAAACATCTTATATGTAAATATATAAAAATAAATCGGTTTTTGAAGTAAATTTGCCGACAAAGCTTTAATCTGTAATATTTGCAAATATATTAAAATAATCGGTGTTTAAATTAAATTTTGCTGACAAAGCTATAGGGAATTAAAAAAGTTGTTATCAACAATAAACTTTTACAAAGACACGATTTCGAATCCATAAAATAATCTAGCCTTTGTGGTAGGTCTATCTGTCTGTATGATACGCTTTCTCGGTATCGGTCAATCTAAATAAATAAATAATCATTTATTTGCCAGAATGTTTGTAACTTTGTACATAATGGTGGCGAAACAATAGTCTGTTCATTAACATTCAACTAATTTAATGGTGTGCAAATATTACATTAAGAGAGACTTCAAAATTAAATGAAGAATTAGACTGTCTATGGTATCTTTATTTATGGTAAAGACCATCGATATATTATATGTAGGTACTAGATGGACCCTTTCATAGAAAAATTGGGCGTCTAACCTGTAGAGCACGCTCCACACCTGTATAAGCCTGTCCTTGTCCCCGCCATAGCGCTGTCCCGCTTTTCAGGCTAGATGGCGTTAGTCAAATCCACACACATGGATCTGCATAACCCTGGTCTCTCAAAAATAATTATTTATAAGCGTTATTTTTCTCTCAGTTTATACCTATGTTTAAAGTCATGTTATTTAAGAACTTGTTATATTATTAAAGTGTTTTACTTATTAAGTTTTACAAAATAAGTCACATGCTAAAGTGATTTGTTGAAATATGACTTAGTTATTAGTTTCTGTATGTTATATATATTTAAAAAGATATATATTGATGTTATATTCTATAGCAACAATTTTTTACATAACTATTGTATAACTTTTTGTTCTTTTCATGAAACAATAAAGACATTTAAAAATAAAAAAAAAACAATCTCAAAAAGGGACCCGAACGAATTCTTAGCAACTTTATAAAGCACTTTATTTTTAATTCTAGAAATTGCCTTCCGGCTAATGAGAACGTACTGCAGCCAGCGAGCGAACGGAGTGAAAAGCTATTAGCTATCACTTTAGCTATTGTAATTTGTAAGTGCCGGCCGCCAGATCACTGATGGACGCTCCTTTTACACTGATTAAAGTAAACTCGAAGGAACTTACAGTTATTACAATTGCACGATAACTACCTACTAGATCTTATTTATTAAACAACTAAAATACAACAATAAATAGATTAGATGCTAGATCCTTTTTTAAGGATCTATCTTCTCGTCTCACAGAGTCCACAGGTGACCGGAGGGCTGGCAGTTACCTCGGCCAACATATAAGTTTGGCTATTCAGCGGGGTAACGCAGCCAGCGTTCTGGGCACATTGCCTCATTGCAGCGGCATAGATTATATTTTTAATTTTTAGTTTTTAGTTTTTAATTTAGATTTTAAAGATTTTTTAAGAAATTGTATATATTATTAAATGTTATAAATAAAGTTAAAAAAAAAAAAAAAAAAAAAACAATAAATAATAAACAAACATTTTATTCTGTGACAACTAATAAGTATTCACAATAAATAATAATCAAACATTTATTCTGCCATAGTCAAGGACATTAAAAATAATAATCTAATTATTTTAAGGAATATCAGTCTATATTTCTGTTTAAAATAAATAAATAATACTGGGGGATGGATAGGCGTTTAGTTAGTTTATAATTTATAGTTAGTTTAATACTTAGTTTATGAGTGTTAATAGTTGTTACGTAACGTAATGTGTTGTGTGTTGTTTATTTATATTACTGTAACATTTTTATTTTTATTAAAAGAGCAACTAAGTTAGCGGGACTATAAAATTAGTGACACAAGTTGTCTTACGTGAAATAAATAAATCATTTCATTATACTTAAGTACAAAGTTGTAAGCTTAAGAAAATTATCTTTGCCAAGCAATCCTCGGCTAATACCTTCTTAGTGTTCGATTATGGCTTCAGGTCGCTATGTCAAGTGATTGCTTCACCGGGTTTCAAGGCAATAAACCTTTATTGAAAACTTCGTCCGCGTGGACAACAAACAAATCGCATATTTTATCCTTTTTGGGGGTGAATTGCCAAAAATCAAAAATACTTTTATAGCTGATGTCTACGTCAAAATAGCTATCTGCATGCTAAATTTTAGCCCGAGTCGTTCAGTAGTTTGAGTAGTGCGTTGACAGATCAGTCAGTCACCTTTTAAGATAATACAATAGAACTTAAAGCTAGCTAGCTTAACCTAATTATTGTATAAATCATGCCCGCGTGGAATGGTGGCAAAAATGGTGGCTGCAATTCCTCAATAGACAGCCTGGCTGATCCTTTACGCGAAAAGTGAGCTAGTCCTTCAGTCACCTGATGAGGCAATCGACCGCGGTGAAATATCTCGCTAGAAAATTTTGCAACTATTATAAACCGGCCGATAATATCATCAGTTTTTGTACTGTTCACACAGGTACTACTCATATCACAATGCCATACTAGTATCAGCCTTCGTAATTATTGTTTATTTTTGGTAATCGTAACTCGTCTTTGAGCGGCGATAAGTAGTGAGTTGACTACCAACTATGTGCTCCGCCCATTGCCACTTGACCTTGGCGACTCTTCGAGCTATGTCGGACTCAGCTCAATAGCTCAGACTCTACTCAGAGTTGAAACGAGATGGACTTATGGTGAGTAACATAAATCTGTCTCGTTTTAACCATGTCTTAAGTCTAAGCAAAGTCAAAGTTCGCTCTATGGAACCCGACCGAAATGACCCACCAGACAAAAGACGTCCCAAACACGTCCTTAACGACCCTGATGACCAAATCACAATCGACAATGCTCCCTATATGGTAGGGCCACACAGAAACATCAGCCAAGCACAGCGTCTTCGCCGGCGGAGACGAGGACCCCGATATCTTATACGTCATCCGGACGTGGTATTAACCCACGGTCTCGGGGGCGTATGGATTAATCTAGTCCAACCGACCTCCCATTCGTCCCAACGTCATCCTAAGCCGTGGTCCGAGCCTCACAGGAGGCGCCCTTAGGCGCCCCCCCTCCCGATATCATCGAGCCCTAGGGCTCTTTTCTCGGCGACGCCTAGCGCTCGCCCAACCCCCCGGTGACGCTGTAGCGGCCAATAGGGCCTATGCAGCATACAAAAAAAAAGCTATAAGGATCTCACACTAAGACTATACAATACTCTGGTGTGTCAGTTTGCTATGCTTGAATTCACGGTCCATATTTCAACCGAGGTTGAGGTCTTTGGTATAGAGATAGGTTGTATCTCGGGAAAGAATATACTTAGGCTACTTTTTATCACGGAAAATATACGCGGGAAATTAAAAAAAACGTAACCCACGCTAACGATGTCTTTTTTTTTAAATTCTCTACAAGCTAGCCCTTGACTGCGATCATACCTGATGGTAAATGATGATGCAGTCTAAGATGGTAGCGGGCTAACATGGCAGTTATAGGTATTAAACCCACACCCCTTCGGTTTCTACACAGAATCGTACCGGAACGTTAAATCGCTTGGCGGCACGTCTTTGCCGGTAGGGTGGTAACTAGCCACGGCCGAAGCCGTGGCTAGGCCGCACCAGGGAAAATTCAGAAATTATAAATTCCTAAATTGACCCTGCCGGGGATCGAACCCGGGACCTCCGCACGTTAAGGCAACAGCGCTACACAATGCGCCACGGAGGTCGCGGGAATCCAGTAATAAGCAAACCCTTTTAAGTTTCCACGTAATACGTATTGTCGTACCGGTACGCATAATCGCTTGGCAGTATTTCTTTTACTGTTAAAAACCCACAGCGCGTGATGGAGATCTTGAAACACCTACAAGTCCCAAACTACAAAATATTTCATACATGATGTGTATATTTAATATACTTTAACTCATTTAACTTTGCTAGTTTCCTCGAGTAGGTACTGGCATCCGCATAATTTATTTAGGTATAAGAAACTTGGATACAATGCAATTCGGTATAATAGGGATATTGTGTATGCTTGTGAAACGGATGGCGGTTTAACTTCGTTTTTCTAACAAAGTGTTTGACTTTGTTAAATTTCTTTTCTTTGTTAAAGAAAAATGGCAGAATAATCAAATCAAATCAAATATTCAATTATTCAAGTACACTTATTGATGTCAATTACTTATAAAACATGGTGATGATAATCAGTTAGGGGTATCTTAAAACTAAAACTATGGGGGTTCCAAACGCGCCCTGTTCTGAGAAGACCGGTTCGGGTTTTTTATTTTTAAAGATTTAAATACTTTGTTGACATAATTTATCTAATGTTTTTAATAGCTATATGAATTTGATTTTTATATAAATTATATTTAATTACTTTGTTCATTTTAATAATAGTGTACCTACACCTACTCGTAGTATAGGATAATTTAACTTAAATATTTGGCATCCTGAACAAGGTAAAGCAATACTTCACGCCAAAACAGCGCCTCGTTCTCTATCAGGCACAAGTCAGATCTGGCATGGAGTATTGCTGCCACCTTTGAGACGGATCCACCAAGTACTAACTCGATACATTAGACTCGATAGATCGCCGGGCCCGAAGGATAATTGGCGATCAATCACTCACGCAGGCGAAATTGCTCAGTCTGCAACACCGACGCAATGTCGCCTGCTTATCGGTTTTTTATCGGATATACCATGGTGAATGTGCTCTGAACTTCGCAATCTTGTTCCTCCTTCCCCGTTCTACCACAGAACAGCGAGAAACCCTCAGCGTTGGCATCCTTATGTGGTTGATGTCCAATCTGCCCGCACGAAACGTTTTTGCTCGACGTTTCTGATCCGAACTGCTAGGGTGTGGAACACCCTCTGAGCGCACGTGTTTCCTGCCACGTTTAACTTAGGTACCTTAGGAATAGGCACCTTGCGCGCTTGCCTCTAGGCAATGCAAAGAGCATGCAGATGCAAAAGCAATTCCAACCTATGAGGTCTAGGTTGGAATTGCTTTGCACTAAGCATGATTGTCGTCAGGCGCAAGCCTATCTCACAATAAAAAAAAGATAAACAATGCCCTGACAGGGCCTCATGCCGATGAAGACATGGACGAAAATCTAAACTAATATTATAGGAGGAGGATATAATATAAGAGGAAAGATTTGTTTGTTTGTTTGTATGAAATAAATGGTATGATTGTCAGATTGGGTGGTACAGAGCCTGGCTTATCTACCGTTCCGCCGTTTAATTTCTTTTCGACATATAGGCCAATCATATTGCATGCTTGTATTAATAATACAAGCATATTTTTATGAAATAAAATCTTCTAAAACATCAAGTTTCCAAAATATTAACTAGAACTAAGCTGTGCTGATGGTGCCATCATTAATATTTGTATATTTGTATATTTATATTTATTCTTCGCATAGACTTATAAAAAGCGCTTACGAAAGTCAGATTGGTATAGTACAATACAATATTAATACAAAACATTATTATGCCATAAAAATTAATAATATACCTAAGTACCTAGTCGTACAAAATTTAAATAATGTGATTTACAAATATGTGTCGTATCTTACTTAAGTAGATTATAACATTAATAGGTTATATCTCGGAAACGTGACACTTTAGAAGATTTTGCCTCTTGTAATACTTGCTTGTATTGATGCCAGCATTGATCACTACAGGTTTTATTTCGGAAAAAAATAAACGAAACTGTAGTTAGGCCAAAATATTGAAACCCCTTTCCGAGGTGAGTCTATACCCAACGGGAGAGTATCCTTGCTGGATTTTTGGACCTCTAACAAAAATATTCAGACAATCACGCTCAGTAACTCAGGCCAGGGCAAACGAGCGGTTCGCATGTGCAAGATGGATTGCGTGTTGCAATCACGATAACATAATATCTTCTAGGAATTTGCTGCGTTCATGGAAACAGAATTACTTCTAAATTGAGTTTATCTTGCCAAGGTCGCCGCCTTGTAATCAGTATCGAAATTAGTCTAGATAGTTTGAGAATGTTCGAGAGTCAATTTATTAATCTAATAGATGATACCCGCGACTTCGTCTGCGTGGAATAGGATTATTTTTATTTCCCGCGGGAACTCCTTAATTCTCCGAGTTAAAATGTAGCTATGTCAAAAACCCGAGTTAAAAAGAGTGATGTCCTTCCCCGGGATGTAACCTACTTCTATACTAAATTTCTTCAAAATCGGTTAAAAGGATAGGCCGTGAAAGCGTAGCAGATAGATAGACTATATAATAATAGTAAAACTTAATCCACGCAGACGAAGTCGCGAGCATTTTCTAGTATTTAATAAATTGAAAGGAAGGAAATGAGAAAGACCAAAGGAAAGATGGTTGGATTGTGTGAAAGGAGTGTAAAATGCGTGTAAAAGGAGAAGATAATGCATTGATAGATGACAGAAAGGTGTGTAAGAAGACAATGTTATACCGACCTCACATAGAAGAAGAAAAAGTGAAAGTAAAAAAAAGGGAAAATGTTTTATTTATTGTACACCATGAAAAAGACAAAAATAATCCACATTTGGCTGCATTATAACATCCAGCAAGTTTGATCTATAAATTAAAAGCCAAGCGCTAGTCTATAAATTAAAAAATAAAATCTAATCTACGAGTAAATAAACTTCCGTGATCATTGAAAATCAGCGCCCTGCATAAAACGTGCAAATGCCAGTTTTGATTAGGGCAACAGGCTGAGTTGTACACCCATTCTGGGTGGTGTCACAGACAAGCATATTATTAGGTACAATTGTATATGATTGATTATTTGTTTGTGACACCATCATTGAATAAATTTATTTTCTTTCTTCTTTCTTTCTTTGATCACAAAATTCCCAATTCAACGAAATCATCAACAATGCCTTGCATTCTGTCATAGAATCGCTCATCAACATTAACTGTCATCTCTAACATCTCGTCCCTAGCTAAATCGGGGACTTCTTCTTCAATAAAAAACATCGGCAACATATACAGGCTGTACATCAAAGCATAGTCCAAACTGTCTTCGAAGCACTTTTCGAAGTCATCTCTCGAGAAAATCGACTCGACATCGAAGTAGTTGAGAAAGCTCGTTAAAGTTTTGAAGTAGACATCTTTGAGATAGTGCAAGTGCTGTTTTCTGAAGTTGCGATCGCTCGCCGCGTATATGAAGTATATGAGGTCGATGACCGGACAGCCGTAGTAGATTTGCTGGTAGTCGATCGGTATGACTTCTGATACTCGTCCATTCTGGGAAACAAAGCATACAACCTTACAAAGACAGGTTTATATTTTTTACGCCTATCCAGGTATTTTTTCACTACAAGTGTCAGCTTTGCTTTTAAATTAAAGAAGAATTTTTAGAAAAGATAAATGATTGTTAATTAAATTATTGATGGAGGTTTAATTAAACCTATATTTGACTATTTCGATGTATTTCACTCGGTTTGTTCTTTGGCGGGGATACGCCATATGGGATTAATTTGCATAAATACGAGTGTTTTGACTTTTGTGGGTTAGTCTGTTGCCGACAGACTCAGCGATTATTGAATACCTTTGTGTTTAGATCGCAATTTGTTTTAGAGCTTAGCAGTAGCAACTGCAGCCTGATCAAATGATTAATTTATTGTTGTTGTGATGCTTTGGCCAAGTGTTTGTAATTAACTGTTTACATTAAATCTCTCGTGAAACCGCTACACGTTTAACCATTTATTCGTGCACGTTTTATTTATTTATTTTATTTATTTTAAATAAAATAAATTAATATATATATATCCAGATCCAGACTGCAAGCTATCTTTGTAATATGTTTTTTTTAATTAACTACAAGCTAGCCCTTGACTGCGATCTCACCTGATGGTAAGTGATGATGCAGTCTTAGATGGTAGCGGGCTAACCTGTTAGGGGCACGGCAGTTATATTAAATCCATACCCCTAGTCGGTTTCTACACGGCATCGTACCGGAACGCTAAATCGCTCGACGGCACGTCTTTGCGGTAGGGTGGTAACTAGCCACAGCCGAAGGTTTGCCCCGGCCAGACCAGGGCAAGTTCAGAAATTATTAAATTCCCAAATTGACCCTGCCGGGGATCGAACCTGGGTCCTCCGCACGTTAAGACAAAAGCGCTCAACTCTGCGCTAGAGAGGTCGTCAAAAAAGCGTAAAGCGTTGTAATATTGCATATTATTAGGGCACTGGACCGGAGTAACAAAGTAAAACACTTAAACTTTATTAAGCTCTAAAATGCATTGATAAATTACTTACGGTTTCTTTAAGTAAAACGTTGTTCATTTTATAATCACCATGCACCAATGTCTTTATCGTCGAGTTCATTCCGTTCATGTATTTCGGATATTTTTCTAGGGAAATAGGAAAGAATTTTGCAATTTTATCCTTAGTGGCTTTATCCATTCTTTGTGTGGAAGTATCACACATTTTTCTGACCCATTCATTCCAATAATCATCGTAAACAAATGACTGTTTTATCGCCTTTATTTTAGTTTCGAAATATTCCGGGTTCCTTTTTTGTAAAACAAGAGATAATCCATGGAATTTCGCCAATTGTTTTATAGATAACTCTGCAAACTCCTTTGACATAACATCAAATCTTGGCATAGTTTTGAATCCTATTTTAGTCAAATTTTCTAAAATAATCACTTTATCATTCGTTTCCTCATAACTTGTCACCATTTTGAATCTTTCTCCTTGGGGTATTTGTGCTTTTTCCTGCAACTCATCATATATTTTCCACAGTTCTTTATAAACAAATGCCTCCTTCGCGTATACTTCTGGTATGGAGTACACTTGAAAATCATCTTTGTATATGATGTGCTTTAAAAATAAACTTGTTTCTCTATGTCCCTCAGAAGTATTTCCACTTATATTGACTTCATATAATTCCCCTAAAAAGTTATTACCACCTGTGGAAATTTTTCTCGCATCTATCTCATATCTACGATAGCCTTCTTTATTAATGATATTTATAATAGAATTCTGTAAATCTTGTGTGAATTCTTCGCAAATAACGATTTTGGTACGTTGATAATAATTATCACTGCACTCACAACACTGTTTATCTTCCATTTTTATTAAGGCTTGCCTTATCAGTTTAAATAATATGACTTTATTAGATGTATAACGTTACCTTCTTGATAATAATGTTGTATACTTTACTAATTCATTATTTATACACGATTTACTTAGTTAAATCAAAACAAAATATAAGTAACCTACAATAACTTTTCGTGGTAACATCACAGTATCACAATACAGTTAGGTATGGTACACTATGACGTAAAGTTGACGTTTCGGTTTGGTTATCAAATAATATTGCGGAATAAATTGATAAGATTATATAAAACTTTATATTATCTCTTTATTTTCCTATAATAATATTTTTCATACGCAATATGTTGTTGTAATATTATGTATATCCTATACTTATTATGACATATTCATTGTAATGTATTTATAATCTGTACCAAAGGTCTGTTTATTTTACCTGTGTGAAACATATTAATAACTCGCTCTATAGGTATAGTCATGGTATAGTCCTACAAACTTATCTGAACTGGTGGCCAAAATTGGAACTATTTTTTATACCTGTTTAGTTTTTGTTTTTATTTAATTTTTCATATATACTAGCGACGCTGTCACCGGGTCAGATAAGTTTGTGGTACTTTGACCTACGGAATCATGCTTGTGTATCGACTATCGAACCGATAAACAGACCTTGTACTTTTTCGATCGATTAAAAGCTTGTGAGTCAGACTGAGAGAAGTATTTATATTATGCTTACTACTTCTATTTTTCGGTAGATTGTAATCTGTTAGGTATATTAACCTGATAAAACCTAAGTGCCCTACCTGATTATTTATGTCGAACTCTAACCTGACCTACAAGAAAGAAACAAGAAAACGTAAATACAATTTAAAAAATTTACACTCAGAACATTGAACGGTTTACAATCTGTCGACAGTTTACAATATCGCTAGTTAGATTATAATCTAACGGTTTTTACAATCTTACGGTGACATATATATTTATTTATTTATTACGATGTATATTGCCTAATATTTGAAAATAATTTTATGATAATAAAAAATCGTCATACTTATTATATTGTCTGATAAATCAAATCAAATTTTTTTCTTCAAATAACTTTTATATTAAGTAGGTACTTTAAATCGTCAAGTGAATCTACCACTGATTCGGAATGACATTTCTACCGAGAAGAACCACCAAGAAACTCGGCTGCTGCTCTTTTTTTTTTTTTAAATTAACAATTATCAAAAATATAACATAAGTACATTTCTCTGATTCATTCGGTTTTAAATTATAAATTTCACGTATTGCCCTTTTTTGAAATACGATTTTTTTTAATATCTGTCGCTTTATCCCACAGTAGGAGATTCCGTGAGACAATATATTATTTTCTTATACTTAATTAATATATTTTCCTGAGGTAGAGAGAGCATTGTCACTTAAATACCTAACTTCTTCTCCTATTTGTTACCCGACTGCAGCGGAACGCACAGGGTTATGTGTTTATCAGTCTATATATGTTTGTATGTTCCTTGCAGGTCAGCTACAGCCTAAACGCGTGGACCGATTTTGATGATTATTGCACTAGTTTATGCCAAATATATCATTAGAGTGTCACTGTGGAAGCCGAATTTGAGAAAAAACAAAATGGCGCCCTCTAGTATTATAGCCTCTAGTATAGGCATAATGTAACAAATTAAAAAATTAAAGTGGATGGACTATGGCAAGTGGGGTATCAATGAATAGGTCTTGCAAAATCATAGTTAGGTTCCCTTGATAATTTTCTTATTTTAACGATAATTTAGGATTTACGAGGTTTCAAAGGTTCATTTTTAGTGTATTCATTTGTGTCGCACTACAGACAAAACGGCTGAACCGATTTTAATGATACTTGCACCAATAGATTTGTTTTAATCTTCCGAGTGTTATAACGGAAGCCGAATTTGAGAAAAATCAAAATGGCGCCCTCTAGAATCCATAATGTAACAAATTAAAAAATTAAAGTCCATAGACTAACGCAAGTGGGGTATCGATGAATAGGTCTTTTAAAATCATAGTTAGGTTTCTTTGACCATTTTTCTGTTTGAATGAACATTTAGGATTTACGAGGTCTCAAAGGTTGTATTCCTTTGTGTCGCACTACAGACAAAACGGCTGAACCGATTTTGATAATACTTGCACCAATAAATTATTTAATCTTCCGAGTGTCACTATGGAGGCCGAATTTGAGAAAAACAAAATGGCGTCCACTAGTAGCCAATTAATAAATGAAAGTCGATAGGCTATATGCAAGAGGGGTATCGTTAGATAGGTCTTTTAAAATCACACCTAGGTTCCTCAAACCATTTTTCCGTTTAAATGATAATTCAGGATTTACAAGGTTTCAAAGGAAATGTTTAAAGTTACTATTCAAATCATCTAGGTATATCTACTAACTAGGGAGATTATCTCAAAAACCACTCAACCGATTAAAAAAATTATATCACAAAGCTACATTATTAACACGTAAAATAGGCTATATTTTATATCGAAAAAAATTAGAGATCTTTAGGACAATTGCAATAATGTGAGTTAAGTCGGAAAAAAATATCTCATCTAATAGGTTACGTTACGTGGCGTGCGCTGCCTAAATCGATAAAGTTACACGACAACAATGTATGGTGGAAAGGTTCGGCTCAAAAATTTCTAAAAAAAAAGTCCGCGATAGCATATTACTATCTTTTAAGGTTGACTCAAAATTACCATTTTTATGATTTTCAAATTTGGTCTAAAACAGTGCTTTACTTGCGAAGGTGTTTTTACCAACATAGTATTAATCGTTAATTCCTCAAAATAAATATCTTACTCATCTCAAGTATTTAATTTAGACAAAAATTGTCCTTTACACCATTCAATTTAGATGAATATCCTATGAGATATCATAGAAATGAATTATAACATGCAGCAGAAAACTTCAGGCGGATAAACGTCTTTTACAAATATCACTCGCGGTGCGGTGCGGTGCGGTGGGGACTGATCAGTGATCACTGGGGTGCTTGTGGTAAAAGACGAAAGGCAGCCGCACGACATTTGCGTGCGAGCGGCCACATGCTATGCTTGTGGACATTGATGTAGAATTTTAGTACCTATTCTTGTGGAGCTTAAATTAAGAAATTTTGATGCGTTTTCTTTTATTGTTTAATAGGTACAAATTAATTTTGTTACATAATAATAGGTAATATATATTGTCTTTTTATCTAGTATAAAATTAAAGTTAATATAACTATACCTAACCTACCTAAATAAGATTCAATAAACAATTAATAAATCTAAATTAAGGTATCTAATCGTTTAAATAAATAGAAAATACAAATACAAAAAAAGAATAATCGCACGTCCATTAGCAACATTAACGTGCGACTACGTCTTGATAATTTGTAATAATTACAAAATTATTTATGAGGGAAAAATATTATTGTAAAACGTGCAGAGCTAAGAGAATACTGAATTGCTATATTATTTTGTTCATTATTTCATTAAAAGTATTATACTATGTAAATTGATAATAATTAAATTCACATCTTGTTTTATACTTTTTGGTATCCAAGCAGTCGCGTTTTTTGTTTTTTTTAATTACTATTTTTATACTTTTTATCTTACCCTAATTTCGGCTAAAGCTACAATTATACTTGCAAGTTTTAACGTAAGTAACGTACGTAAATAACTTCGAAAACTAACATTTGCATTAGATACGCTACTTACACAACTGTTTACATTTCGTAAGTTACTCATAGTAGCGACTGACGTGAGTAAAACTTAAAAGTGTAATCGTGGCCTAATAAACGTTACAAAAAGAAAAAGAAAAAAAAACTCTGTAGGTAAGTTACTCCTTTTATTTAACTATCATAACTTTATTTTGTGTGTATTACGTAGGAGTAGGTCCTATTTTAATATTCCCCATTCCATATACTCTTCAACAACTTCTGCTATTCTCTCTTTGTATTTGTTATCCAATTTACCAAAATCTGGAACATCTTCTTCTATTGTAAATATTATAGGAGAAAGATACAACGCTACCATTAGTCCAAATTCTAATGAATCCCTAAAATCTTTTTCATACACCTTCTTTGGATAAACATCGTTTATGTCTAAATCAAAATACTTAAGAAATTCGGTCAATGTATCGTGGTACAGATCTTTCAAGTTATTCATGTGGGCTTTTCTAAATTTACGATCAGTGCCCAGATAAATAAAATAAAACAGATCCGCCAGTGGTGATCCATAGCATAAAAATTGGTAGTCAATCAATACGGCTTCTGTTTCTTCTTCGTTCTGAAATTCATAAAAATAAGGAAGATTTTATTATAATTTATTTTAATGATCGTTTGGAAAGAAAAATAATAATCATTGAAGTTGTTACTAATATCGTAAAAGTTATTGATCGAGCGAAGCGATGGTCTCGGAGTCTACTTGAGTGAATTTGCACTTGTCAGTCCGTCTGTCAGAGCCTCAACTTCTGAATTACTGAACGTAATTACTTCAAATTTAAATATAATATTATGTAAACCGATGGCCTCCAGCCGAATACGGCTTAAAAAGTTAAAAATCTTTATTTCAGGGGGGCTCTCATAGAATAGAATAGCGAATGCGAAGTAAAATATTTTTTAAAGCGTTAAATAAGGTTGCGATATATCATTTTAAAAATAATTAGGAATAGAGTCCAAAAATATTTTTTTTAAATTTTTCCCCTAAATTCAATGACCTTCTATACACAAGGTCATTACCTAAATTAGACGAAATGGGGGGCTTTCAAAGTGGAGATTTTCTAACGTCCGAAGTTGACCTCAGAACTCTCAATTTTCTGAAAGGCTGAGCCTGAAACTTGATCAATTATTTGAATTATATCCTGTACTTGAACAAAAAATACTAAAATTAGATAAATATTATAAGGAAACGAAATTATTTAATTTTTAATGAGCTTCAGTATTTTTAACAGAACTTCACAATGACGTCAATGGATGGCGCTCTGTACTTAAAAGTTTAATCGTTTTATGGATACCGCGAGGTCTCAGTTCGAAGCGAACCACTAGTTGGTTTCGAGTTGAAATCCTTCAGTCCTTCAGTTCAGTGATGAGGGGCATAGAATGAATTGGAAAAATGCACTTACGGTTTTTTTAAACATCACATTACTTAACCTAAAATCTCCATGACACATGAATTTAACTGAATCAGTGTCACCCGTAAAGTATTTCGGAAATTTCTCATAAAACGAATTTTGTCGAAAATAATCTATTTTCTCTTTTGTGTCGCTATTTAAATGTGTAGTCATAATTTCAAACATTTTATTTACATAACTTTTCCATATCATAATGTCCTCGAAGACCAATGGAGATTTTATAGCTTTAATCTTATTTTCAAAGTAATCACTCATTTTGTGTTTAAGCACGAAACTTAGTCCATTTAATTTAGCAAGTTCTGCGATTGATAGCTCAGCAAATTTTAAAGGCATAACATCCATTCTATTCAGAGTTTCGAATCCTTTTGTCGCGAGGTTCTCAAGTATCATTGCATCTGATATGCATTCATAACTTTTCACAATCTTAAGTCTCTCGCCTTCTGGTACATTTGCATTGTCTTGTAGCATATTAAAAATAGTACTCAAGTCAGTATAAAATAGCACTTCATTTGAATAACAAGATTTAACGTCAATAAGGGATATAAAAGCTTCACCTGGGGTGATGTGTTTAAGAAAAATATGAATTTCTTTGGGTCCATCTTTGGTTTCACCTTTAATATCTACTTCATAGAGATCTCCCAAATAATTGCTTCCATTATTAGGTATTATACTATGGGATATCTTGTGTGATATAAAACCTTCTTTTGCTGCAATATTTTTAAGTGACTCTACGACACTGGGAAGGAACTTAACTTCTGAGGGCTCAAAATTAACTTTATTATTTTTTAATATTTCTTTTGTTAAATACCCGCTTTTTTCTCCGTTTTCCATTTGTACAATATTACAAAAATAACTGAATAAATTGTGATGCGTTGTTACGCTTGCAAAGGTACCGATAGAGTAGTTTAATTTTAAATTGGGAAACGGAAAAACTTGATCATTGTTTTCAAGAGATTAAATTGTAACAGCTTCATGAATTTAGATAACTTATCACTAAAGTTCCTTGAACACCTTGGCCAATGCTCTGGGTTGGCGAACGAAAAGTAGCCTTCAGTGCTAGGTGACTTTCCAATTTTTGTAAATTTTCATAACAACAAATGTATATTTATTAGAAATTGTAAGTTGTAACTGGAAGATTTCTGTTCAATAAATATTTTTCAAAAATTTTAATTGTATTGAGGTAGATTGAGATCGATATAGAGCCCAAAATATTTTGTGTAGAATTTCTGTCTGTATGTCTATCTGTTACGGCATCACGCTGAAACTACTGGACGAATTTGAATCCAACTTGGGACACATAGCTGTAACTATTACGTATTCTGTGCTAACACTCTAGGTTAACATACGAGTATATGCAATTATAATTCTTTATATAAATATCACTGCATGTAGGATTTGTTATCTGGTATAGATTGTTAAGTAAACTTTACAATCGTGCATTGTCGAGTCAACATCTCCTGAAGATGCTCCGGTATAGGAGTACGTTTCACTCCGTTTTAAACGGGGGATGAAATAAATAACGATTTTTAATTATTTCTTTGCCTTTCTGTTACATTTTCATTAGGAATAAGATCTTTATTTTTACTTGATGATATTAACAAATAAATAGTCACATTCACTTTACCTGCCTTCACCTTGTACTTATTTATTACGTATTGTGCATCGAAATTTGAAATGGATTAATTATCATCCATAAAACATCCATTTAAATAAATGAAATACTTATAACTAAAAAATCTATGATTTCGCGGCAAACTGCAATACCAACTTTATTTTACTGTATCGTTATCAAGAAGGAATTTAAAAAAAAACAGTAGTAAAAAATACTATCAAATTCATCATACACCCTAAATGCTTAACTTTTTTTTTCCACTACAAGCTAGCCCTTGACTGCGATCTCACCTGATGGTAAGTGATGATGCAGTCTAAGATGGTAGCGGGCTAACCTGTTAGGGGCGTGGCAGTTATATTAAACCCATACCCCTTCGGTGTCTACACGGCATCGTACCGGAACGCTAAATCGCTTGGCGGCACGTCTTTGACGGCAGGGTGGTAACTAGCCACGGCCGAAGCCTCCCACCAGGCAAACCTACACTAAGCTATAATGACATCTTTTTAGAGCATGAGAGGTGAAAAAATATTTTTAAAGGATAGGAGACATAAAGCAGTCAACGGCAGTAAGTAGGCTTTAATATTATGTTAACAAATTGGTTAACTTACATCGGTAAGCTTTTTTTTGTAAATCCATGAATTTCGCAAACATCCAATTTAGGTAAAGCGGCTTGCGGGGGTTTGAGCTGTTGAAAGAAAATGAGTTATTTTCCGTTCCATTGTGTTTTCCGCTTTTTGCAAGAATCAGATCAAATCACAGTGTAGGAATCATTGTACAGTAGGTTTGAGCATAGGCAGTCATTCAAGAAGTCTTACTTTATATTTTAAAACTAGATGATGCCCGCGACTTCGTCCGCGTGGATTGGTCAGGCTTAGGCTACTTTTTATCCCGGAAAATTAAAGAGTTCTCGCGGGAACCAAAAAACCTCAATTCACGCGAAAGAATGCACAGCATCAGCTAGTTAAAAATAAAATGAAAACCAAAATTAAACAGGCATAAAAATTAGTTCCAATCTTGGCCACCGGGTCAGCTAAGTTTGACGGACTATAGAAAACCGCATGCGACATTTTTTGCAACCGAATTTTGTATTTAAAATTCAGTCAGTTTCCTCCGTCACGTCCCCGTCACCCCGCAGCGTTGTTTTGTCTAGACGCCACCGTCGGATGACTGGTAGGATAGAACGTATCTCCTTAGACTGTGTGTTTTAGATATCTTCTAGGCAAGAGTGTTCCAACCTATCATTGCTTTTAGCTGAAACAGATTATAGTCAAGCGCAAGCCTATTAATTGCCTCGTTGGTCTAGTGGTTAGCATGTTCGACTGCGGCGGTCGAGGTCCCGGGTGCGAGTCCGGGTCGAGCCTTTATATATTTAAGGTTTTTCTGACTAGAAATTCTCAGTACTAGCCCGGAGTTAGGAAGTTGCTGGGGTTTCACCCCTGTGCCTCGGAGAGCACGTTAAATTTAAGTTAGCTGGGGCCTCCACCCCCAAGTCATAAAAACCATCTATACTGCAGTGGTGGAGCCAATTGTTCTATATGCCGCCTGTGCCTGGGCGCCTGCTGTCTCAAAGCTTGGAGTGAGGAAGCGCTTAAGTGCACTTCAAAGGGGCTTTGCACAGAAAATGACCAAGTCATACCGAACCGTCTCCTTGAACGCGGCACTGATTCTGGCTGGAATACTTCCTTTGGATCTCAGGATCAGAGAGGCGGCAGGTCTGTACGAGGCCAAAAGGGAGGTGTCCGAGCGCGTGCTCGGGGACAGAGAGATGGAGGGGAGAGTGCCATACTGCAAACAACCCCATCCGGCCGAACAGATGCGCCTGCGGTTTACAAGCCTGGTGGACCGAGAAGACCTTGAGAGAAACAACACCCAAGAGGTGCGCATCTTCACCGATGGCAGTAAAATCGACGGCAAGGTTGGGGCTTCGCTTTCCATATGGAATCAAGAGGCCGAAACCAAAGCCGTCAAGCTAAAGTTGGGTGCGCACTGCTCGGTCTACCAGGCTGAGCTCCTTGCCCTGGATAGAGCTGTCTCTATTGCGACGAATCGCCCAGAAGCTTCGATCGGCATATACACCGACTCAAGATCCTCTCTCGAGTCGGTGGTCGGGCGTAAATCCCTCCACCCATTGGTAGCAAATATTGTTGACAATTTGAAAATTTGTCACACCCAGAACAAGGAAGTTTCCCTGTTCTGGGTGAAAGCCCATGCGGGGTTGGAGGGAAATGAAAGAGCCGATCAGCTTGCGAAAGAGGCAGCTCTGGGCCTGAAAAAGAGGCCGGACTACGACCGGTGTCCGGCTTCATTCGTCAAGCGACTGCTCCGCGAGGAGTCGCTCGACGAATGGAACAGGCGATACATATCGGAAGAAACCGCAGGCACCACGAAAGTTTTTCTTCCGGATGTGCGGTTCGCTCATCGAATAGTCAAGCACATCGAGCACAGTATGGTGCTCTCCCAGGTGTTGACGGGTCATGGAGGGTTCGCGGAGTACCTACACAGGTTCAAACGTAAGGACAACCCAAGCTGCGTCTGTGATGACAGTGCATCAGAGTCGATCCTTCATCTTCTGATGGACTGTCCACAGCACACGAAAGCTCGCGAAGACCTGCAGCAAGAATTACAAATGAACCTGTGTAGAGACTCCGTGCCAGCCATGCTGGGCGAGGTGTCTGGCCGCGAAGCCTTATTTAAATACGCCTGCAAAATAGCGAAGTTCGCTATCGCTAGGAACAGAGCGGTCGATAGAGATGCATAGTTCATCCAATATGATAAGCATATATGGACGAAACTTGCATAAAAATCGTACTGCTCTGTTCCTCGCAAAAGCGAAAGTTACAAAATTGAAGAATTCCAAATTAGTTAAAATAAATAAATATAAAAACAGTACAAAAATTATAAAAAGGCACGCAATTAACGGCTAAAAAGGACCCTTTTTATGAAAGGGGACCCCTGATTAAACTATAAAAAAAAAAAAAAAAGCTCTAATTCCCTCTCTCCTATGAGAGTAGACTCCTGTGCCCAGCAGTGGGACGTCAATGGTCTATATTGGTGGAGGTGGCAAGCCTATTATGCAATTAAAAGAAATGTATCTGTCTGTCTGGGGAAAAATATAATAAAAGTTGGCTTTCTCGTTCCATTTCGCGGTTCCAATCTAACGGAAGAGCAAACAGACGGTCCCTTTGTCTGAGAGAAAATACATATACATATATATACGCTATTACAGACAGCGGGCAATACAGAGGCCCATTTGTTTAATGGACCGCTCTTACACTGTACAGTAACAAAAATTCCACAATCCATTTTAGATTTGCCTTTACACAAGTTTAATTAAAAAGTCCATTAAAAGTATTCTCCTTAATAAAACATATACTATTGAAGATTATGTAAACGATAGATTTGACTCACTCCAGCTATGCTTGGGTCTGAATTACGTGTATCCCTAAAATGACTGTAATTTTTGATTGAAAAGAGCAACCAAGGAGTTTCTTGCTGGCTCTTCTCGGTAAGAATGGCATTCCGAACCAGCGGTAGATTCGCTCGACGATTTAAAAGTTCATATATGAATAAAAAAGATTAAAGTTTGAATTATCTACTGGTAGAAAATGTAATCTTTGCGCCACTATATTGATTTTACCTGAACCGCGCCAGACCAAAAGATGGTCTGGCGCAAAAAACTAAAACGTTTGGTGACACCCTTAGCTAACGACCTCTATTGACTTTTAGGCCCGTACATAACCCGACATCAAGCTAAAACGTTCTCAAGTATCGGGTAAATTAATTCAACAATAGGCATGATGACTGATTTTGAAAAATGGTCAGATTATATTCGGAAGTATCTACTATTTCGAAAAAACGTACTATTTCAGCAGAAAAATAAGGTTTGGTAGATGAAATTGGCATTTGAAATTTAAATTTTAAAATTCACGCCAAAACGTTCGGTGGTGTCATGGCGTCGTTTGTGACGTCACTATTATTTTTACCAATGTACTCTGTGCAGTGTGCAGTAAACAATAGTGTGATTGTCAAATTTCGAAAATAATTGTGACGTCATTGTCGCTTCATTGGTGTTTTAACCAATATGGCGGATTGCTGTATTTTATAGTTTTATTTTATCAAAATAAATATCAATCTTACTCGAAATAGGGAAAAAAATACGTTTTTTATAATCCATGAATACAATTTTATTAGATAAATTTATAATTTCATTGATTCTTTGTTACTGTCATCATGCCTATTATAGGATTGAAGCAGGCGTTAATTTGCTGAAGCTGGAGTAGGTATGTTGACTCGACGATCTATTGATTGTCGAGTCAACATCTCCTGAATACGCTCCGGTGTCGGAGTGAAACGTACCTAGGAATAATTTGGAAGAATCGCCTGGTGTGGTGAATATCGCAAGGTACATACTGTGTCTACCAATTTTTTTTTTTTTTTAAATCCACGACAAGTTAGCCCTTGACTGCGATTTCACCTGATGGTAAGTGATGATGCAGTCTAAGATGGTAGCGGGCTAACCTGTTAGGGGCATGGCAGTTATATTAAACCCATACCCCTATTCGGTTTCTACACGGCATCGTACCGGAACGCTAAATCGCTTGGCGGCACGTCTTACCACATAGATTTACCTACTTACTGTGGCGGATTCAAAGTTCTACTTCTTTCATTAATTCAACATACATAGTTGCTTACCACTTTGAAACACTTCAAAATTTTAATTTGACTTGAATTTTGAGTTCTGAAAAGTTTTGAACTTGAGTTTGAGAAAATGATTGCTCGATAAACATTCAAGGAAAATCAACTAGGGTTGTCCAATTTAAAAAATAACTCCCGCCGAGTTAATCCGAATCCACAATATTATCGCGGCGATAAAAAATAATGCCTCTGTTTGAGTCCTGTTTTACGATGTTTTTATATTTGGCTAAGATTTCCCCTGCGCATTGAAATGCTTTCTTTTGCTCTCCATTCAATGTTATTATTCGTAAATTGCGCGTTTACTATTTAGAAAATTTACGTATCCATTCTTTATACATATAGGTAAAGTCCTTGCAATTAATAATAATAGCTTTATTTATTTCCTTACAATACAATAATTAAACTTTGTTAGTGTCATTGTAAGGACCGCCTAGTGCCATAAAAGCCTACTCCATTAGAACCATTGCTTCTGTCCTTAGCCACTCTCGACAATTAATTTCCTGCTACTCTGACTGTCGTCACATATTCTATAGAAGGACGGCCTCGTCTGCGTTTACAGTCACGTGAGTACCTACCAGTTTGTGACCGGTTATGCGTGACCATCTTTCGTGGCCTGCCCAGAGTGAAGGATGTGTTTAACCGCGTCTTTTGATTTGGGTTTCTTCCTTAACACAACATTTTTCTTGCAATTAAACAGTACAAAAATGTAACATATACATGTCACCGTAAGATTGCAAAAACCGTTAGATTGTAATCTAACTAGCGAAATTGTAAACTGTCGACAGATTGTGAACCGTTCAATGTTCTGAGTTTCAATTTTTGAAATATTCATTGTTTTTACTTTTTCTTGTCTCTTTCTTGTAGGTTAGGTTAGGGTTCGACATAAACAACCAGGTAGTGCCCAGTAGTTAGATTACAATCTAACGGTTTTCGCAATCTTACGGTGACACACACCACTAGGCTGCAACCCATTAACGTCCCACAGCTGGGCACAGGCTTCCACCCTCATAAGAGAGAGGGAATTAGAGCTTAGACCCACCACGCTGCTCCAATACGGGTAGGCCAGCTCTAACGACTATTATAATGTTAGTGATAATAACCGGGACCGACGACTTAACGTGCTCTCCGGGTCACGGGGGTGAATCACCGCCAACTTCCTAACTCCGGGATGGCACTGAGAATTTCCTAACAGAATAGCCCTATACCTAATATTTTTTATGGCCAACCGGGAATCGAACCAAGACTTCGTGATCCGCAGTCGACTATGCTAACCGCTAGACCAACGAGGCAGTTGTTTTACTACGGAACTCTAAAAATATAGAATGGCGTTGAAATTCCCGCAACGATCGGCTCAGCGGGTACGAAATTTCACGGCTTTCATACTAATGGAGTCTTTTGTGTCGGAATTAAATGTGAATTATTCTGTTTTCGTGAGAGAGAGTCGACGATTTAACTCGCGACCATACGACTGTTGCTTTGAGATAAGTTGTACATTAAAACTCTTTGGAAATCTAGAAATACATAGAATCTAAGTTGAATTCAAACTATTTAAAACTGAAAATGAATTTTTTTTTATCCACTACAAGCTAGCCCTTGACTGCGATCTCACCTGATGGTAAGTGATGATGCAGTCTAAGATGGTAGCGGGCTAACCTGTTAGGGGCATGGCAGTTATATTAAACCCATACCCCTTCGGTTTCTACTCGGCATCGTACCGGAACGCTTGGGGGATGCCCCGTCGCTCACGTCCGCAGGAGCTACCTTCTACCTCCCTGCACGTGTCCCCTGGGTGGTGCTAAACGAGCGACGAACTTGCAGGCGAAATAAGCGTTCTTTTTATAAAAACGCTTATTGTGTACCAAACGCCATACGATTAAATAAATAACCGGAACGCTAAATCGCTTGGCGGCACGTCTTTGCCGGTAGGGTGGTAACTAACCACGGCTGAAGCCTCCCACCAGGTCAGACCAGGGAAAATGCAGAAATTATAAATTCCCAAATTGACCCTGCCGGGGATCGAACCCGGGACCTGTTAAGGCAACAGCGCTACACACTGCGCCACGGAGGTCGTCAAACCACGCGGACGAAGTCGCGGGCATTCGCTAGTCTTCCATATTCCTTGAATATAACTTGAGTATGATTTCAGTAGCACACCCTGGAAAGGGTCCTATAAAGTTTACAAGTCAGTGAAAATTAGGTTATTATTAATTCACCCGGAAGCGAGCCCAGTTTAATTTCCGGTCGTAACATCGATCAGATTGTTTTCACAAACATGTTTTCTGAGATGGAAAATATATTTGCAGCCCGGGGGAAAGATTACACTTGGCATGTCCCTGTGCCTACCTATTTATTTGGAGAAAGAACCGGGGCAAATAGGGACGATGATAACTCAATCAAATCAGCAACTCTTTACCAAACTTAAAACGCGCTTCTAGTATGGAAGTTTGTATGAAATACATAAAGACTTCATCAAATTTCAACACACTTTTTTTCTCTATTGTATAATTTAAAATGGTTGTAGCTTTTAGGTCTTCTGGAAGAGCCTCTGTTTAATAATCAGTAAGAAATTATTTAGTTTTGACATAGGCATCATCCCTATTTCTACCACCTGTACATTGAATGTTTAAAAATTACATCATCATTTACCAACCCCTGTTGGTGAAACCACAGTTAATGGCTCACTTGTAGTAGAATCCATACTTTATATTAGAAATGCGAAAGTGTGTCTGTCTGTCTGTCTGTCTGCTACGTTTTAACCTAGCGCTCGCCCAGCCCCCTGGTCTCGCTGTAGCGGCCAGTAGAACCTACACAGCAAATCAAAAAAAATAAGGTAGGGAAAGGGTGAGGGACCGTCATGGTAAGTTTTGACCCAGTAGTGAGCGCTGTGTTCTTAAAAGCGGGATGGTCACGGGTTCGATTCTCGGCAGGGTTAATTTGCTAATTTACATTTTCTGAATTTTCTCAAATGCCTTGCTGGAACCGACTAGGGGTTATGTATGGTTTATACAATGTATTAACTGTCATACCAATAACTGGTGGTTAGCCCGCTAACATCTTAGACTGCATTATCACTTACCAATACAACAGTCTAGGGCTAACTCGAAATGGATATCAAAAATGTATTTTGTCGCTTAACCGATTTGGACAACATTGACGACCTCCGTGGCGCAGTGTGTAGCGCTGTTGCCTTAATGTGCGGAGGTCCCGGGTTCGATCCCCGGCAGGGTCAATTTAGGAAACTGTAATTTCTGAATTTTCTCTGGTCTGGCCTGGTGGGAGGCTTCGGCCGTGACTAGTTACTACCCTACCGGCAAAGACGTGCCGCCAAGCGATTAAGCGTTCCGGTACGATGCCGTGTAGAAACCGAGGGGGTGTGGGTTTAATATAACTGTCATGCCCCAAACAGGTTAGCCCGCTACCATCTTAGACTGCATCATCACTTACCATCAGGTGTGATCGCAGTCAAGGGCTAGCTTGCAGTTGATAAAAAAAAAAATTACAAAGATAGCTTGCAGTCTGGATATGGATATAGGCTACATTTTATCCCGGAAAACCAAAGGGTTTCCACGGGATTTACAGAAAGCAAAAACTCGTCCGCGAAGTCACGGGCGTCATATAATTTATTACCTCAGGTTTAGCTATTAGTTTAAAAATAGGTTTGTCTTTTTCCTTCTTATGATTAACTAGCTGATGCCCAAGACTTCGTCCGCGTGGAATAAGTGTTTCAATTCCCGAGGGAACTTCTTGATTTTCCGGGATAAAAAGTCGCCTATGTCAATCTCCAGGTCCTCAACTATACCCATGCAAAAAATTATATCGATCCGTTGCTTTATTGCGGCGTGATTGAAGGACAAGCCAATAAAGCAACAAACACACTTTCGCATTTATAATATTAATAAGATTACAGACACTAGAGAATAAAGGATGGAATGCTAACTGTCATATCTTGACATCATCTGGATATCATGATAGTAATAATAATTAAAGGTTGCAATTTTATGTGTTACACTTTAAATTATTCTAAAAATTAAATAACTCTATAATTTTAATTAGCTTTTCTTCAGGTAGCGATCGAAAATACCGAAATTGTCATTAGCATACAATTAGCATTTTGCACTTCGCGAGCTAAAGCATCTGGTGTTTCGGTTTTGCATACATTTACTTTTATTAGCGACGGAGTTTACTAATGGACTTCCCTAGGTTTGGAACCTCCTTATGCCTGAGGCCTCCGCTCCGTTCTTAATCCGCACTGGCCCTAGGTATTCCACTTTTTAGATCGTGCGTTACGGCTACGGCTCAGGAATCTGAGAGGATATGGCGTGAACGGGAAACTTTAAATAGGTATTGATCAATTACTCGTATATTGCCGTCGCGCTGCTCCCCGAATAGAATTCCATAACACCCGATAGGGACAACTGCAGCTTGGACCGATAATAATACCTATGAAAAACAGTATTTTTCTGTTTCCTCCTCCAAAACAAAACCGATTTAAATTTTTTTTTCAACAATAGTTTAAGTAGGATTCACGCTATGTCGGTATGTTTTAATTAAAAAAGCAAAACATAGGAGCATGGCAGCGGAGATTTTATGGTGCAAAAATATTTTCTCTATTGTAATTTATCCACGGAGGAAACAGACAAAATGTTTTTGTATGGAGAAACCGCCGGGAGAGTGCTCATTCCTAGCAATAGGTACCAATAAGGCAATAATATTACTTTTTTTTGTTACAGATAACAGCCATGACCGAATAAACTAAAATGACGACCGATGCGATTCTCACTATGCAAGCAACAACCGAACGTCGCAATCCGACCAAATTCAAAATGAACAGAATCCCCACAAAAGTCATTATAACAGTGGTCATCCTTGCATCGCTGCCTTATATCTCAACATTGAACTTACCAAGCGGGGACCCCGCACCTGGGAGGTCGCCAGGACCACCTTTGGACGAAAAATATGAGTTAGAGACGAATTTGGGAATAGAAGACCCAGTTTACGACGAAATGACGACGACAGACGAAGCTCCGACCACTGTTAGTGAAGTGAACGCAAGTGAAAGAACGGTAGATGACTGCGCGTACGCACACATACCAAGTGACAGCGATGGAGTAGTGACGGTGAGTGAACGGAACAGTGATGTGAATTTGACAGTCAGTCATTCTGTGTTCGATAGTGATGAGCTGGTGGAGGGAGTCGTTTATGATGGTGAGTATTCTATGATTTTGACATGATAAAAAGTAAGTTAAAAACGTTTATCATTCCGTGCGTCTAGAATTTACAAAAATATATAACAAACTCCAGTAACCAACACTAAGTACAGATCCAACTGATTGATTATTCGCGCGTCTCTCTGAACTCTGTTTACAACGAACCTAGCATAGATTTATTTTGTGGCAATATACAGTGTAGTGTACGTCGAAATCTAACCAATGTATTGATACACAGCCAAGTGCAACTAATTGATTAACAACTGGTATATAGTTCTCAACAACTTTTTTTGTGTTGAAAACAAAAAAAAATAAGAGGTAGGTACGCCATAGAAACTAAAAAAAACCTGCATGATAGAGGGGATGACACCAAAATAAAACTTTTATGTGTATATACAGGTGCCCTTGTTTTTTTAGTCTAGTTGTGAAAACCTGTTATTAGCTATAAGTTACCTAATAAGACTATTTAGCTGTTTTAAGCTGTTGGTTTCCTTAATAAATAAAATAAAAATTAACTATTTAATAAACACAGGCCAAATTCAAGTTAACAAACAACAAACAAGTCAAGTCAAATAAATATATCTTAAATAAGCGTTTTAGTCGTGTATTATATAAAAAAATACTGCAACCGACTTAACTGAATTTACTGGAATGATTGATTAATTGCATTGAATTAATTTTGAGCTCAGTCAATTTTGTTTTATTGAGCTTTGTAACTGAATAAAATTGTAGTTAACATCATATAAATATACCAGATGATGCCGGCGACGTCGTCCGCGTGTATCAAGGGTTTATGATTCCCGCGGGAACTCCTTAATTTTCCGGGATAATAATGTCTATATCCTTCCCCGGGATAAAACCTACCTCTATACCAAATTTCAGCAAAATCGGTTGAATCTTTTCTGGCTGGGAAACCGTAGCAGACAGATAGACGACAAATGACTCGCTCCAGCAATGCTAAGGACAGCTGTTACTTAATGCATTCTACAAATTAATGAAATTGTAAATTATTTTTTCAAAAGAGCAACCGCCGAGTTTCTTGCTGGTTCTTCTCGGTAGTTCCGAACCAGTGGTAGATTTTCTCGACGATTCAAAAGTACTTGTAAAAGTTTATTTGAATAAAAAGCATTGACAGACAGACACACTTGCGAGTTGCGCATTTATAATGTTTCATGGATAGTATGGATATGGATTGGATTGGAGTACCTGGTTCTACAATTGAACGCGAATGCTAGTCGAACAAGCATAGCACGGCCGTCACAATACAATTAGCGACTCGAAGCGCCGATTGGACATCTGATTAGTAATTCCCTTTGGATCATGTCGCTCCTTGACGACTAGGCTAGTTCTAGTGCAGGAGGCGGTCAGGAGAGTTACTCATGTCAAATATACACACGCACGTTTTAAAGTATTGAAGTTATAGCTTCAATTTAACAATTAGCTTACTATGTGTAGCGGTCTTCACAGTCCGCACATAATCCAATAGATGGCATTACTAGTAGCGCACGATGAACACGAAGAGCCTAACTCACGCTAACGAAGCGTTCTCTGAATTACGCCTATATACGACCTCCAGCGATGAACGGTCGGACCAGTGGTCCCCGAGCTCAACACCCGCTCGGTGGGTGATATCATCCTTTGTTACGGTCGAGCCATATCACCTGCTCCCGTACAGTGGTGACCCCGACGTGACCCCGACGTGATCTGAACCCGCCGCCGGCGATCAAAACAAGCCGACGTGATGTCACAGCCGCCGCCGACGATCACAACAAGCCGACGTGATCTCAGAGCCGCCACCGACGCACATCAAGCCGACGAGTCACGCCCTCACTCGTCAGACATCAGCAACGTCGCACATCACAACAAACCCCTACAGTCATCGTGACGAGAGCAGCATCATCAGAAGGCACAGCACGGCACAACAGCAACTCAACGCAACAAGCAATACAACGCAGCACTGCAACAAACAAGCAGCAAAGCAACAAGCAACGCAACGCAGCACAGCAGCACAACGCAGCACAGAACAACAAGTAGCAACAAGCAACACGCAGCACAGCAACAAGCAACAAGCATCACAACGCAGCAACAGCAACACAACGCAACACAACACAGCACAGCCGACCGATGTTCCGGCACAACAGCAACATCACGCAACGCAGCACAGCCGTTCACAGAGCCACACGCTCGGCGGCCAGCACAGTCGATACTCAACGGCATATCGGTACACAGTCCGTCGACGCCAGTACCAGCCGCACAAGTGGGTCACGCAGCCTCAGGGTAGAATGAGCCTACAACGCCACTGCTCTGGTTGTTACACGACGCCACTTCTCCAGATGCTTGCAACGTCATCTGAATGCTGACGACCTCCAGACTCGAAGGGGAGTGATGTAGCGGTCTTCACAGTCCGCACATAATCCAATAGATGGCATTACTAGTAGCGCACGATGAACACGAAGAGCCTAACTCACGCTAACGAAGCGTTCTCTGAATTACGCCTATATACGACCTACAACGATGAACGGTCGGACCAGTGGTCCCCGAGCACAACACCCGCTCGGTGGGTGATATCATCCTTTGTTACGGTCGAGCCATATCACCTGCTCCCGTACACTATGCAAAAACTATAATACTATGTAGTAAATAGTTTATACTTTTTTTACCAAAAATGTAAGTAGGTATGTAGGTAGGAAAATAATTTTCTAGAGTCCCTTCCTATTAAAAAGCACAACTTTTAGGGCAAAAGAATAAGCCGGTACTAAAATTTTAGCATTATGGTATGATATTCAAGACTAAATAATAATTTACTTATTTCAAATCATTTTTTTATTTTGGCATAATCTATCACACGCAAACGTACACACAAAGTCACAAACTAAAACATTATATACAACATAAACCACGTGAAGGGTCAGTTACTGGTTATAATGTCATATCGTATGGAGTGGCGTTGTCACGTTTGTAACTAACGTACCTAATAAAATGCTTGTCTTTGTTTTTAAGTTTCTTGCTGGTTCTTCTCGGTAAGAATGGCATTCTGAACCAGTGGCATTCACTCGACGATTCAAAAGCACTTGAAAAAGTTTATTTTAATAAAAAAATATTTGAATTTGAATGTCTGTGACACCGCCCAGAAAGAGTATACGTATTTGAAAAACATTTTTTTTTTAGCCTCTCGAGTAGGTACTAGCTCGTTGAGTACGTAGGTATTTTAAAGTCACTATGACGTTTGAAACAAAGTTTTTTGAAGCAATGGGTTGAAAAGAGTTCACGGGATATTTATCAGCCGTCTCTTACAGTACTGTTAATTCGTAATACACTTCCTAATTAGTGTCTTAACTACATTAATCTCATGTATATTCAAAGCTAAGCTCGCGTCTCTCGCCTCGGCGTTGACATCCGTGTAAAGAGGTTTCTAGACAAATATATTATCTACTCCCTCTCTGCGTCGTATTCCTCATTACTGAGGGTAGTGAGCCCTTTCCATTAATCTAATAATGGTAGGAGTTTTCTTGGGATAATAATGCGGTGGGTTCCCACGTCCTTCCGCATATGACTCGACTAAGAGTATTGAAACTTCAAACTCTTAAGTTGAGTTGCAGAAGTTTTTTATTTTCTAGTTAAATAATTTTTTCAACCCACTTGCTCATAAAGTGGCTCTAATTTCACCGCAATTAGGCACATAATGACACCAATCAAACTGTGACTTTTTCTTTACATCATTCACAAGTGAGATACGACCTAACGGCTCGGATCTCAATGGCGCCTCAGCGGTAATCACCAACATTACACACTAGTACCATAATGTACTATTACACGGATGACTTCCCCCGCTTTAGCAGGCGTCATAAAGTCGGTCAAGTTGTGTGGATTAGCCGCGCCATTATACACGGCCTGGGGCGTTCAGACGTGCTGCCAATACTCTTCCAGCGAAACTTTACTTTCCGACTGATTTCGTGGAAAACTCGGCTAAAGACTGAAACAAACAAAACGTGTGGTGACATGGGTCTCGGTAGCAACAGCAGGATATAATGTTAACTGCTTCGTTGATCTTGTATTTAGCAAGCTGCTCGACTGCAGTTACTAATATAATTAAAGAAATTAGGTTGGGTCGTAAAAAATAATATTGGTATTTTGGTAAAATTGGTTTTTCTAGCCCCTGAAGTACCCTTCACGTGTTTCCTGCCACGTGGCAGTGGCGTGTACGATAAAGAGGTATAAAAGCATTGCTTAACCTAGTTAAAAAAGGTAAATGCTTATTTTTCATCATGCCCTACGTGAAAATAGGTATCTGCTTAACCGATGATAACCTAACTTAACTTAACCCTGGCTCCACGCACGTGCACGCCACTGCATGTATACCACTTATTTAATTACCCTTAAGACAAGAGTGAATAGGATTCTTTTAACCTATATTTCATCATTGATTGACGTTAATCGCAAGCTACAGTATAAATATCTATAGATACCTAGTTGTTTTATTAAATTTAAAAATATAGCCAAAAATGCAGTCGCGTTTTGTTTATCCCAGCCTTAACTGATCGCGTGACTGATTACAGGTTATACCTACGAGTATATTCGTAGAAAACTAACTGAGCTTTGATATTTAACGATGGTTTGATTGTTTCTGAGGAAAATGGGTATACTGACCTTTGATACAGTACGTCGGGTTGACCTCATGAATTTTGTGAAGATCTGACGAACATTTCGGAGATTTAGATTTGGAAAAATTCGGTGTTTGACCTTACATTAGCACCTACAAGCAAGCAAGTAGCAATTTATTTACTTTAGTCCTACATTTGCTGTGAAAATAAGAAATTTACTAAAAATATCACATATTATAATTAGATACATATTTTAGAATTATTAAGTATTTATGTATACATATATATGTATGTCTGTATGTATGTATGTTTGTATCTATGTATGTATATATATGTATGTATTTACTATATATTTTAGTGTTCGATGTTGCACTATACCGCGCTCTTGTTTGATAATCTCCTCTCCCCAAAGGTTGTCTGGAAGAGATTTCTTTAGCAATAAGACCGCCTTTGCACCTTTCTATTTTATCTTTTAACCTTTTTGTTTATTGTTTTAGTTTTAAATGTGTGCAATAAAGAGTTTATCTATGTATCTACATAAGGTAAGCGTTTCGTCTGGTGGACGGCAGCCGTGGCTAGGTACCTAGCGGCAAAGACGTACCGCAAGCGTTTTAGCGTTCCGGTACGATGCCTTGTAGAAACAAGAAACCGATTAGGGGCAAAAAGTTAGTACTTATTACTAGTGTAACCGATTATTAATAGGGATTTAGGGTTTTATAATAAATTTTAACATAATTTTTATCATAAAATATTACAAAAATGCAACTTTATAAAATAAAAGAAAATAAAAAAGTCCAAATTATGCACGGCAGAGTTCTGTATGCAATTTGTAGCGAAAAGTTGCGGCTCGAAATTAATTTGTGTGCGCAGTAAAGGGTAATGTATTATTTTACGCCCTAGTGAGCAACGGAAAGCGGCTTGCGAAAACTCATTGTGGAATATATTTTTTTCACAAATAAGCGGTTCATAAATCTGTAAAATATACCTAATTTGAAACTTTTTTACCACAAAATCGAACAATTAACATGCTTTTACTTAATGTTTATTTTTGAATACCGTATTAGTATGGGAATCTATCTATCTATACTAATATTATAAACGCGAAAGTTTGGATGGATGGATAGATGTTTGTTACTCAATCACGCCAGAACGGCTGGCGAACGGGAACGGCGCCAGGCGGCGGAACTGAATGGCTGAATTTGGCGCTTAGGCTACTTTTTATCTAGGAAAATTAAAGAGTTCCCGCGGGAACCAAAAAGCCTTAACCCACATGGACGAAATCGCGCAATTATACGCACTAAAATAAGTCCAAGAGACAGACTAAAATGCTAGAATCCTGAAATGTAATACGAGTTATTAAAAAGAAATGTGTTGGCAGAAATCATGCAAAAATATGGCTGGTAAAAAAGAATCTTTTAAATTTGGAATGCGAAAATCAGTGGAAGAGCGCGGGCGGGAAAAAATTACGATTATTATTTTGAGAGCTGAAATAAGTACGATAGACTTTCTTTATACATATACCAACGCTGATATTACAGAAAGTATTTTCCTAAAATGGAACATCCTCAAACCCAAAGTAAACAAATAATTCGAGAATATTGCATTAGTATTGTAATGGTATTAAAGATTCTCTTTTCGTTTCTTTTAAATGCCCCTCGGGAAGACTTTATCTAATGTTATCAAATTTTCCTCGTGTGAATACCCACTGACCCACATGCCAACCGGTTGTTTGTAATTTGTAAAATTGTTCAACCCTCTAAGAGCCTAGTGCACATTAGCCCAACGCGCTCGGCCTATACGCTTGACGAGCGATCAGCAAATACACTATGTTCCGTATTAGGCTAATGCTTCAATATTTATCCTAAAGGATCTTGGCGTAATTGACTAAACAGTTTTTTGACATACAGCTGAACGCATTGGGCTAAATAGGAAACTACTAGAAGTCCCGACCTCTTTAGAAATGATTAAAATATGAGACATAAAAAAAAGCTCAGTCAGAGGCAGTTTTCAGTACTTTTGCAGTTTATTAATGTGTTTGCGTACTTTAGCAGTTTATTAATATATTCCGCGCAGCTGGAACACAGCAATCTCTGTGAAGATTGAAAGCGCCGTAGCCGAAATTCGGCCAAGCGGACAGTATTACTTGTCTCAGAACTTTTTTTACTTCGTCCAGCAGTGGACGTCTGTAGGTAGAGACGACCACGACGTAGTAAATCAATAAAAGGAAAAAGTACAAATTGAATGCAATAACAAATGTTAATACATACTGTTGGCGACTAGGTTATAGCGTTGCCTAAATTCGGTGAATAAATAGAAACAAAGACCCACAGTGCAGTTTACTAGCTAGTAAAAGTAGTTATTTCCGCTAAGATTTGAGTGGCGGGCGTCGCGCCGGGTTGGAATTTTACAAGTGGCCATAGGCGCCCGGCGACGGTAACTATTAGAATTAGGTAAAAGAAGGTCTTTGTTCAATAGCTTTAAGAATACTTGAGTAAGGTAAAATTTATGTGTTTTGTAGCAACTTTTGTGTTAGAGATTAATTATGTGCTAGAAAGAAGGTATGCAATAAAGAGTTACACAAAGGTTGCATTCACTGGCGGTCGGGAATATTTGGAGCACTTTACGAATTGATTGGTATAAATATTCCCGACAGACCGAACGCCAGTCAGTCGATCCAGAACAGTCAACCCTCAGCACTAGTACGGAAAATAACTCTTTTATTTCCTAGTACCTAGTAACCTCAAGTCTTCACACTACTACCACTCTACTGTCACGGTAGACGTGCACGACCGGGGTGCACAGGACGGGACGCCTACCAGCGCAACATCGACGAGTACCGGCGGACGGGTCCCGATTTTTGCCCGCCCGCTCACTCCGTGGCCCGAGCGTTTCCGTCAACTTATGCGGGACAAGTTCCCTGGCGTCGTCGACGGTCTACGCAACCAACGCGCCGCAACAGATGGTCCTTCGAGCCGGATCCCGAACGGGAATTACTGGAAGAATTGAAGATTTCTGAAAGCTGAAGCTACGAACGGGAACCTAGAGACTCACTAGGTTCCAGAAGAAAAGGGTGTGTTCCCGGGTGCAAGCTCAAGTGCCTCGCAGATTGCAGTGCATTGAATTGAACGAGCGCACCAGATCAGAGGGGTTCACATCACTTGTGAATTTGGAAGCTACAGCATCGAATATTTTGAAAACTTCAATTATGGAATCTCCAGGAACCACCGTGACAGAACACAGCGAGACGAAGACGAGGTCGATAGAAACGGGTGATCGACTCAAACAACTGAACATGACTGAGCGGAAGAACCAGATCAGTTCCCTGGCGACTCTAACACCAGGAGGTTCTATCCGTACGACAGTCAAGTCAGTTCGAACCTCGAGATCTGCCAGATTGCGTGAATTAGAAATAAGAGAAAAGCTTGCTCGGTTAGAGCTGCAGCGCATCGAAGCAGAAGCTAATCTCGTACGAATCGGATTCGAGAAACAGAAAATGGAAGCTTTAGCTTCAGAAGAACGTCTGGATGAAAAACAAGAAGATAGAACATCACATGTTCAGAACTGCATCCAGACGTCACCCATGGAAGATATGAAACAAAACATCCTTCCAGAATTAGACCTTCAAGCAAAGGACGGAAAGAAAGAAAAGGCAAGGATCGTGCAGACCGAACAGTCTCTGATGAACACGATCCATGTCCAGAAGCTTAAAGGTGCTGTACATGAAGAACAAAGAACTGAAGATTCAGTTTCGGAAGACGATCTGGATAATAAACTAGAAAACAGAGCACCATATGTGCAGAACTTTGTCCAGACGTCTCCAGAGGAAGAAATGAAAAATAATATCACTCCGGAAGGTCAAGTGATCGTGAAGACCGAACGGTTCCTCATGCCTACAAGCGCGGTGCAGAAGCTTGCAGGAACTATGCTCGAGAAACAACGAGTTGAAGATAACGCCGTTCCATTGAACGACCTGGATAACGAATTAGAAGGATTGAATATTCAGAACTGTGCCAAGACGTCTTCATTGAAACGTAGGAAAGATAATTTTATTCCAGAACAAGACCAAGAAGGACAGCAGATAATTGGAAAGCCCTTGACGTCTACGATTCGGGTCCAAATGCTATCAGGTGTTATACGACTAGCGTCTGATAGCCACATGACAGACGCAAATGCACATGAAGATGAAGCACCAGCTGATCTTTTGATGATGACGCAATTCCTCAACAAGCAAGAAGACATGAGTGGAGCTTATGCACTGACAGACATGCAAAAATGGTCATATAGACGAGAAGCAACTCACACAGAAAATGAGGAAGACGAAGGAGGAGGACTGCTGAGCCGACCCCATTTCAGTCATGCTGATAGCATCGCCATGTCAGAAGATTGGTGCTACGCACAAGGGGGAGAATGTTGGCGACTAGGTTATAGCGTTGCCTAAATTCGGTGAATAAATAGAAACAAAGACCCACAGTGCAGTTTACTAGCTAGTAAAAGTAGTTATTTCCGCTAAGATTCGAGTGGCGGGCGTCGCGCCGGGTTGGAATTTTACAAGTGGCCATAGGCACCCGGCGACGGTAACTATTAGAATTAGGTAAAAGAAGGTCTTTGTTCAATAGCTTTAAGAATACTTGAGTAAGGTAAAATTTATGTGTTTGTAGCAACTTTTGTGTTAGAGATTAATTATGTGCTAGAAAGAAGGTATGCAATAAAGAGTTACACAAAGGTTGCATTCACTGGCGGTCGGGAATATTTGGAGCACTTTACGAATTGATTGGTATAAATATTCCCGACAGACCGAACGCCAGTCAGTCGATCCAGAACAGTCAACCCTCAGCACTAGTACGGAAAATAACTCTTTTATTTCCTAGTACCTAGTAACCTCAAGTCTTCACACTACTACCACTCTACTGTCACGGTAGACGTGCACGACCGGGGTGCACAGGACGGGACGCCTACCAGCGCAACATCGACGAGTACCGGCGGACGGGTCCCGATTTTTGCCCGCCCGCTCACTCCGTGGCCCGAGCGTTTCCGTCAACTTATGCGGGACAAGTTCCCTGGCGTCGTCGACGGTCTACGCAACCGACGCGCCGCAACACATACATAAGTCACTACATATTAAAACAATGCTGTTAAGAACTCGTTATAAAGTTATATGAGGATCGTATTTCTATACATTTTCGTGTCTTCGTATCATACAACTTTCCTTATCCCAGACTATACAACTTTTATATTCAAAGTTACAACATTTTATGCGTCCCCCAAGTCTCGGCACGTGAATCGAAAAAACTTACTTTTATCATGCATGAAAGTCTTTTGAATTATAGCTGTTTATCGCTGTTTTCATTCAACTTGTACTATAAATAAAAGAATAAGCTATAATTATATTATATTTTCTGTATAAATACTTCGCCGGGTGAAATTCGGGACGCATCGACTGCCCGTTACTAAGCATGGGTCTTTTAACCGAAGTGTTTAGGACATAGTCCATAACGCTGGCCGAGTGTAGATTAGCTGACTAACGCACCTATGAGAATATTATGGAAATATCTCATGCAAGCAAGCAGGTTTCGTCACGATATTTTCTTTCTGGAAATTCCACCCCTGAGGGGTTAAATATGGAATTCAAGTTTGTATACAATTCAGCCATTGAAAAAAATATAAAAAGTTAATATATTTTCAACTTTTAAGTTAAAAATTCAGTCAAAGTTTCAGTATTTTTTCGGAAATTGCACCCCTCACCGATTTAAAAAATAAAACTCCTGATCGAGCCAGGGCAGCGTATATATATTTCCTAGCGCAGCAGTAACGCTCTGTTTTAAATGATGTATATAGACTAATTAAGTGTTATATTAATGAAAAACTTTGATAAAACTTTATTGTAGGTATTACTTTTGATAACTGTGCATCATGTAGAATGTATGTTTTTGGTTGAATAAATAAATGATAAAAAAAAAATGATATTATAAATGACTACCTCGTCATTCTCAACTAAGCAGGTCTTGTTGATAAAATTTATGAAAATATATGGAAAACATTCACAGAAATACAATTTTAATTTTTGCCTTTATTACCTACCTATACTTAATACCACGATGATGATAATGTCTTTTCAACCTATAAAGTTATTCGCATATCTATCTGTGCTCTCCGTACGTACCGTACGCGCTTGCAGAATTATAATTTCACTAGACAATGACCGCAACAACGACTTTTAAACGACGGATTTTAAAAAAAACCGTGGGGCCTCTTCAATTATTTAATTTGAACGTGATTAAAGGACAAGAAAAACCAAACACTTTCACATAAAAATGTTAGTAAGGATTTGGCCCGTATTTATACGGCTAGATTTATACAAATTTTATTTTGTGTCTGTCGTATTTCTCATTGCTGAGAGTCGCGAATACTTCTATTAATCACATAGTGCCATTTTGAGCCTAACCTAAAAAATTACGGACCCTCAAATAAGCAATTAAATTTTAGCTTAATTTTTAGTTTAATTTTAGACGTCGAAAATCTTACCTACTTGGGTCAATATTGTTTTATATTCGGCGAATGCGGCGCGAGCCTGTATTACTAGATGTGTGAATAGGTTTATTAATCCACATGTTAATTGTTAATTTTCATTTATTGAACAGAGCTTTTATGTTTCATTATAAGCATAATTTCGCTAATTAATTAATTATTCGGTAATGGAATGGTAAACATGCCTCGTTGATGTTGAATTGAATCGTACAGTTTACAAAGTATTGGATATGTCAAGGTCAGAGGCTTTTCCAATACATTCCTTTCAATGCGAAACACAAAACTCAATATTTCGTTTTTGTATTGTACAGTAAAATAAGGAACCTTTATTTTTAATTTTTTCCGTCTGTACTTTTGTGGCTCACAAACATTTTAAAATCACAATACAGTTATGGTTTTTTTATAAGGACATTTTGGAATGAAAATATTTTTTAAGTGTACAGTTTACATCATTATCATTAATGACGCACTACTGAGCATGGATCTCCTCTGAGAATGGTTATGGCACACTCCACCACGCTGGTCAAACACAGACACAGATCAAGACAAATCATGCATGGTATTACCACCCGTGCAAAGCAGGGTAGCTCAGCTACTAGAATGTTTAAAAAGTTCAGTATGCTTAGCCTGAGTTTTAACACTGAAAATTCAATTGATAGTAATCGAGTGTTCGATCACATTAGCGTCGCAGTCCATCACGCTGGCCAAGTGCGGATTGGCTAATTTCAGTCACCTTTCAGAACATAATTTAGAACTCTAGGCATGCAGATTTCCTTACAATGTTTTCTTTTACCATTAGGGCATATTGTTAGTGATATTTAATTTCTTAAAAAGTACAATATAACTCCGAAAAGCTAGAGGTAGAGGAGCATGCCCGGGGATCGAACCCGCACTACCGCACTCTACTAGGCTATCACCGATATCCTCAAGATCAAATGAGTCGAAAGTCTTGGTTTAAGTGGCCTCATTAAGATTTTAAAATAAGTACCTATTCAACGTTGATTCGAAGCTCATTAAGCCCATCAAGTGTAATTTTTTTTCGGCTCTTGCTTGCTGCGGTTTAAACAGACCTACCCTGCAATATAAAAAATAAATAAATAGGTACCTAGATGTAGCAGTGTTACTGCTACATCACATTAATATTGTAAACTAGCTGATGCTCGCGACTTCGCCCGCGCGAATTGATGTTTTTTGGTTCCCGCCGGTACTCTTTAATTTTCCGGGATAAAAAGTAGCCTATGTGTTATTTCAGACTATAATCTATCTCTGTGCCAATTTTCATCCATATCCGTTCTGCCGTTCAGGCGTGATTGAGTAACAAACATTCATCCATCTATCCAAAGTTTTGCATTTATATTATTAAAGTATAAAAGTATAGATGCGAAAGTGTGTTTGTTTATTGTTTTGTCCTTCAATCAATCACAGAGCAACGGGTCGACGTGATTTTTTGCGTGGGTATAGTTGAAGGTGGAAAGTGACAGTCTTTTTTTATGTAGGAAATACAAAACTTATTACACGTGGAAGAAGTCGCGGGCATTAGCTAGTAGGTACTAAATTTCCAGCTCCTGTAGTTAATTTTTACAATGCCTATGATAGACATAATAGTTATGGACAGACGAACTAAACTATAAAGTGTGATTTGTTGTGTGGTTCAACGTATTCCTACAGACTAATATATGAAATCCAAATGCAGGCTGCATTAATGGTAAGTACCTAATAGTATTAAACCCACAAATAATAGTTATTACGATATAAATTTTATTTACAGTGAATTGTGACTGTATATTTTAGCAGTGAAATATACAATATCCAACTGAATTATTAAAATAGCTACAACGTGGTATAAAATTACCTTCAGATATCACTTATTCATGGTTTGTCGCCGAAACTAATGGCGCGACGTAGCGTGGACAGAATATTTAATGGTTAATCAGCAGAATACTATAAGATTTTTCCTGCAAAATCTTATAGTATTATAAGATATATATATCTGTGTTAAACTAGCCACTAAGGATGGTAACTAGCCACGGCGGTGGGAGACTTCGGCCGTGGCTAATTACCACCTTTACCGTTCAACTGCTAGTTAAAATCTTGGTTCTTGCTCTCGAGTGTGAGGATGTGTGAGTCGTGAGGATAAAAATCTTTGACAAAGACGTACTTCTAGTCTGTACCCACTTTGAATAAATGATATTTGACAATGACTTTTAACAATGCCTATACAACTCGACAATACGCTCTACTAAGTCTAGGTATCTTTAGATTATTTAACAAGACCTAAATAGGTATCTGGACAGAGAATCGTGAATAGACCTAATCGATAGAACTTACCATTGAGTCTTTTTTTTAAAGAGCTTAAAGTTTAGTGCAGGGGTGAACTAAATTGATCATCACATTAAAAGATTTTTCAATGTAATGATAGACATTTATTTGACTTGCTCTTAGATAAGCTATATTACAAAACTGATGATTACTCTGAAAAATTTAACTGAATTTCCGTAATTCTGGGTATTTATTATTGTCTGACATTTAATTTATTGTAATTTCTTAATTTTAACTTATTAATTTGGCTTTTGATTATTATTCTAGGTACTATTTTATTTATTTTATTTGCGACATATACGTATTATGAATCTGAATATTTGTATACTTTCATCGGGGTTTAATTGTCAAATATTAATCTATTTTTTAGATTAAGCATAGAAATAATTTTGCACGCCAAACCTGGCAGGATATGTGGACTCTATACTATATTTATTAACATCTATGTCAAAATGTTGCATGTAAAATATTCTGGCAAAAAATAAATGATTGATTGATTGATTGACAGCTATCTCATCTGGTGGTAAGTGATTATGCAAACTAAGATGGTAGCGGTCGAACCTGTTAGGCGTACGGCAGATAGTTAAACCGTGTAGATGATAGACAAGCTTGCAACTAACAAACCTAGGAAGACAATGTCGAGGGCAAAATTAAAGTTCATTAAATTATTTACAAGATGATTTATAGTTTACTAGCTGATGACCGCGACTTCGTCCGCGTGGAATAAGTTTTTTTGGATTCCCGCGGGAACTCCTCAATTTTCCGGGATAAAAAGTAGCCTATATGTGTTATTCCAAACTATAATCTATCTCTGTGCCAAATTGCATTCAGACCCGTACAGCCGTTGCCTATGTCACTCTCCAGGTTCTCAACTATACCCATGCCAAAAATCTCGTCGATTCGTTGCTCCGTTGCCGATTGAAGGACAAACCAACAAACAAACTGACTTTCGCATTTATAATATTAGTATGATTTTAACAAAACTAATGGTTTCGGATATATTCCTACCTATTTTGTTACGAAAAGAAAAAAGTTTCCATACAAAGCTTGCATAAATAGCCTGAGTTAAAAGCATCAAGTGACCTTCAAGGAACTAAAAATATGAAAAAAAAAACAAGACCTTATTTCATATTTAAACTTGTATACTAGAAAAAAGTTAGTAGAAAAGTAAGATTACTAGGCGTTGAAAACTTGAGCGAGGTCAGACTACTAGACAAAAAATATTATGCCAGTTAAAAACTTGGTTCTTGCTCTGAAGTGCCGTGTTAACTTGTTTGTTTTTATGTTTTCTTTTTAATTTGAAAGGGTACTCGAGTAATTAGTTTGAGAGTACTTAGTCGAGGAAAATTAATGAATTAACAGGATTAAATTTTAGAGTAAGTAGTTTTTTCTATGCTGTTATTAATTTTCTCTGCTAAATTGCTTTAATGTCATACAAGATGATGCCCGCGACTTAGACTTATGTACGGACTTTCCAAGGGCAGGGATGGGCACAGTGCCCATATTAAAAAAATGTCTGACAGACACCATGTGCTGTACTCTCTTTTATGTAGAGCTGCACATAGCGCGACAGGACAAAGCATCGTTATCCTTTGACGCCCAAGCACAAGATGTTTCTTGCACTACTGTTTTTGCTCTAATGCCCGTTTTTACTGACAATGCCTAAATTTTAGGCAACACTGCATATTAGGTGACCGCTTTAAATAATTGGGTGTTTGAGTACTGGTTAAATAAATTATTTTTTAGTGATTATTACTAGAGGATCTCCCAAAAGTAGTAATATCCACGTCATCTCTTAGTATTATGTGGGATAACCATTTCAAACTATCGATTAAAATAAAAATGTGCGTCGAACTTTGATGACGTCACAATTCATTATTTCATATTAAGCACGTGCTCTCAAGCAAAATCTCTTATTAAGCACGTGTTTTGATTAATCAAATACCTTGCTGTATGTAAAAACTTAGGTGATCCCTAAAATTTAGGCATTGTTGGTAAAATCGGGCATAACTATCGTATATATTAAAATCATGATTAAAATAATGAGCAAATTACTTACTAGTTAAAATTTATTACCCTAGTATCCCAATATGGTAGGTTGTTCAACGATCGTTATCTTTCTACCGGATCCACGATAAATTACCAAACGCTTCATACAAATTGGGGCACGGTGCCCATAAAGTGTAGTATTACAGGGCATAAAGCTCTCGTGATCGATACGGACCTGGACTCGCGCCAGATTTTCCAGGATAAGTAGTTGTTGGCTCCCTGGGGTAAAGTGGTGAGCGCTGCCTTATAAATGGGAAGTTCCGGGTTTCTCAGCAGGAGAAATTCGGGAGATATAGATATAATCCGAATATATCCTCCTCTTTTAATATGTAACTTAAAATCGAGAGTGAATAGGCATCTTCAAGCGCACTTTACCTTAGGCTCCATCACCACTTGCAAACAGGTCTGAATGCAGCCAAGCGCTAGCCTATACGTTTTTTTATAAATGCGAAAGTGTGTCTGTCTGTCTATCTGCTACGCTTTCAAGGCTCATCTGTTCAACCGATTTTAATGAAATTTGGTATAGGGATAGTTTGCATCCCAAAAATAGCCTTCACATAGGCTATTTTTTATCCCGGAATATCAAGATCCTAAAAATAAGAATGATCGGAATATCTAAAAATAAGGAGACTATGACAGTTCCTGCAGTCGGACTATGAAAATAATCTTAGTTAGTTTGTTATTAAAACATAATATAAAGAAATAAACAAATACAATACACTAAGATTTATTTAGTAAAAAAATTGATATTTCTGGCGTCAAGTGCTTTATAAATATTGGCGCAGTCGCTCGCAGTGTTCTACTAAAACTACGAAAAGTCATTGAACTTAGTTTTCGTCGGTTCGGAGTGTTTTCCTATTCGCATAAATACGAATAGATTCGGGTTTAACCCAGTTTTCGGTGTGCAGTTCGCTTTGTAACCTGAATTTTATAGATTTTAGCTTAAAATTATTGTGAGGTTTTAACTTATTAAAAAGTTGCGTAAAAATATATAATAGCACTAGCTGATGCCCGCGACTTCGTACGCGTGGATCGAGGTTTTGTGGTTCCCGCGGGAACTCTTTAATTTTCCGGGATAAAAAGTAGCCTATGTGCTATTCCAGACTATAATCTATCTCTGTGCCAAATTTCATCCAGATCCGTTCAGCTGTTGGGGCGTGATTGAGTAACAAACATCCATACCGACATCCATACATCCAAACTTTCGCATTTATAATATTAGTAAGAAGTAAGAAGTAAGAAGTAAGATTAGTAAGATAATATGGTACCTTTGTTAGGGGCTAAAATCGGGTTTAGATTTTAGGGTTCCGTACCCATAGGGTGCCAATGGGACCCTAATACTAAGCCTCCACTGTCCGTCCGTCCGTCTGTCTCTCTGTCAGCGGGCTGTATCTCATGAACTGTAATAGCTAGACAGGCGAAATTTTCACAGAGTCCGACTCGCATTTAAAAGAAGATGAAGCTGAAATATGCAAACGTGCGACAGACAGATGAACAGACGGTCTAATTCCGGGTTCAACCGTTTAAGTACGGAACTCTAAAAAGTTGGCTGGCAGATTAAGAGCAAAAGGTGTAAAAAATATATCTATCCTACTAAATACCTGCCTTATTTTTGCTGGCAGGGTAAAAGCATATTAAGGTGATAAAAATACTTATTTTCCCCCTATCCTACGAGGCCCTGCTTATAAAACCAATATGCTGACGTCACGTGCAGGTAGAGGTGTGTTCCCCCTGCCCCCCCCAGGTGGGTCGAAGTACCTGCAGTCGATACGGGTGCAACGAACCATCGCCACTGGGTGACTAGGCGTCCGGAGCTTTTAGGACGAGCTGGAGTATATAAGTGCTCTATGCTTAGGTACATTCTCGTGACCTAGGCGAAGATTTTAGTCTTTTTTTAATGTTTCGCACTCGGTTGTGCTCTGCCAGTTAAAAAGGTTCTCCTTTCGCCTTAAAAGAGTTCTCCAAACTTTTTGATGCGAGTTTTATAGAGGATCGAGCAAAATACCTACCTAAAGTCCAAGTTATCTGTTACTTTTTACAGTAAAACACCTGGAGAATGACTATGACTACTTATAATCCTGGAAAATTAAAACAATCTCTCGGGATTTTTACAATTTTGGCAAATTCCATGCGTTTTATAAGCATAATTTCACTTGGTTTTTCGGTGAAAAGCTAGCATTGTAATGAAACCTGCAAGTCTGAGAATTCTTGATGACGTTCTATCACGGTTGAAGTGTGTGAACTCAAAATTCGCACTTGTCCAGCGTGATGGACTATAGCCTTGATCCGCTCATTCCAACAGGAAAACCATGCTTAGGAGCGGACTGGCGATGGGTTGATGTGATGATGATATTGAATCAATATACCTATATATTAATCAATATATATCTATCTATACCTTTCTTTTTAAATTTATTTCTTAAACAAGTTGACAATTAGGCATAACAAATAACTTTTATCCTATAACACAGTTTGACTGTAGGTGACAGTCTCAGTTTCTACTTAGGCTTAATACTATACTTTATTTCTGTGTATGTAAGTTTATTATATTTATTTTTGGCCATCTTCTTCTTCTCCTTTTCCCACGCTATGTGGGGTCGGCACAACATGTTTTCTCCTTCCATTCTCTTCTGTTATCCGTCAACCTCTCATTCACCCCTTTTATACTCATATCCTCTTTCACACAATCCATCCATCTTTTCTTTGGTCTCCCTCTACTCTTTTTTCCTTCCACATGCATATCTATCATTCTTCTCGTAATATGCCTTTCTTCCCTCCGCATTACATGCCCATACCATGCTAACCTATTACTCCTCATCTTTTCTGTCACTGGCGCTACTTTCAGACTTCCCCTTATATATTCATTCCTAATCTTATCCATTCTAGTCACACCACACATCCATCTCAACATTCGCATTTCGGTCGCATGTACTTTTCTTTCATCCGTCCCTTTCACCGCCCAACATTCTGAACCATATAATGCTACAGGTCTAACGACTGTCTTATATATTTTCCCTTTTAGTTTAAGGGGCATTCGTGGGTCGCATATAACACCTGAGACCTGTCGCCATTTCATCCATCCCGCATTCATTCTTTTGTTCACATCTCGGTCAATATTGCCGTCGTTTTGAAAGAGCGAACCAAGGTACCGGAAATCGGAACAGACCGGTAGGGATACACCATCTAAGACAATTTCATAGAAACGGGAGGGGCCACCGAAGTCACAGAACAGATGTTCTGTCTTCGTTCGGCTGATCCTCAGGCCAACACTCTCCAATCTCTCTTGCCATTTTCCCAGTCTGCTCTGGACCTCGGACGCCTCTTCCCCGACAAGCACAATGTCGTCAGCGAACATCATGCACCAGGGTGCTTGCTCCTGTATGTCTGATGTTAGGGCATCCATTACCAGGAGAAACAGATAAGGACTTAAAGCCGATCCCTGGTGCAAGCCCACTCCCACATTGAACCTGTCCGTAACGCCAGCTTCTGACCGAACCCTTGTGCTCGCTTCTGCATACATCGCTTTCACAAGCCTCACATACGTCTCAGGTATTCTTTTCACTTTCATAGCCCACCACAAAACTTCTCTGGGAACTCTGTCATATGCCTTCTCAAGATCGACAAACACCATATGCAAGTTTCTATGTGCACTCCTGTATTTCTCGCACAGTTGTCGGAGTGCAAATATTGCATCTGTCGTTCCTCGTCCCGGCATAAACCCAAATTGATTTTCTGTGATCTCACTCTCCTCTCTCATTCTTCTTTCTATCACTTTTTCCCAAATTTTCATGCTATGTGACATGAGCTTTATTCCTCGATAGTTATTACAGTCCTGTACATCACCCTTGTTTTTGTAAATGGGCACCAGCGTACTGTTGCACCATTCTTCTGGGATCGCCTCCTCGAGTAACAACTTATTGAAGAATGAAGTCAGCCAACTCCATCCATCCGCTTTTAGAAACTTCCATACTTCAGCTGGTATACTATCTGGTCCTGTCGCTCTACCATTTTTCATACTCTGCACTGCCATTCTTACTTCATCTACACTCACCTCTTTCACCACACCCAAGTTGGGTGGTACATCGTCTAGCTCTCTGCTCCAGTCATTTTCTTCATTCATCAACTTTCTAAAATATTCCTTCCAACGTACTTTTATTTCATCGTCATTCATTAAAACCTTCCCATCATCACCTTTCATGCATTTGATATGTATGATATCCCTTGCACTCTTTTCTCTCGTTCTCGCTAGCCGGTACAAATCTTTTTGTCCTTGGGGGCTATCCAGTGACTCATACAACTTGTCTTGGGTATTTCCCCTTGCAATAGCAACAGCTTTCTTAGCTTTCCTTTTACTCTTCACATATACTTCCCTTTTATTCTGTTTTACTATGTTGTCACTATTACTCACACTTTTCCAATCTTTAAAAGCATCCTTCTTTTCTTTCAGAACTTTTTGTACATCCTCACTCCACCACCACGTGTCTTTATCTATCATTCTTTTATTCTTTGTTACTCCAAATACATCCTTCGCTACACTTCTCATACATGCAGCCATTTCATTCCAGCATTCATTTACCGACATCTTTTTAAAATCACCATTCATCTCAATCATTTTATCCACAACTTGCATTCGAAACTCTTTCGCGCGTTCCTCTTTCTCTAACATATACCATTTTATTTTAGGCAGGGCTTTGGGCTTAGATTTTACAGCCTGGACCTTTATTTTTATTTCCATTAGTAATAATCTATGTTGCGGTGCTAATGGTTCCCCTGGTATAACTTTACAGTCTTTAACTGTGTTGATGTTGTTTCTTCTAATTAGAAAATAATCTATTTGGGTTCTGTGGAGGCCGCTTTTGTACGTTATTAGGTGTTCATCCTGTTTTTCGAAAAATGTATTAACTATGGCCATGTCAAAGGAGGATGCCACTTGCAGAAGTGTGTCCCCCTCTCTATTACGGGTCCCAAAGCCCCAACCACCATGCACTCTCTCAAAACTTCCATTCATTCTTCCGACATGACAGTTAAAGTCCCCTCCTATATAAATGTTTTCGTGTTGTGGGAGACCCATCACAACCGTATCAAAATCCTCCCAAAACTTCTCTTTCGTGGCATCATCACATCCTACCTGCGGCGCATACACACTCATTACATTCACAACTAAGTTTTGTAGAATTAACTTAACAACTATAATCCGGTCATTCACTCTTCTTACATCCGTCACACATTTTTTCAGCTCATTATCTAATACAATTCCTACACCATTCTTCCTACCATCACTCCCACTGTAGAAAAATTTATATCCTGCCCCAATCTCTCTTGCTTTCGTACCCTTCCACCTCGTTTCTTGCAAACAGGCAACATTTATTATTATTAATGAGTATATATTATAGATATATATTTATTTATATAGGTATACTTGTATATGTAGGTATATATATTTATTGGTCTATTTATGTACTGTATCTTGTATGCATTACTTATTATTATTATTATTATTATTATTATTTTTTTTTTTTTTAAATACAGCACCATCCCGCGCTCCAGTTTATTTATCCTTTCACCAAAGGTTGTCTGTAAGAGATTGCTCTAGCAATAAGACCGCCTTTGCACATTTCTATGTAGTCTTACTAGTTTTAAGCTGTATACTGTATATTTTGTGTGCAATAAAGATATCTAAATAAATAAATAAATAAATAAATTTATTCGTCTCCTTTCTAAAACATCTGCTAACTCTCTTCCTCTTCCAGTCATCGTTCCTACATTCCAACTTATCATTCTCATTCGTACCTCTTGGACTTGCTTCTTACGTTGCACCCGTCCCTGATGCAACAACCCTTGTCCATTTCTCACAGGCGCCGGGTGCTGCCCCTGCGCGTCGCCTGGGGGGTACGCCCTAACCTTGTCATACTTTCCTTTTTTAATTGTCATGTTGTGATGTGTTTTGGCATAAAAATTTTACGACCGGCCGCCTGCCTGACGTCAACCCTCCTTGGGAATGCTTTTGTTGGTGGTATACTTGTATGACCGCCACCTTTCGGTTTAATAGGGTTTGATTTGGTAAATATACCCTTTTTTTTATCGCAATAGTCTCTTAGTCGCCTTCTACGACATCCCCGGGAAGATATGGAGCGGTCCTAACTCCTATTCTTATGCCGGGACCGCACGGCAAATTTTTGGCCATATATGCATCTATTTCGTAGACGGGCGTGAGAGTAAAATATATAACGATAAAAATACTAATTACTTAATACTAGATTTCAATTTACTTATTTTTCGTCGTCCCATCTGAAAATTAAGGTCAGCGTACAAAATTTGGGAGACGACAAATATATGGATGTGTAGCTAAGAACTTTATTGGCGTTGATCCAACGGCTTCAAAATGAAATTTTATGTGAAAATAACATAGATTAAATACACTTCGGGGGATATTGTAGCTGAAAGTTCAGATAGTATTGGATACCGGAGGGAGATATTGCTTTTAAGAAGCTAGAATTACTTGAAAATATATTGACATGTCGTCCTTCGAGACTAGTTTTAAAATAGTATACTTAAGACCCTGTGTAGCGTAAAAGGGGGTTTTTAAAAGCAGAGTTTTCATCAAACGGTGACATACCTAATGTATCTATGCTTATAAAAATAATGTGCTGTTTTCAAGACCTTTGAGCAGCCATTGACGCATCTCAAAACACAATTTAAAAAAATTCTCTGCGTTTAAATTTATTTTAAACATACCCCTTAATTTACCTTTTAAAGCAATTTTTCTCCTTATTGAAACCAATAACTAGCTCTAGAAATATAAGATAAAATTCATATTGCTAATTCAAACACATTGTCGGATTCATTTGTATTTTACTTTTCAATACAAATGAATTTAGATATGGTAATAATTGGTAATGGTAAAACGAAAATGATTTATAAGAAGTGTAATAATTGGTGTAAAAATATAGAAAGTGTTGTTGTATTGCTGATTTTTACTTAAAATTCCCGTTACCCTGAAGCTGTGGCTACACATTAAACATAAGTCAAGGCTGTAGTACATTCAACAGCGTGCAAATTAGTGTAATCATAATTTAAATTACATCTAAAAATCTGTTCCTTTCCCGACGTCGGTTCCATTACAACTTTTGGCTAAACGAATAAGAGGGTGTAGCCGGGATGACTTCATCTCCCAGAGAAAATTTAACCTTACGGAAAAATTATACCGAAGGGTCCGTGGACTGGAAAATCTTTGTCCCGGATAGCTGGGGATTACGGGAAAATACATTTAATTTTTATCTCGAGATTTCTTTCAAACAATATTCTTATTTTCCTTTCTCGAGAACATGATGTTTCTTAAGAATATAATGTTCGGACAGGACTGACAGAAAAATAAATTATTATAATATAAAGGAACAAAGAAAATATTAAAATGTTAATTTTAGTGTGTCAGAAACAAACAGTTATGCCACTAGCGGATTGCCGCGACTTTGTCCGTTTGCATTTAAATTTCTTAAACGTGTATTTTCTGAAATTTAAAGTTGCATAACTCCATACCTAGGATTCAAGCTATCTTTGTACCAATCGTGAAAATTTGTTTGAGGAACGAAAAAAAATATTTCTTCACTCCGCTGTACGGGTCAGCTTTGTGCCTAGTATTATTTTTAACTAGATGATGCCCGCGACTTTAGCTGATGACGCGAAACTCTTTAATTTTTCGGGATATAAAGTTACCTATGTCACTACCCAGGTCCTCAACTATACCCATGCAAAAAATCACGTCAATCCATTGCTCTGTTGCGACGTGATTGAAGGACCATTCAATGATTGTAGATCCACATTATAAGAATACTAGCTAATGCCCGCGACTTCGTACGCGTGGATCGAGGTTTTGTGGTTCCCGCGGGAACTCTTTAATTTTCCGGAATAAAAAGTAGCATATGTGTTATTCCAGACTATAATCTATCTCTGTGCCAAATTTCATCCAGATCTGTTCAGCCGTTGGGGCGTGATTGAGTAACAAACATCCATCCATACATCCATACATCCAAACTTTCGCATTTATTATATTACATATATATATAATACCTATATATATACTATAATATATAATATAAATATAAATAAATATAATATAAAGTATATATAGTATATAGTAAGAAAGATAAGATTGATAGTATTATTATTATTATTAGAGCTAAAGGCATGTTTCCAGCAAATTGACTTTCCATGTCACCGTAATATTCCAAGTTGGAAAGAAAAATAGTGAGCATTCGTTCCATTTCCCGCTGGGAGAGCTCTCCGCGTGTAGCTATTGTCACTTGCCAGCGAGTGTGCGCGCCGTCGAGGCTTTGTGTGGTGGACGACGGACGGCTCTTGTTGTTTAATGTTTACAATGTGGCCACTTTCATACACTTTACCTGCACGTGGTAACATCGTGCGTTTGTGCACTTGTGTAGCACGAATCCTATAAAACACTAGCTGATGACCGCGACTTCGCCCGAGTGCATTAAGGTTTTTTGATTCCCGCGGGATTTTTCGGGATAATAGGTTAGTCCTTCCCCAGGTTAGCACCTGTATTCCTATACCAAATTTTATCAAAATACCGTGCCGTGAAAGCGTAACAGACGGACAGACAGACACATTTTCGCAGTTATAATTTTAGTAATGTATGGATTTTATGACATAGACTTCACACACTTTTGTTCTAGGAACTATCAAAAACTAGTAACCGCATCATTATGCGCAAGTTGTAGAAATCCTTTGCGGGGTCGAGTATCGATTTAAAAAAAAAGCAATTTCTGAGTTTCTTACCGGATCTTTTTAGTAGAATCTCCTTTCCGAACCGGTGGTAGAGTCTCGACATATCATAAGTTGAAATAATCCGCTACAATAGACAAATATATGTATCTTGCACTTGCAGCTTGCGATATTCACCGCCCAGTAAGTCAGCAATTCGCACCGGTACAACACCACACCACACAAATCTTCCAAATCATTCTCAATGTACGTTTTACTCCGAAATTTCGACTTTCCGAACCGCTAGTAGAGGCATGACATAACATAGGTTGTTCTATATTAAATAAAACATTTTATTTTTTATGAGAAAAAAGTGAAGAAAAACCATTGACATAATGTACGAGTAGTTACTTACTGAATATTAACGGTTAAAGAATGTGCTATTTACTTATATCACCGTTGGAAAGGTTTTCTGCTGCAAAATGTTTAAAACGCATAATATTACGATATGCATTAAGTTACGTTGTACACGATAATACCAATGATGCAAAATCTTGGCTTAAATGCGAGCAAACATAGGGGCTATTTACATAGTTTTACATCGCGCATACAATTTAACTCGAGAGCAAAGCCGGCGCTTTCGGATCATGGAAAAAATGTGGTATTTACTAAGGGACATCTCAGAAATAGGCACGAGTTAATCCCTCCTTAATAATTTTGTACTCTAATTCAAACCCACAGGAGTAATTTGCTACAACTCGAAAGACCTTGAGCCAATAAATTAATCCCAGGGCCCAATCCCTATCGCGACCACCAAATCAAATTACGCCCCAAACACCAAAGTATTTAACAAAAGTTGTGCACCGAGCCGCGACTCGTACCAGACTGTCCTGTGAATCTCAAAACGTTTGTATTTTATAGGAATTACCCCCGTACAAATTTAATGAAACGTCATGAAATAAGTCAAATTGAAATAATAAACGTAACACTTAAGTGATTACAATGAACGTAATACCCAAGAGTTAGAAATGCGAGCCTAGTATTCGAAGTCTTTACCATTCGAGTCCAATATCACCGTTGGAAAGATTTTCTGCTGCAAAATGTTTAAAACGCATAATATTACGATATGCACACGTTAACACCAATTTTACAACATTTTGGCTTAAATGCGAGCAAACATGGGGGCTATTTACATAGTTTTACACCGCACATAAAATTTAACTCGAGAGAAAAGCCGTTGCGGATCATGGCACTTCGCTGCGGAAATATGCAAAAGGGTAAATAACATTTTCGGAAAATGTTTTCCAATTTATCTCGTGTTGAACTTTTTTTGTTACGAGTAGTATGTTAAGTTTACTTTGTTTTTATTTGCTAGAAACAAATAAAAATCATTCGCTGCGTCGGGAATACCCGACATACTCGAAGCTCCTTTGCATTTTTCGATGTTATTATTTTTGACAAGGCTAAAGTACAATAGGAGTCAATAAATACTTACTGCTTTGTTGGTCTAGTGGTTGGCATGATCGACTGCGGCCGACGAGGTCCCGGGTTCGAGTTCCAGGTCGGACTATAATTAAGTATTGGGGTTTTCTGACTAGACATTCTCAGTACTCGGAGTTAGGAAGTTGGCGGTGTTTCACCCCCGTGCCTCGGAGAGCACGTTAAGCCGTCGGCCCCGGCTATTATCACGAACATAATAATAGTCGTTAAAGCCCGCTAACCCGCATTGGAGCAGCGTGGTGGGTCTAAGCTCTAATTTTCTCTTTCCTGGGCTTATTGGCTTACGTTAATGGGCTTTAAAGGTCATAGTCGAAGTACCAATTAGTACTTCACATGCACAAATCATTTTAAAAATGCTTCTCAATTGAATTTCATGGTTAATACGTAAGGTACGACATGAAATTTAAATATGGAAGACGGCATCAAGGTCGGGAGCCGCAGCGGAAATGGCGAAAAATTCCGGCAAGCGGCGGAAGTACGCCTCACTCATCGAGAGTTACGTAATGTTTGTTCCGTTTGCCGTAGAAACGAGACATTTCCACCGCGGTTGATTGCCAGCAGGGCGGGTACTTTTATTGCGCAAAGAATCAGCCTGGCTGTTCAGCGTCAAAATGCAGCCGGCAAAAGTTGTACAAGTAAAAATGTTTCCATTAAATTTGAAGGGTACGAAACTATTGTTAGGTCATATTCGCACTTTCGTATCTTTTGTCTTATTTTTCCAGTGTATATACATATATAGCGAGCAAACGAGCAAGCGGGTCACCTGATGGTAAGTGATTACCGCCGCCCATGAACATTTGCAGCACCAAAGGAACCGCCAATGCGTTGCTGGCTTTTGTGATATTTGTTTACCCGCCCTTTGAAGAGCCCCATATTAAAATCATGAATCATCAATAAAAAGGGAATGAATGAATGAATGAAATAATATTCTTTATTGTACACTTATCATAATTATAATCAAAAACAATAAACAAACAAATGCAAGTCGGTACAATTGGCGGCCTTATCGCTTTTAAGCGATCTCTGCCAGGCAACCAATTTACATAGGAATTATAACCAGCGATAGAGGGTTATGGGTGTACGTAAAAGTAACAAATAAAAAAAAATCGAGCACTTAACTAACAATATAATATTATTATATATACACACAAATATAAATAAATACCATACAAATAATACATACACATAACAATACATACATGCAAAATATATACATAAAAAATAAATAGACATAAATATCATATATATAATATTATATACATTATAATATAATATTATTATACGACATTATAATATTATCAGGGAACACAGAAGATGGAAGCTGGTTTTATAATTTGCAGGTTCAGGTTCATTACTTTGTTCTATAATATGTATAATAGGGGGACGATGACAACACAATCAAATCAGCAACTAGTTACCACCCTACCGGCAAAGACGTGCCGCCAAGCGATTTAGCGTTCCGGTACGATGCCGTGTAGAAACCGAAGGGGTATGGGTTTAATATAACTGCCATGCCCCTAACAGGTTAGCCCGCTACCATCTTAGACTGCATCATCACTTACCATCAGGTGAGATCGTAGTCAAGGGCTAGCTTGTAGTGGATTAAAAAAAAAACTTGTACTAAAGGCACAAAGAGGGCCAGCGTCAGTAATTAAAAGTAAATACCGCTTCAAACGCGTCGCCGCCGGCACGAGTACGCAGGAAGGGCAAAGGGCAAAAACACCACGAGCTTTCAAATTGAAGAGGAAAGCATTTTCCGTTTTCATTCGGTTTTCACTCTCTTTTGCTCTTGAGGGAAAAAATGTCCTCCAGACCGTTTTTTTATCTACTATAAGTTAGCCCTTGACTGCGATCTCACCTGGTGGTAAGTGATGATGCAGTCTAAGATGGTAGCGGGCTAGCTTGTTAGGGGCATGGCAGTTATATTAAACACATACCCTATTCGGTTTCTACACGGCATCGTACCGGAACGCTAAATCGCTTGGCGGCACGTCTTTCCCGGTAGGGTGCTAACTAGCCACGGCCGAAGTCTCCCACCAGGAAACTTTTCGGTCACGGCGGCAAAGCTCTACATAGATCAGCCATCTGCGCGGGAAATATTATACAGCGCTAGTAATTGCGCATCCATAGGTGAACTCTCTATTCCCTTACTCACATACTTTTATCACAGAATAGTACAGTTGCTATTATGTATTTTGCATGAAGCGGTGATAGCCAATAAATGCGAAAGTCTGTATGTCTGTATGTTTTACGCTTCGCTTTACAACCAATTTTGATGAAATTTGGTATAGATAGATTGCATTCCGGAGAAGGACAGAGATTATTTATCGCGAACAATTAAAGAGTTCCCGCGGGAATAAAAAAACCTCATTCACGCGGACGAAGTCGCGGGCACCAATAGTATTACTTATTATATTTTTTTAGGTTCTTCGTGACTGAGCAGCACGTTTTTGCCCGGTAACTAGCCACGGCCGAAACCTTCTACACTAGACCAGAGAACTTGTTAAAATAGTCGCTTTCCCAAATTGACTATACTGGGGATCGAACCCGGGACCTCCCGCTTATAAGACCACAGCACTCACCACTGCGTCAGGAAGGTCTGAGCCTATCATTTAATGAATTCTATACACCCCTGTCATCAATTTCATTATTGTCTGTTCCAGGGTCGCGACTGAAAAATGATTGATTACTAAACTGTGAATAAATACAAAGGTTTCATTTTGCTTTCCTGTACTCATTAATCATGGAAAATTGGGACGATGTTCATAATTAATAAATAACTAGACTCTATTTAATTAAAATACAGGGCTGTACTAATGGATTCAAGTCTTAGGGCATTTTCGCACTGTGCAAAAGATTCGCGCGAATTTTATTCTCGCGTACGGATTTCATCTACTCCGCACTGCGAATGCGGTGAGCGTCATACAATTCCATACAGCATAAAATATTCGCGTGAATGTAGTTCTTAACGCACCGCGTGAAATTATATCAAATGATCTAGTGTTTCGGAGGTTGGCAAGGGTTAGAGCTTTCTGCACCTTGGACGATGCTGCCCGGAATAGACATCAGATACTCTTCCCATACCATTGGCGTAAATTCTTAATCCAAGATGTTCTTCTGCGGCCAGGTGGTCTTTTGCCGGCCTTTTGTGGTTATTTTCCCCTGAATTATAAGCTGGAGGAGGTACTATTTGTTATTCCTCATAATGTGGCCAGAATACTCCAGCTTCCAGCTTCATCTTCCCTACTACCAAAGGTTAACTGGAAGAGAATACCACTAGGTATTAAATTCGCCTTTGTGCATTGTATAATTTAAAACAAACAAACAATAAGTTGGAGGTGGGTATCGAACCCCCCACAATCCGATTCGAAAACCGACGTTTTCGATATAAGAACAAAAATGGCCGATATCCAAAGTCAATGTAGGTCAGGACAAAGCAATTTATTCTGCAAGCTAAGGTAGGGGGCTCGTTAAATATGGATTTAATTTTCTCCCCGATAGTGTCTGTAAGGCAACAGGGATCGCCGACTGGGCCGTCACATTACCCTTAAGTGGATCGTAGACGAGCTATACAAATTGCACCTTGCTGATATTCTGGGCCGGCTATAAAACATTATCTATTCTACATATGCGATACTCCTTTTATACATTGTGTTTGTTGGGCAGTCCTTAAGAATCCAAATTATTAATATTCTGTGTAATTTTTGCATGGATATAGTTAAAGACCTGGAGAATGACATAGGTTCCTTTTTTGTTACTTTTTTTATTTGTCCTTAGTTAGGTAGAGTTCGTATGCTAGAAAGTGCTGTGGGCTACATAGTTGCATATAAGAACTAGTTCGTATGGGGCGCCTGTAAATAGACTTTTATATCGAAAAGGTCTCAAGGTGACTTTCCAGGTGTCTTGAATTGAAACAGGTATCATGTTTTATCAGCTATATTTTTTATCCTAAAATGTATTTAGGTACCTATTTTTCACGTAAGTTAAAAGCAGGCAGACGTATAAATTTCTGACCCGCTCCCGGTTTGAATTCCTACACCCTTTCTTAGTGCGTGCCTTCGTCTCAAAAGTAATCTAAGTAGAAAGGAACCTCAAAGGCTTAGACTGTGTGAATATGGAGCGGGGGTAGCCTATATTTGAATTAGTAATAATACCATGGCTGAAGCCTCCCACCAGACAAATTAAAAATATAATAATAAAACTTTATTTCGAAAAAGATTCCATATTTTAATAGCCTAGGTAACGACCTATGTTAGTTCCTAACACTAATCCTTAAAACAACCTTAAAACCTACTTGTTTAAACAATTGATTTATTCGTCCACGAAAAATTTACAATAGGTATTTGCTAAATCTTTTGTCTTTTATTATATCGTTCGTGAACAAATAAGGCTCCTCGTTCAGCACAAAGCCCCTACTATATGAAAACTATTATACAAAAACATTGTATCACTGGTTCTAAAAATAGATAATTAAAAAAAATAGCATTCTATATGGAATTGAAAGGCTGGAGAGGGGTTTTTAGCGTTTCCCCTCCCCACGCACCGCACCGCACCGCGCCGCGCCGTGAGAGTATTTCAGATGAAAGAGAGATATTTATGTTTATTTTTGTCGGAATGCATTGGGGTCAAGGCGTCGCCGTCTATATTCATTTTATTATTATGTATAAATTTCATAAAAAATTGTGGTATTAATATATTATAATAATATACGTCCGTTTGCGGTTAGGACCACTGGCTGGACCAGGACCACTATCTTCAACAATGAAGGAACGACCGAAGAGAGAGAGGATGCCCGCGACCACGTCCGCTTGAATATAGGGAATAAGTAAAATTTAAAAAACTGGGATACCTATAGATTTTCCAGAACAAAAATTAGCTTACGTCCTTGCCCGGGATGCAACCTATCTCTGTAACAAAGTCAGGCTGTGCAAACGTAATATTATGAAGTAGCTGATAGACAGACAGACGTACTTTCAGATTTATAATATTAGGAGGTATATACGTTCTTTCCTACCAGTAGTTCGACGGAGGCATCTAGACAGGGTCGTGAATCGTGACTGAGGAATTTTCAATACAAAATTCTGTCACTTTATTTCAAAATTGCTGATGCCCGCGGCTTCGTCCGTGTGGAATTAGTTTTTCCCATTCCCACGGGAACTCTTTAATTTGCCGGGATGAAAAGTATCTTATGTCATAATACTAATACAGACTACTATGTTAATACATAGATCTAGGATTGGTGTCGTAAGACTAATCCTAAATCTATGACTTTATATTATAAATGCGATGTTTGTTTGACCTTCGATCACGGCGCAACAGAGCAACGGATTAAATTGATTTTATGCATGGGCATAGTTGAGGATCTGGTGAGTAATATAGGCAACTTTTTATCCCGTAAAATTAAGAAGTTCCCGTGGGAATTAAAAAAACTTTTTCCACGCGGATGAAGTCGCGGGCATCAGCTAGCTACAACTCTCATGGTGTGGCTGCCTTTTGTGTGGACATCGACCCACTGTATGAACTTACGCTGTGATATTGGTGTGTACAGTTGTTTTATCAGCCCCAATGTTTTCGTCAGTTGTTTGTTCAATCATCTTTCGGGGAGAGAGACATTGGGTCAATGTTGGTTTTGGCAGGAATTTAATTAAATTACGTGCTTTCGCCCTTATTACTATAGACTTTGGGGAACTAGGTCTTGCTTGTTTACCTATCGCGGCCAGGGTCATGGACATAGTGGTCTTACGAGTAGGCATTGATTTTTCAATAGGCCTTCCTCCACGTGACACTGGCAAAGTGCATTGTGCTGGTGTGGCCCTAATAAAAGTCTTGGGTATGGGAAGTCCATGATAATGAAGAAACTAGAAGTTTCATCCGCTATAATCCACCACACTAGGTAAAGTGTATATTGTCGAGTCAACAACAACATCAATGCTCCAGTGTCGGAGTGAAATATCGCAAGCTACAAGTGCAAGATACACACATGTACCACATAGATTCACATACTCTGGCGGATTATAGCGAATTAAACTTCTAGTCCCTTCATGGAGACAACCCAGGACAGAATATCCGGGCGCAAAAAGACGAGAAGAGCCGACCCCAAATAATGGGAAAAGGCTAGGAGAAAGAAGAAGAAGAAAAACTTCTAGTTCCCTCTCTCATAAAAGTCATAAAACAAAATAAGAAGAAAAACAATAGGCCTATCGTCGTTGTCTTCTCAACCAAAAGACGTCCACTGCTGGACGAAGGTTTTCTGTATGGATCTCCATAGCACCCGGTCTTGTGCCGCTTGCTTCCAGCGGTTTCCAACCACTCGCTTGAGATTGTCCGTCCACCGTCCACAGGTGGGGAGTCGTCTAAATCTGCGCTTTAGTAGTTGGCCGGAGATGGGTTTTTATTTTTATTTTATTCCACTACAAGTTCAGTGCTATCTCATCTGATGATAAGTGATGATTCAGTCTAAGAAGAGCGGGCTAACCTGTTAGGGGCATGGCAGTTATAATTAACCCATACCCCTAATCGGTTTCTACACGACATCGTGCAGGAACGCTTAATCCCTTGACACCACGTCTTTGCCGGTAGGGTGGTAACTAGCCACGGCCTCCAGCCAGGCCCGACCAGGGAAAATTCAGATATTATAAATTCCCAAATTGACCCTTTTTTTTTTAATATATAGGCTAGCGCTTGGCTGCAATCAGACTTGCATGCAAGAGGTGATGCAGCCTAAGGTGGAGCGCGCTTGCCTAGAAGATGCCTATTAACTCTTGATTTGAAGGTACCTATATTAAAAGAGGATGGGAAAACGGAAGCCGGAAGGCCATTCCATATCCTAGCGGTTCGGATTAGAAACGAGGAAGTAAATCGCTTCGTACGAGCCCGCGAAATTTCGACTGCGTAAGGGTGTAGACCTTGTCGATGCCTTGCGGTTCGATAATAAAAAGGCGACGGAGGAACCAGATCGAATAGTTCTGCCGGGAATCGAACCCGGGACCTCCCACGTCAAGGCAACAGCGCTCAACACTGCGCCAGGGCGGTCGTCAAAAAGGCTTCCAGCTACTCGTTTGATATGGTTCTGCCACCTAGTGGGGAGACGTCCAAATTTGTGCTTTAGTTGTGGGCCGGAGATGGGTTGTTAATTATGTTGACGATGAGATTGCATTTAGTCAGTGGATATTGACTACCGTGGCCGACATTCAGTCAAAAATCTATTAATATGGAGTAAAACATTAGCTATAACATTAGCATTAGCATTAATTAGCTCTAAAACAAATTGCGATCTAAACACAAAAGTACTCAGTACCTAATCGCTGAGTCTGTCCGCAACAGACTAACCTATAAGTACTAAATCATATCTAATATACCTTACATGTACATGTAAGGTATATTAGATATTAGGTTAGTAGGTAGTATGTCAAGAGAATATGTACGAATATTAATAGTGAAGTTTTGGAATTAGTGTTAGTGTGGGTATTATTACTAAGTATTAGTATTTTTTAAGATTACCTAATATTAGTAATTTAGTATTAGAATTAAACTCAAACTCAAAATATACCTAATAATATTAATTGTCACTCATTGCCTAGTTTGGGGTGTCAAACTTAGCTTTGAGATTACATTGCGTTAAATTTTCTTACTTAACTAGAGTTTATTAATAGCTGAATCATTATGCTAAATAAGCGAAATAATAATAGTCTAACCTTATCGGTATGGCCAATAGGTATGATTGTATTGTCCAGTGGTATAGATTGTCTGCGAGCTCCATTTGTCCATAATTGTGTCTGTTCAATCAATATTATCATGATGACTGATGTTAGAATTAATAAGCAAAGTGCACTTTTACATGACACATTTGTTAACTATGCTTGCTTACGTGGCAGCGCGCACAGCGCGTGGCAGGAAATCACAGAACACTTCTACTTTTCCGGTATAGGTATTACTTTACTCTATGCTTATACTCCTAGCGGAGCAGGAAATCTGTACATGTGACCAAAGAGTATTTAATTAATCACTATAAGCTATCATCACTATCTGTTCTGCACGTGACTTGTGTGTTCAAATCTAGAATACAATACAAACTCCGCACAGATCACAGACATACACACAGTGGCGTGCACAGGGTTCGAAGCCAGGGTAAGCATTAATTATGTATGAGGGTGAAACAGCCAGTTTCCAACTCCAGGCTAGTGCTGAAAATTTCTTAAAACAAAAATCGAACTTCCTTATCTAAGATTTTTGGTCCGACCCGGGAAAGAACCCAGCACCTCTCAACTGCAGTCGAACATGCTAACCATGCTAACAAACCATGCTCAACTACTAGGTACTTAATATATTTTATAATGTGAATTGTAATGCAAAAAAGTACACCAAGAACTCTCTCGTTTCACACCCAAAAAGGTAGACCGTAGGTACCTACTTAAAATAATAATAATACTATGTAAGTAGATTGTTACGTTACCGATTGCAATACCGATTTCTGAACAATTCCAATAATTTTGTAATCACTAATCACTAAAAAAGTTGTCACATGCTGTTCTCACAATAATTCACGTGTTTTTTTACAAAGAAATGTCCTTGAACGTGTTAAAACAATTTTTTAACGGGACGAAATTCGCAATCAAAACAATAACAACACAATAACTAATATGGCGCGCGCGTTCGTCTGGTAGCCGGCGGAAGTCTCGCTAAATAACTCTTTTATTAAAATATTTAATTTCAATACTTTAATTACGCTATTATTTGCGTGAAAAAATATGTTTACCCCTTTTGGATGTTTAATCGGTGGCCGTATTATGTTTTTTTAATTTAGACTGCTTTTGATTTAATACTTAATTAATAATTTAGAATCTTTATAATTTCTTAGAATACAAAATCAGTGGAAAGAAATACAGTAGAAAATTTTAATTTATTTAATAATTTCAACAATTCTTTTTGGTATCTAGGTAAATACAGTTACTTAATTTTCATTATTAAAATAAGTCTTGAGTTGATCACGCAGTTTCCGGAAGCTGAGCTTTTTATTGACGTAACGTCGTGCGTTATGACTAGGAGTGATGACTCACACATGTAAATGTATTTCGTGTTGTATTACTGAATGTGAAACACACATACCTAAAATTTTTGCCATTTTTAACTCCTGCTTGTTCCGTGGCGCCAGCGTCGCGTCGGTTCAATGTTACTATGAGCGTATTGACTTTGGATAGAATTCGTGACAGCGCCATCTTCGTGATAATTACAGAATTAATATAGATGCGGGTGGTTATTTACTATAGATGGCGTTTTTATAAATTTATATTATTACAGTTGTTTTTTTATTATTTTATTATGTAATTTACTTGAGTATAACTTTCATTCAGTTGGGGTAAGCTGTGCTTATTTGCCTCTATGAACTGCACGCCACTGCATACACAGATCAAAGACACAGATACCTTGACCATGGAAGTAGAAAATTAGAACAGTATATAGAACATAGACTTAGAATGTAGCGAAAAATCCTATGTATATGATATAGAATAATACACACTGATGTTATTTTGAGTTGAATAATTTTTTATTTATTTATTTTTTTAATTTAAATTGTATTATGTGTAAGATGGTCCGTGACGTGTTGACCCTTGGGCTCCTCCTGAAAATCAGCGTTGCAGTATGTTTGGTAGGTAGATACCTATCTCTCATGCTGTGGCACGGGCTGAGGAGGTCGCCCATTGGCCAAACGTAGTTTAAGTGTAATTTGTGTTAATATAGTTACGCGTAGTATATAATAATTTAAATGTAGTTTAATAACAGTTTGGTCAATAAACTTCTATTTATTTATTTATTTATTTAATGTATAAACCAGTTAAAAATTAATGAATTATTTCCTTCCTAACCGAATCTAATTATCTCAAATCAGTCGCTTATATTTGAGGACAGTTTAATTTCCATTGAAATTCGCAGCCTTAGCGGTTGACATTTTAATTTAACGGGTGTCATGGAAATGTAATCAGAGGTTAGAGGTGCTGTTTAAAGTATTTTTTTACTTTAATAAGGTAATATTGTCTTTGTTGCACACGGTTAATTAACAAGATAAAAAATACAGAAAGAGTAAAAAACTACACAGAAGGACGCATTGGAGGATTTATTGCAATTTAAAAAGTATATATTTTCAAAAACATACCTTATTTCAGTACATAATCTGATCCCTGGGGTTTACTTTTCTCTCAGTTTTGCATATTATCATTTTCTAGGCTGTCACTTTTGTTATTATCAGCGAAATTATTGCGGCTCAGCAACCCTACCATACGATTTAACGTGTCGGCACAGTTTTGGAATATAAATGAGTTCAAGTAGCATTTCTTATTGCAAAATTGACATATCTGTTACTTATTGAAGTGAAAATATATCTTTGTTGATTTCCCATAATTCGATGCGCTTGGTCGGCAATACAATGCATTTAATTACAATCAATTTAACGCCTCAATCCACCACGCCGCTTTATTTACTAGAAAACCATTATATCCAAACATTTCTTATTGAAAATGAGGTTAAAAACATTTACGATTATCCTCATTTACGTTATATTCTGCTATTGCAAGGATTCAAAAGTTATTAGTATCAAAACACTGGGTTTTAAAACTAATGCCAATATAAAAGGTTTGGCCGTTGATAATCAACCAAAAGAAAAACATTTGAATACGGAAAGTCCAAATAGTTCTGTGACAAATCAAGAAAAATCTTCACGCACTGAAAACTCTAAAGTTATTACTCAAACTGAATTTAATTTAGATTATTTAAGTACAATAATTCCTAGTGAAATAAATCGAGATAAATCTTCGAGTGACGAAATTCCTAAAGTTAGTACTCATTTGGATGTAGTTGTTAATAATAATGAAACAACAACAGTTACTAATAAATACGCTCAAAGAACACCTAAAACTGGCAATGTAATTCAAATTACTTCAAAAAATTCAAATAAAACTGTATCAGAACAAATAAAGTACATAGAAGACAGAGTAGCAAGAAGCAAAGGAGTATATAGCAATAAAGAAGTCAAAGCAATTTTAGCAAATGCTCTTACTACAATTGAAACTCTATTAAACCATATAAAGAAAATTCTCAAAAGTGAGGAAGCGAAGAGCCTAGCAATTGACTCCTATAAAGGCTACGTTCCAATAAGTGAGGATATAGAAATTCCAGAGTTCATTCCACAGGAACCGAGTCGGAAGATATTCAAAGATGGATTTAATTTGATACCACATTAGGGATTGTAATTTATTAATATTAGATACATATATTATAATATGATTTTCTAATAATATAATTAATTAATAAAGTTTCAATACTTGCCATAGAGCGTGCTTAAATTAAATTGAATAAGTGTTATTAATATGAATATTATATGGCGACTTTGACGACCTCCCTGGCGCAGTGTTGAACGCTGTTGTCTTAACGGGGGATGTCCCGGGTACGATACCCGGCAGGGTCAATTTAGGAATTTATAATTTCTGAATTTTCTCTGGTGTGGTCTGGTGGGAGGCTTCGGCCGTGGCTAGTTACCAGCCTACCGGCAAAGACGTACCGCCAAGCGATTAAGCGTTCCGGTACGATGCCCTGTAGAAACCGCCTAGTGGTATGGGCTTAATATAACCACAGAATAGGTAATAGTATAACTGCCGTACTCCTAACAGGTTAGCCGGCTACCATCTTAGGCTGCATCGTCACTTACCATCAAGTGAGATCGCAGTCAAGGGCTATCTTGTAGTGGAATAAAAAAAATTGAAAATTGCTCAGAATATAAGTAGTACCAAATTTTTGCAGTATTCAAAATAGTATAACTAGCTGATGCCCGCGACTTCGTCCACGTGTATTGAGGTTTTGTGATTCCCGCGGGAACTTACATTTTTGGGGATAAAATGTGTTATTCCAGACTATGATCTATCTATAAATAAATAAATAAATCTCTGTGCCAAATTTCATCCAGATCAGTTCAGCCGTTCTGGCGTGATTGAGTAACAAACAAACATCCATTCATCCATCCATCCATCCAAACTTTCGCATTAATAATATTAATACGTATAGATAGTATATAGTATAGAAGTCTAGACTGCTGTATGTAGGTACTCTATGATTAGTATAGAATATTATTTTTAAATCACATAGATGAAGAAAAATTCTTTCTTTCGAATTTTCTTTCTTTCTTGTCAACTCACAGCACTTTTTACTAAGCATGTCTCCATTTAATTTTCCAGTGCAATCATTTTTACAGCCTTACTCAGTGGTACGCCATTTTGGATTCATTCCAAGTCTTATCTTGATTTGTTGCATTGTTTTATTGTAGTTGGCCCAATCATAAGAGAGATAAAAGCTCATGTTTCACAAAAGTTTTAACAAATTCAATGCATTGCCCTCTGAATGGGGCGATGCCGCTGACCCATGCAAATAATGCTAATTATTTCGATTTAACTGTCTTGTTGGTCTAGCGGTTAGCATGTTCGACTGCGGCTGATGAGGTCCCGGGTTCGAGTCCCGGGTCGGGTCATAATTAAGTATTGGGTTTTTCTGACTAGAAATTCTTAGTTAGGAGGCCCGGAGTTAGGAAGTTGGTGGTGTTTCACCCCCGTGCCTCGTACAGCACGTTAAGCCGTCGGTCCCGGCTACTATCACTAACATGATAATAGTCGTTAAAGCCCGCCAACCCGCATCGGAGCAGCGTTGTGAGTCTAAGCTCTAATTTCCACTCCCCTATGAGAGTGGAGGCCTGTGCCCAGCCGTGGGACGTTGTAGAGATGGGGTAAAATAGGGGTTTGAAGTTTGTATGAAAATCGGACTTAACGTGAGCGAAGCCGCGATAAAAGCTAGTAGGTACTTACTAAAATAGTTGTAGATTCGAATCCATCTCTCGTAAGTCTTAACAAACAAGCAAAAAGTGTAATGGCATAATAAATTAAAAATGGAATCTCAAAAACAAGTCTGTTAACCGGGTAACGTCCCACAAACAAATTTAACTTCACTGAACTTCGGTTACTTCGCAACATTTTCGCATTTCGCAAATTGATCGATTGTTGAACTTTGCGGCGTCGGTTAAAGATTGTTCACCTGCAGTCGACGAAAAATGCGCATAAGTCTTTTTTTTATACCACTACAAGTTAGCCCTTGAATGCGATCTCATCTGATGGCAAGTGATGATGCAGTCTAAGATGGTAGCGGGCTAACCTGTTAGGGGCATGGCAGTTATATTAAACCCATACCCCTAATCGGTTCTACACGGCATCGTACCGGAATGCTAAATAGCTTGGCGGCACGTCTTTTGCCGGTAGGGTGGTAACTGGCCACGGCTGAAGCCTCCCACCAGGCCAGACCAGGGAAAATTCAGAAATTATAAATTCCCAAATTGACCCTGCCGGGGATCGAACCCGGGACCTCAACATACTGCGCCACGGAGGTCGTCAAAAATCTCTGATCTGATCTGAAATCTGAGTAGTATTGAATTTGAATAGTAATTGAACTTGTTAAATTAAGGCCTAAATATTATGGACAGATTATTTTTGTGGGGATGAGTGATGCGTGTACACAGTTTTAGCACTTAAGCTATGTATGGACCTGACGTCAACTATATATTACCTACTAGTTGACCCGAACATTTCTATGTTTAGATCTAAGATATATATCGTAGCAATTGTAATATTTAAGAATAACGTGTCTAGTTATATTTACAGTAGATATTTATTTCAAAATTGGGTATTTGACAGCTAGTCAAATCGGCACCTTTTATCAAACGTCAAAACTCGGTATGGGATTTTGCATAAAATACTGAATTGTGACGTCATCAAAGTTCGACGCACATTTTTAAAATGGTTATTCAACGTAAAACTAACACGGGACGTGGATATTAGGACTTTTGGGAGATTCTCTATTAATTAATAATCAGTAAAAAATAATTTATTGGACTAGTCAAATACTCAATTGCCTCAACTATCAGTATGAAAACAGTTATTAATCTAAAACACTGAATAGTAGTAACACAGAATACTTAATAGTACGTAATTAATGCGTTAATTTGCGCACTGTGGCGATTCGGGCTCACAAATAGGATTTAGTATTCAAGATTGTATCAATCCTCCGAATAAATAATTTTATGCAAATCCGTGACTTAGTATTCATATTTACCTAAAGAAGCACAAACCCGTTAATATTCAATATGAAGGGCCGATTGCACAAGGACATTTAAACTGATTTAGTTAAGTTTTGTAATGCTGTCCATTTTTGGCCAATTCAATTCAATTCAATTTATTTATTATCAAAGAATTATTTTAAATAAAATTGTTTCTTAGTCGACTTGACTTGTCGACTTGTCTGGGGGCTGCAATCTATTACATAAATACAATATAATAATAATCCGTTCTGCCGTTCTGGCGCGATTGAGCAACAAACATTCATCCATCCAAACTATCGCATTTATAATATTAATATAGAAGTATTACACGAAACTTCAGCCCCTAGGAGGCAATGACATATCGTGTTGCGGGCGCCATTTGGAGCGACGCCAGGGGGCGCCACGATGCCAAATGCATTCCCAGTAATTACATATTCTCGTTATGTGAACAATTTAGTGCGGACTCGCGGCGGCCGGGACGCCTGTGGCATACGTTTAGTGTCTAACTACCTTAGTTCCACAAACTTATCTGACCCGGTGGCTAAAATTGGAACTAATTTGTATGCCTGTTTAGTTTTTGTTTTTTTATTTTATTTTTAATATATACTAGCGACGCTGTCAGCGGATCAGATAAATTTGTCGGACTGTAACGGCCTTTCTGTGTCTAAGACCGGTCTTAACTTTAAAGCGACGACCGGAAATAGACTAGAAATGTTAAAGCAAAGTTGACGACTTGGCACCAACATATCTGAAAGATAGGATTTATCTTAAAACGGTTTGATCTGGGTTATACAATCATTTATTACAAACTCTTTGATTGAAAAAAAGGACGAATGGCCAAGTTGTGACAACGCATATCAGTTGAATGCGATTGTTAAGCAACGTTGACCCAGTCGGCAACTGGATGGGTGACCGAATTTGGAAGTCCGAATTTGGCCTTTTCACTTCGTTCATGCCTCGGAGAGGCACACCCGGTTATTGTCACTATCATCTGATAAAAATCATTATAAAATAGAAACCTGAGAGTTGAGCCGTCTCTTAGTCGAGTCGTATGCGAAAGGACCTGGGATGCCACAGCATTACTAAGCCAAGAAAACCCCTGCCATTATGTGATAAATGATTTATTTATTTCACGCAGGACAACTTGTGTCGTTTACCTATGATAGATAGATAGATAACAAATGTATCTATCTATCTATGACGATAACAGACGCTACCACCGGTTCGTACAACTGATTCTACAGAGACTCAGCACTTGCTCTTTGCATAACAAGAATTTTACAAAATGTAAAAAATGTCTGCCTCGTTGGTCTAGCGGTTAGCGTAGTCGACTGCGGATCACGAGGTCCTGGGTTCGATTCCCGGAAAGCATAAAAATTGTTAGGTATTGGGTTTTTCAATTGTGAAATTCTCGAGGCCAGCCCGGAGTTGGAAGTTGTGGCGGTGTTTCACCCCCGTGCCTCGGAGAGAAAGAAGAAGAAAGAAAGCCGTCGGTCCCGGTTATCACTAACATGATAATAGTCGTTAAAGACCGCCAATCCGCAATGGAGCATCGTGGTGGGTATAAGCTCTAATTCCCTCTCTCCTATAAGAGTGGAAGCATGTGCCAAGCAGTGGGACGTTAATAGACTGTAGTGGTAAAAAATATACAATTGATAGGTTACAAGTATTTACACTGACTTGTGGGCGGCTGGATGTGAAGCCGGTTGCTTCCATGCAACTTTGTCATTATGAAAATCATCAATAGTTTAATAACCTCGACTCAACAAATGCCGTTTAATACAGTCTGTGATTAATGGAAAGGGGTCACGACTCGCGACCCTGAGCAACGAGGGATACGACGCAGAGGGAGAGAATTTAAAAAAAAATAGCGCTCAATGACTCTACCTTCCCTTTGTGTGGCCCAACATTAATAATTAATTCAGGGCCCATACTACCTAAAGCAATACTTTAGCATTATTACTCAAAATGACAGTTTGATGTCGCGTACCTTGACGTTCCTACAATAAGGATTATAATTCTTTAACATGAAAGTCAACGATAATGAAACAATATGGCTTTACGCGTCGGCAGTATGGCCCCTGGAAAAACAAACAATGCCTTCAAGTTGACAAGCTGCAGAGTAAATAAAAGCAAAACCTCATTTGACTACACATTCCATTATTAAAAGTGAGCAACCCTTAATTAGCCTGCCCCTAGTTTGCCCCGTGGGGACAGGGGCAATACTACCACCGCTTAAAGCCGTATTTGAATTAGCCCGCTACCATATTAAACTGCATCATCACTTTCCATCAGGAGAGATCAAAGTCAAGGGTTAAGTTGTAGTGGATAAAAAAAATATTATCTAATGGTTTTATTATAATAAAATTATTATAAATTAAAATATTGTTATAATAAAATTCCACAATCCATTTTAGACTTGCATTTATACAATTTCAAAAATTCCATTTTTAGGTATGCTTCCTAAAAAGCATAATATACTATTGAAGATTATGTAAAATTGTAAACGATAAAAGAGCATGGATTTAATGAAGACATGAATGCATGCCGTGGAGACCCTGGGGCCATGGAGTCTTAGTGCCAAAAAATTTTTACGAGATATTTCACCGCGGTTAATTGCCTCATCTGGTGACAGAAGGGCTGGCTCATTTTTTGCGCAAAGGATCAGCCTGGCTGTCCAGCGCGGAAATGCAGCCAGCATTCTTGCCACCATTCCACGCGGGCATGATTTATATAGTAATTAGGTTAGGCTAGCTAGCGTTAAGTTCTATTGTATTATTTTCAATAAAAAAAAATCTTTATTCAGGATTTCACACAACACAGAAAAATACCAAACAAATTACAAAAAAAAGTTATAGACTATCAATCCGTGTAGTAGAAAATCCTAAAAAGGGTATCAAACATCAGCGCTGATTTTCAGTTGACCCCTATAGAAAATCCTCGACGTCTCGGACCGGTCCGGGATTTGACTCGCTCCAGCTATGCTTGGGACTAGAGTTACTAGTATCCTTATAATGACTGTAATTTTGATTGAAAAGAGCAACTACCTTGTTCCTTGCTGGCTCTTCTCGGTAGGCATGCCATTCCGATCCAGCGGTAGATTCACTCTACGATTCAAAAGCACTTTAAAAGGTTTATTTGATTTATAAAGATTGAAGTCGAAGTTTTACTTCGGAGTTCTGGTTTGCAAGAAAAAATAATGTAACTCTTCAGAGAGAAATTACTTTCTGAAAACTTGCGTTTAAAACCATAGCGGGTTATAACTCATATTAAGCTACCCTCTAATTAACCCAGCCCCTTTGGGAAATGCGAACTTCTATTGCCGTGGCGGAGGTGCGCCCGTGTTCGCATCGATTAGCAAAACATTGGCTAATTGGCGAATTGCGCAGTAACCAAATGTAAAACCTTTCAGTATTAATTGGGTAGATACCTACTTATCTAATTTAATTTCTTAAAGCTCGTAATTGGGAAATATTATGAGCTCAAATCATGCTTCATACTAATATTATAAATGAGAAAGTGTGTCGATTGTAGTGGGTGGGTGGTTAGGTTAATCTTTTATCCCGGAAAATTAAAGAGTTCCCGCGGGAATCAAAAATCTTTAATCCTTGCGGACGAAGTCGCGAGCGTCATCTATTGTACTTAATAAATGCGAAAGTGTGCTTGTTTGTTGGTTTGTCCTTCAATCACGCTGCAACGAAGCAACGGATCGAAGTGATTTGTTGCATGGATATAGTTGAGGTTCCGGAAAATTAAGGAGTTTCCGTGGGATAAACAACACGGACGATGTCGGGAGCATCATCTAGTTTAAAATAATCTAAGCGTAGTCCCACAACTTTACCTGACCCGGTACTAGTAAAGTAAACGGTAAAGTAGCTATTAAATATTTAAAAAAAACCGGGCAAGTGCGAGTCGGACTCGCGCACGAAGGGTTCCGTACCATTATTAATAAATAATTACCTTTGTTAATGAACCGCAAGACTAACTTTGTTTGTAGAGGTTTATTGTTAATATCAAAAAAACTATGCTAGTTAGAGCATTGGCTATAGTTTTCCTTTAAAATATACGTAAATTCCTATTGACCATAATTATTTCAAATTTTTCGATTGGTAAACTCCGGAGATAAGGGGGGGGGAACGGTATTTTTTTAGACATTTTCCCCGATAAATCAAAAACTATCACAACTAAAAATAATTAAAAATCTGTTTTAGAATGTACAAAGTAAACCCTTTCATATGATACCCCACACAGTACCTACAGTTATCTCACTTTTAAATTTCAAGCCTCCGATTTTCCCCCCTTTTTAAATAAGAACAAAAATAATTTCCAATGTTTTTTAATTCCAGTGTCTTTGGGCCACTAATATACACAACTATTCCAAATTTCATGTCGATAGCTTCGGTAATTACTGAAATAATCGAGTGTGACGGACGGACAGACGGACAGACGGACAGACAGACGGAGAAAGTCGCACCATAAGGGTTCCATTTTACCATTTTGGTACGGAACCCTAAAAAAACACTAAAGAGGCAGAAAAATTAGTTCGAATTTCGACCACCGGGCCAGATAAGTATGTGGGACTTGTACCTTATTTTTTGGTACTTAAGCCTTGCAATTTTGCATAGCCCAGTGTTGTCAGTATCCAAAAATTCGAATATCAGTTGTCACTAAAAATAATCTAGCTAGAAATTAAGCTCACACTAAAATGCTTTCAAATTACTGTTGAAAAAAAAAGTTGGCCCAAAACGAGCGTTGTCATTAGTCTAATGGCCATCGTGAGTGTACCGCGATCGATTCCACATGAGCCGATGTTTTCGTTATCGATTCCAATATGGCGGCGCGTTTGATCGCACTACAGGAAGTAATTTATTATTTACTAAATGATGCCCGCGACTACGTCCGTATGGATTTGATTTGACCCACGAGGTCAGGAGCTGTTAGAACGTCGCTGTTATCGCATTTAGTGTTCCTCTAAACGAGTCTAAACAGTCATACCTAGTGGTTCGCCCCGAACTAAGACCTCGCGGCGCCATCTATTGACATAAATGTGAAGTTCTGTTAAAAATACTGAAGCTCATTAAAAATTAAATAATTCCGTTTTCTTACAATATTTATCTAATTTTAGTATTTGTTGTTCAAGTACAGGATATAATTGAAATAATTGATCAAGTTTCAGGCTCATCCTTTCAGAAAATTTAGAGTTCTGAGGTCATCTTTGGACGTTAGAAAATCACCACTTTGAAAGCCCCCCATTTCGTCAATTTTGGGGGAAAAATTAAAAAAAAAATATTTTTGGACTCTATTCCTAATTATCTTTAAAATGATATACCGCAACCCTATGTAACTTTATAAAAAATATTTTACTTCGCATTCGCTTCTATGAGAGCCCCCCTGAAATAAAGATTTTTATTATTTTTTAAGCCATATTCGGCGGGAGGCCATTGGTTTACATATTATATTTAAAGCTGAAGTAATTGCGTTCAGTAATTCAGAAGTTATAATGCTCTGACAGACGGACGGACGGACGGACGGACGGACAAGTGCCAATTCACCCAAGTAGACTCAGAGACCTTCGCTTCGCTCGGTCAAATATTAGTTCCAATTTTAGTCACCCGGCCAAAAGTGTTGGTCGGACTTGTAGGAACAGTGAAAACTTTGACATTTTGTTTTGGTTTCATTTTATTTTTCATATCTACTAGCGACGCTGTCAGCGGATCTGGTAAGTTTGGGGACTATACAGATTCAGATTCATTTATTTTGTACCTATTTAGCATGAACAATTGTACAATAATTGAACCGTCACCCCGTTAGGGCATATGCAATTTGAGTGATAGGTACTTCGAAATTATTATTTTTATTTCTCGGTAGGTACTTAATAATGTTAGAAAAGTTAGTCATTGAATCGTAGGTGCTTAATTACTGAAGTAATTTAAAAAAAAAATTAGAATAGCAATTTCGTGGATTATTATTTACTTATTACGAGTAGATAATGCCCGCGATTTCGTCCGCGTGGATTAAGTTTTTTTGATTCCCACGGGAACTCTTTAATTTTCCGGGTTAAAAAGTAGCCTATATCCTTCCCAGGGATACTTCTTCCCCTATCCCTATACCAAATTTCATCAAAATCGGTGGAGTAGTTGGGCCGTGAAAGCGTAGCAGACAGACAGACACACTTTCGCATTTATATACTATTAGTATGAATTACAAAAAAATTATAAATTACTCCAAACTTTTACAATTTACTTATTGTATAACAATGTCACTATTTACAAAAAGAATAAAATTAAAAAAATAAGAAAAAAATGACAATATAGTAATGAAGAAGTCATAGACATAACATGTAAACATAGCATTGATGGTTATAGCGGTTTATTACTCTGTTATATATATTGATGTATCGCATTTATTTATCAAATGGTCCTTTAACTTGCGTTAAAAAGTACCTACATAATATAGAGTGTTGGTAAAGCCGATGCTCAATAAAATTAACTCCAGCCTGAGTTCCCCCGGGCCCCAGCCAATTGTCGACGCTTCAATAGCGTATTTGTTTTATAATAAGCTCCGATAGGCTTATCAAATGAAAACGTTGACTGCAATGCCTGTATTGTAACACTAGATGATGCCCGTGACTTCGTATGCTTTTAAGATTTTAAAATCCTGTCAGATTTTTTAAATTTTTGATATAGAAATCTATATCACTCTCCAGGTATATAACTATTGATACGGCATCTCAGAAAGGGTTAATTTAAATGAAATCATAAGGTTATAATGACAAAATTACCTGTTTATTCCGACATAGTAATTGATATGTGGTAGGTTTTTTTACAAATTGTTCACGACCGTCAATACTGAAATACCTATGTATGAATCATAATAAGTATGAATTTACAATGCGACATCAATTTCTAATTTTCGCATCTCAAAAAACAATTTAAAAGAAACCTCTGCATTGAAATTTATTTTACACATACCTCTTAATTTACGTTTTAAAGCAATTTTTCTCCTTTTGACATTTAAGACCTTTTGTCTTCGTTACAACGCGAGGTGTCGGTGACGATGTCGGTCACGCGTTTCCACAAATTTACCCCCTACCAAAAAGTGCTCAACGCGCCTAAAGAAGTTTTCACTTCAAAAATATGAGTTTGAGTTTAAACATTATAGCAGCCCTCGGTTTGAGTTGGGGTTTAAAATAGCTTAGCAATTAGCATATATATATATATAATATACGCGCTCGTATCGTGTAGGCCTCCCGTTGAATAAACGGCAATTTTTCAGTACACTTTTTTTTTATTTACTCGTGCCAAGGTTTTTTACAACTTGACACAAAAGCCCTTTATTTCGCAGTCGCGGCTGATATTTACATTTGCTCTTTCATATCACGTGATGCGTAACTTCTGTAAAAGCCTTTCATCTATATCTATACTATTATTATAAATGCGAAAGTTTGCATGGATGGATGTATGGATTTTGGTATTACGTTTATTATGTAACTAGCTGATACCCGTGACTTTTTCCGAGTGGATTGAGGTATTTTTGTTCCCGCGGGAACTCCTTCATTTTGTTTGATCAAAAGTAGCCTATGAGCTATTTCAGACGGTGATCTATCTCTGTGCCAAATTTCATGACTTTCACATTTATATTAGTCACAGAGATAGATTATAATATTCTGGAATATCGCATAGGCTACTTTTTATACCGGAAATTAAAGTTTCTTCGGGAACCCAAAAAACCTCAATCCGGGCTCAGCTAGGGCAAGGGCTAACGTCGATGCGTTGCTCTTTTTCGGCGTGATTGAAGGAAATACCACCAAAGCAACAAACAAACACACTTTCGCAATTATAATATCAGTATGAGTATTATGTACCTACAGGAATTTATCATTTACAGTTTTATTTTAAGTATAGAGAACAAAACCCGGCTGAGTTTGTTGTGGGCTCTTCTCAGACCAGGGCGCGTTTGGAACCCTTGTAGCTTTAGTTTTAAGATAACGTTACCCATTATCACCATCATGCTTTTTAAGTAATTTTTAGACGAAAATAAGTGTACCTACAGTGTACCGATATTTAATAAATAAATGACTATGACTATGACTATGATATTTATTATTATCTGTACAAAACTGCGTAAGTATTTGATAGTACAAAGTTACGGACAATAAGGCAACCATTAACTTTGCAATGGAAAAAACATGCAGGAAATATCTCATACCATTATATAAGTTATAAATGGTCTGAATCCAACATTTGAAGCAAGATTAATATTGCGGCTTGATTAATGATAATACCGAAATATATTATCAGGAATTGTAGAAAATATTATGAAAAAAAAATCTTACCCTGTTAAATCGCCATGGTACATTATAATGGTACATTATCATTACATGGTACGTAAATGGTTACATTATCTAGTGTTATGAAACTTGGACAAATGAAAATTTGTTGACTCGACAATGCACGATTGTTGGATAGAAGCAGGCGTTACCTGTTCCATGACAATGAAAAAATTAGAAGTTTAATTCGCAATAATCCGCCACAGAAGGCAAATCTATGTGGTAAAAATAATAACAAAATAGCCTTTTATTTCCGAACCTAACTTATCTAATACATAGAAGTTTTTATATAAAAATTAGTTATTCTAAATTATGTCTCTAGGTAAGTTCGGCGTGCCTGATGGCATAGGCCTCCTCCAACTCTCGCCATTGGGCTCGATCTGCTGCAACCCTTGTCCAGAAAGGACCCAATGTCCGACGAATGTCGTCTTCCCATCTTCTGGTCGGTCGTCCCTGTCTCCTGGCCCCCTCCCTTGGGTACCATAGAGTGACTAGTTTGCTCCATTTATTTAATTTGCAACGCAGCATATGCCCTGTCCAGCCCCATTTCAGATGGTCAATACGAGTAAGTATGTAAGACAATCTATGTGGTACAGTGCGTATATTGAACTTGCAGCCCGCGATGTTCACCACACCACACAAATCTTCCAAATGATTTATTCTCAACGTACGTTTCACTCCGACACCGGAGCATCTTCAGAAGATGTTGCCTCTATAATGCACGATTGCAAAGCGATACTGCACGAATGCAATGACAAGCAATGTACGAAAGAATAAAATAAGAATAAATAAGAAATAAGAGTAAATAAGATTGTATGAAAGAAGAAGCAACGAACGATTCTGTGGCGGATTATAGCGAAATAAACTTCTAGTTTTTTCAATGCACGATTGTACATCTCCTGATAATGCTCTGGTATCGGAGTGAAACGTACTTTGAGAATAATTTGGAAGATTTGTGTGGTGTGGTGAATATCGCAAGTTACAAGTGCAAGGTATACACACTGTACCACATAGATTTTTTATAGCCAATTAAACCTCTAGTTCTTTCACTGTAATGGACTTCTGCTAAGTAACGCCTACTTCTATCCAAACTATACCAAGTTAAAATGGTTTTAGGCCCAAGAATTACTAATATTGTTTTAAACATGGAAAAAATGAAATAAATTACTTTATCCCCGTCTACCACATTAGTAGCTATCCCGTTGCATATGTTGTTCCATATTAATTAAGTTTGGCATGTTCTATGGAGTCCTATCGCGTCGCGTCGCTTTCGTCGCTCACCTAATCAGGGTCAGTTAAAATGGTTGCGTGCTTCAAAGGTTCCCAAACGACCGAAGCCACGGGCTAAGCCAAGTTCATGCATAAAACTAATTAATGAGCCACAAGTAAAACTGTCACAAGTCTAATTTAATTGGAAACAATAAATGCACGCTACGATTAAGGGACTAATCACACTTACAAACTTTCATTCGTATTTCGCTGGACGATTTTGGGCTGGTTTCTGCACTAAAACAACCCCATATTTTATATTCTGTTGTTGCACTTCACCTGCACGTCTTTATTCCAGCCTTTTGAGCTCGTTCCAGAGTCTAAAATTCCACCTAGATTCTCAGACCTGCTTGCAAGTGATGATGTAGCCTACGAAGGAACGCGCTTGCTCAGCAGATGTCACAGAGTTTAATTAAGTAATATTAAAAATGAATGAGACCTAGATATGATATACGCACCTGATTTAGAAATATAGGTTTATAGTAAGGTATAGGCTTATACAAACAAAAGGGTGGTATAACATCGCATAACACATCGGAAATGGCCTAAAAGATGTCGCAAGAATGCCAGTGGTACGTAGTTACACGGACATGTACGGATCTCAATATAAATGTTTTCATTCAAATAAACTTTTACAGGCGCTATTGAATCGGTTCGAAATGCCATAAAATTTATGTCAGAAACCATCAGCTTTGTATAGACAAAAGTACCTAATCAAAGCGACCAGAATAAGTGTATTTTGTCCCTGGTTTGGTCGTAACCGTAAACTTAAGCAACCGTATTATTCGAAAACAGTACGAAACGAAACAACCGTAATATTTATCGCACGATATCAATCTTAACTTTGTACCTTGTAACTACGAAAGGCGTAGATCGTTAATTAACGGTACAAGATATAAGCTGAACGTTTAATTTTAAATTTTACAATAAGCAAATAATATTATAAATGCGAAAGTGTGTTTGTTTGTTGGTTTGAGCTTCAATCACGTCACAACAGAGCAAAAGATTGGTGTGATTTTTTGCATGGGTATAGCTGTGGATCTTTGGCTACTTTATATCCCGGAAAAATAAGGAGTTTCTGTGGGAATTAAAAAAAATTATTCCACGCGCATCAGCTAGTATTCTATAGTATTCTTAGCCCTTGACTGCGATCTCACCTGATGGTAAGTGATGATGCAGTCTAAGATGGTAGCGGGATAGCCTGTTAGGGGCATGGCAGTTATATTAAACCCATACCCCTTCGGTTTCCACACGGCATCGTACCGGAACGCTAAATGGCTTGGCGGCACGTCTTTGCCGGTAGGGTGGTAACTAGCCACGGCCGACGCCTCCCACCAGGCCAGACCAGGGAAAATTCAGAAATTATTAATTCCCAAATTGACCCTGCCTGGGATCGAACCCAGGACCTCCGCACGTTAAGGCAACAGCGCTACACACTGCGCCACGGAGGTCGTCCGAATCTCCACTTTAAGAATTGAAGATGTTTCGAATAACTCAGTCTAAAGACATATTGTCATTTCTGCAATATTTGTCAGTACTAACCATAGACTTAGAACGTAGCGAAAAAATCCTATGTCTATGGTACTAACTAATCCATGTTAGATAACATAGTAGTTATCCAAGCAATGAACGAACATGATATCACTGACAGGGCGTACTACCATCGCATAAATAAATCCGCCTTGTTTTAACATTGTTGACGTTCGTGTTTTACAATATAACCCTCATTATATTGTCGTCAAGGAACGTGACATAAAACTGTAATTTTGAAATAATTACTTAGGTAACTGCCCCGAATTTCAATATATTGAACTTATTCAAAACTATCTTTTGGCCGCGACTTCGTCCGCATGGACTACTCCCCTAGTTTATCACACCCCTAGTTTTATCCCTTATAGGGCCAATGCCAAATTTTATCCCAATCCATCTATAGGTTTTAGCTGTGTGTTGCGTACGTATCAGTCAGTCAGTCACCTTTTCCTTTTATATATTTAGATAACATTTTGGGTGGAGATGTCCACAAGCCCCGCACTTGGCACGAGCCAAGCGGCTCGTAAAGCTAGATTAGTTCGATGATCCACCCTTTTAGCGGCTTGCAACTACGCCGCGACGGCCATAGCTTTCTTTGTTCGCTTTTACAGCGCCATTACAGCGCTGAAAGCGCTATAAGTCGGACAAATAAACGTGGCACTCTGTGGTAATAGCCTGTGGTAAAACTTAGTGAAAACAGACTAGGGTTCAGGCAGGTCATATTGTCTGCACGAAACGACCCGCAGATGGGGAACGACGTTTTGTATTATCGCGCTAGTGTGCGCATTCCTAGCTATAAAAGTAAATAACTAAGTAGTTTCACGTGTAATTCAGGTACCTTCAAGGCAAAAGTGAATAGGCATCTTCTAAGCAAGCGCGTTCCAACCTAGACATTGCTTGCAAGCATGACTGTCGTCAAGCGCAAGCCTATCTAGCGATTTAAAAAAAATTAAAAAAACTAAGTAAACTAATTTTTATCCGTCAGACATTTTTTCGTCTCTAGTGTGTTGTCGTTCTAACATCGAGTTTTAGTGTTCATTTTTGCTTCTATATCTTTATGATAAATGATAACGCCGGCCACATACATTCGGAATTCCGTTTCGGAATCCCGATTCGGAATATCGAATCGGAATTCCGAACGTACATCACACACATACGTTTATTTCCGTTCGGAATAACAAGGCTCAGATGTTGGGAGACGCTATCCTCTGAATTCAGATATTCTGTCAGCGAATATGGACGACGATTTTCTCATGGCGATTGCATTGTTGCTGTATCTAGCTAAGAAGAAGAAATACGTTGCCATTACTGGGTGCATCCCCTTAAAACGAGATACGGCAGCCATTTTTTCCGTTCGGAATTCCGAACGCACAGGCTTCCATTCGGAATTCCGAAACGGAAATTATTTCGAACGGAAAACTACTATGCGTGTGTGACAGACCCATAGATTTTATATGTGTCACCGTAAGATTGTAAAATCCGTTAGATTATAATCTAACGGTTTCTATCCCGCTAGATTATAAACTGTCGAAAGATTGTGAACCGTTCAATGTTCTGAGTATTAATTTATGAAATATTTATTGTTTTTACGTTTTCTTGTCTCTTTCTTGTACATTTCGCGCGCGAGTTGAATGCAGAGTAAATGTATGGTGACACTTACATTTACTCTGCATTCAACTCGCGCGCGAACTGTAGGTTAGGTTAGGGTTTGACATGAATATTCAGGTAGTGCCCGGCCGCAGGCCGGGCACTTAGGTTCTATCGGGTTAATATACCTAATATATTACAATTTACCGAAAAATAACGCGTTAAATTGTAAGCAGTATGTTACGGTTCACAATCTGTCGAAAGTTTATAATCTATCGAGGTAAAAAACGTTATATTATAATCTAACGGTTTTTACAATCTTACGGTGACATATGGATTTGCTACGTTCGGAATCCCAAATCAGAATTACGAATCGGAAATCCGTTTGGGGATTCCGAATGTATGTGGCGGGCCTAAGACTCTACCACCTGTTCGGAAATTGTTTCTACTGAGAAGAACCGGCAAGAAACTTAGCAGTTGCTCTTTTCTAAAAAAAAAAAGGTTACATTAAGTAAACAATACAACACGTTACGTTACAAGTATTACACTGACTTGTGGGACACTGGATGCGAGCCCGGTTGCTTCCATGCAACTTTGTCATTCAGAAAATCATCGATAGTGTAATAACCTCGACTTAACAAATGTTGTTTAACACATTCTTTAAATTTATGTAATAGCACATCCGGAAACCCTTTGGGAACCATGTTATAAAAGCGTATACACTCGACCCAACAGAGGATTTCTGTACCTCTCCTCTCTCCTTCAATGCATTCATTCTCTTCTTATGAAGGTTATCTCAAGAAATCTTTGAGATTTCAAAGAATCACCGACGAATTATAAAAATAATATTGACTTACTTGAACCTTTTCAATCGGGTTCGGTTTATTGAAAGTCTGTTTCTATCAGACGAGATTCGATTCAGAAAGTCGGAAAGCTGTAAATAATAAATTAATAATACATTAAATGAAGGGAAAAGGAAAAGTCGCACAATTTAGCAGAAACAAATTTATTCATTCCTCAAAGAGAAAACAGGGCTTTCGTAGAGCAACCTTTATCGTATTAAAATTTATATGTTCACTAGCTGATGCCCGCGACTTTTACCGGGTGGATTGAGGTGTTTTGGTTCCCGCGGTAACTCTTTAATTTTCTGGGATAAAAAGTAGCTTATGTGTTATTCAGAGTATAGTCTATCTCTGTGAAAAAATTTCATTTACATCTGTTCAGCCGTTCCGCTATATTTTAAGTATAGAAGTATAGGTTGAATAGAACAGATAATAAAGGAGTTTAAACTCAAACTCAAATTATATTTATTCAATTTAGGTGTACACATATTGACGTCCAAATACTTATAATAATATATATTAACATAATAATATAAATGTGAAAGTGTATCTGTCTGCTACGCTTTCACGGCCCATCTGCTCAACCGATTTTGATGAAATTTGGTAAAGGGGTAGATTGTATCCCGGGGAAGTACATAGGATCCTTTTTATCCCGGAAAATTAAAGAGTTCCCGCGGGAATCAAAAAATCTTAACCACGCGGACGAAGTCGCGGGAATCATCAAGTAATTAAATAAGTAATATATTCATTAAACTCCATACTTATATTTTAAATGCGAATGTTTGTATGTCTGTCTGCTACATTTATCCCATCTGTTCAAACGGTGTTGACAAAGTTGCGGGCATCTTCTAGTGCTTTTATAAAATGCTTTTATTTCCTCAAGCGAAATTTATGAATCTGCCACTTTTGCCGCTTTGTTCTATCTGTCAATACTGAAAGTTCAAATATCCTTGCATCTGAAACAATAAAAGCTCACAGATTCTTGCTTGATGGCACTTTAGAGTTGTTTACTGCAACTCGCTTTCTTATTTATGCATTTCGGAAAGACAAACGACTTCAAGCTGGATTTATGACATTTGTATTAAAATGTTTAACTTTAGCTCGACTATTTCAAACTTTTCATAAATAACTAAAACTAGTGGACCCACCCCGGCTATAGTCTCTCGGATGATTACCTTATAATAATACCAGCTGATGCTCGCGACTTCGTCCGCGTGGTTCAAGTTTTTTTTATTCCGAGATAAAAAGTAACCCATGGCCTATCACTCTCCAGGTCCTCAACTATACCTACCCATGCCAAAAATCACGTCGATCCGTTGCTCCGTTGCGGCGTGATTGAAGGACAAACCAACAAACCAATAAACCAACAAAAAAACAAATTAGTATGATAGAATGGATAATTTGTCATAACATTTAGGCTAGCAACAATTTCGCATTTATAATATTAGTATGATAGAATGGATAATTTGTCATAACATTTAGGCTACCTGTAATAAGTTTTTTTAATGCCCACGTTAGTTTATTAATGATTTAGATTTAAAATATTGCTTCTTATCTTACTTACTCGTATTACTAATTTTTTTTTTTTTTTTTATCCACTACAAGCTAGCCCTTGACTGCGATCACACCTGATGGTAAGTGATGATGCAGTCTAAGATGGTAGCGGGCTAACCTGTTAGGGGCATGGCAGTTATATTAAACCCACACCCCTTCGGTTTCTACACGGCATCGTACCGGAACGCTAAATCGCTTGGCGGCACGTCTTTGCCGGTAGGGTGGTAACTTAGCCACGGCCGAACCAGGGAAAATTCAGAAATTATAAATTCCCAAATTGACCCTCGTACGTTAAGGCAACAGCGCTACACACTGCGCCACGGAGGTCGTCACGGACTAATATTATAAAGGCGAAAGTTTGAATGGATGTATGGATATTTGTTACTCAATCACGTCCGAACGGCTGAACAGATTTGGATGAAATTTGGCACAGAGATAGATTATAGTCTGGAATAACAAATAGGCTACTTTTTATCCCGAAAAATTAAGGAGTTCCCGCGAGAACCAAAAAACCTCAATTCACGCGGACGAAGTCGCGGGCATCAGCTATATTATTATAATTTAGAATAAGACCACTACAGACCCAAATCTATCTATCTATATAAATAAATTGCCGAATGTATGTAATCGCATCACTTCAGAACGGCTGGACCGATTTCTATGGAATTTTTTGTGCGTATTTTTGAGTACCCCGGGATGGTTTATATTCACAATTGGACCCGGTAGGCAGGGTGCAAACGGGTTCTAGGTTCCATCACCACCACAGCCCAGCGTGGTGGGTCTAAGCTCTAATTCCCTCTCTCCTATGAGAGTGGAGGCCTGTTCTAGGTTCAGGGCAGGACAAAGTCTGCCGCGCCCGCTATTTTGCAATAAAATTGATTGATTGATGGTGTTTATAAGCGGTATTTTTTTAAATGAAAAGGTTACCCTTTTTGTTTTTTAATCGAAAAATGAATGACAGGGTAAACAATAACTTTTATTTAACCGCAGTCAATAAAGGCGGCCGCCATTAAACGATTGCGTAACCGTAAACCTTACATGGGTACATGTTTTACGAACAATGGGTATACGAGAAAAAAAGAAAAAAACAATACTATTATTTTTCCTTTCATGACCACGAAACGTGTCAATATCAGCTTTTTGAGTCCCAAGTTAGGAGCGAGAGCGATTTAATTAGGTTTAAACCTTTGACGAAAAGCGTTGAAATTTTTTTGATAAAAAGAAGTAAATTATGCACCTGGGCCATACTGCCAACGCCATATTGCTTAAAGCTATATTGTTATATATTGTTGACTTTCGTGATTTAGAATTACAATTTTTAATAATATTTACAAAAATATAACCCGATAAAAAAAATTATAAAAATAGCCCTAGCATAAATAAATAAACTAATAATAATATAATAGCTTCTTTAGTTATGCTTGTTTATGTGTTGCACAATTTGGGAATAAATATTTTTTCTTTCTTTTCTTTCTATAAGCTTGTTACTTGTACCATTCACTTTGTGTGCCATTGGCCTATTTCCACTGGATGGTACGGGAACAATGCGTGACGCGGGAAATTACGGGGAAAATTGTTAATGAGATGAAGGAAACTTTGGCATTTTAATAGCTTAATCTAATGATCTTGTGCCTACTGTAACACGCAGGTCTTATTAAGTATTTACCTTTCTTATTAATTATGAAGGGTTGTAATTCCATATTATAGTATATTTGGGTATATTTCAGAACGTAAATTCTTTAAGGATAAAACGAAGGGCCCTGTACGCTTACTCCGAGTTTTTACATTGCAAATACGATTATCGACGTGAGAGCTCACCTCACCAAGTGTAAGCGAACGTTATAGTAAAATGAACCTTAACTGCATTGGTTTAGAGCTCATTTCGTGTATTTATTCACAGCCAGCGCTCCAAACACTGAATTTGTGACTTTAAAGCAAGAGCTTTGGGTCCATTTTACTTTTGACCGTTCGCTTACACTTGGCGAGGTGAGTTCTCACGTCGATCAACCGTATTTTCAATGTAAAAACTCAGAGTAAGCGTTCTGGGCTTAATAAACGGTACGTGACGGGAATGTGTTAGTCGACAGAGTATCTCCCTGATTCCTTACGTCACCCGTAGGGTTAATTCAATTCAATTCAATATCATTTATTCAATATAGGTACACTGTAGGTACACTTATTGACGTTAAAAATTACTTAGGTACTTATAAAAAATTAAACTTGATGGTCATAATCGGTTACGGTATCTTCAAACTAAAGCTACGAGGGTTCCAAACGCGCCCCGGGTCTGAGAAGAGCCCACAACAAACTCAGCGGGGTTCTTTCTTATTATCACCATTAGCATGCGAACAACGAGTAAAATTATATCAACCCGTTATCTTTATGTGTCTATCGAAGCTTACATGGTTACACATAATATGACTTGTCTCGTTATGTCAAAAGTAGAGATAAAAGAAATATTCCTTATCTATGCTATTTTTCTCTACGAACCCTTACATGCCGACTATTTTTTCTCGTAATATACCGGATTTTGTGCATGTTAGGGTATACGAGAAAACTTAAGTTCTGTATTATATTTACCCAATAAAACCCCCCCGGCACATATTAAAGGGACAACCTGAGATTCTTTACACTTAGACTGAAACAAAATTTTTGAGGTGTAATGAGAGCCTAGCTTGTATGCCAGAAATAACAGCAAACAAGAAAAAAAAAATTGTTTTAAAACCTTTCTCCAAGATGCCGGCATTGACATCTGTCTCTCTCTCTCGTTGCGAGATATCTCGTTGTGCGCCACAACCCACTACAGATAGACACACTATCGTATATTTTATAATAAGAAAGTATGACACTAGGAGTACAAAAATAAATTGAGAAGAGAGACATTAATATAAATGTTTCCCATCCGAATCAAAACCTACATAAAAATACCCTCAATTAAAAATAACAGCGCAGTCAGTTTAAATTACCCACAGACACTGTATCCTTTTGAATATTGCACTCCAGTGTTGCCAGACCATTTGGCGAGTTGCCAATGCATACCAACTTTAAATAAATGAACAGGAATTGAAAACGTTTTGTTAAGGTATAGCCCCACTTGAGATGCACTAAGCGATGCGGCATATTATTTGTATGCCTCCTTGCCGTGTCGTTTACGTGGGCCCAGCTCCATACAACGTCATACAAAGAATACTTGTCGCTAAGATACCGTATCTAATTATCACCATCATGTTTTATAAATAAGTAATTTTTAACGTCAATAAGTGTACCCACAGTGTACCTATATTGAAGAAATGAGATGATTTATTGATTGATAAGTGCAGCGCTTCGCCTCTACTACTACAGCCAAATATTGTCCCACTGCTGGGCACAGTCCTCCACTCTCGTAGGAGAGATGGAATTAGAGCTCAGACCCACCACGCTGCTCCAATGCGGGTTGGCAGGTTTTAACGACTATTATCATGTCAGTGATAATAACCGGGACCTACAAAGGCACTGAGGTGACACACCGCCAACTTGCAGAATTTCTTAACTGAAAAACCCGATACCTAACAATTTTTATGCCCGACCGGGAATCGAACCCATTACCTCGTGATCCGCAGTCAACCATGCTAACCGCTAGACCAACGAGGCGCCTCTACTAGTGGGGCTAAAACTTTACGGGGCCGACGCACGCTATATTTTTCTGCCGTTTTTTGATTGCATTGCAAAACGGGCAGGTTTTTTGTCCGCAACAGAATAGATGAACGAGGACACTCCAATCAAGGCATCCGTTTTAAACTGTGGTCACAGTTTAGGGATTGGAATGTTGCCTATGTCAAAAATCGTAACTGCCTCGTTGGTCTAGTGGTTAGCATGTTCGACTGCGGCCGACGAGGTCCCGGGTTCTAGTCCCGGGTCGGGCCATAATGAACTATTGGGATTTTTAGACTAGAAATTCTTAGTACTAGCCCGGAGTTAGGAAGTTGGCGGTGCTTTACCCCCGTGCCTCGGAGAGCACGTAAAGCCGGCGGTCCTGCACCTGATCTCTCTCCGGTCGTGCTTGGATTTTCCGTCCCGTCGGGGTATAATAGTACAGGAACTGAGAGTGCACCTGTGTTTGCGCACACACTTGTGCAGTGCACTATAATATCTCCCGCGCCGATGGCTAATCTCTCTGGAGATTGGCCGCCGTGGCCGAAATTCGGTCGGGAGAAAGAAAGAAAGAAAGAAAGAAAGAAAAATATTTCCCAGAAAGGGAAATCCCATGCATACAAAGCAAGGCGCTGATTTTCAGCTGTGACCCCGGTTACACGTCACAGTTACAGCAAAAAATTAAAACTAACCAAAAGTTTAAAATGAAGCAGCAATTATTATTTTTATAGCATATTATATATTTATATTAGCAGGGAGGACATTATTATTTGTTATTATGTGTCAAAAATAAATCACTTTTTTTTTGCAAGGTTTTATTTAACTTGCAATGTTTATGGGTTTTTTTAGGTGATAACATCTGTGAGAGAGGTACTACACTGTCTCGTTGGTCTCGTAGTTAGCAATATTCGGCTGTGGATGACGAGGCCCTGGGTTCGTATCCCGGGTCGAACCATGTAGTATTAGGTTTTTGTGACAAAACATTCGCAGTAGGTATTTGGTGGTGTATTATTATATATTTATTTAACTCTGTGCCGCGGAGAGCACGAAGAGCCGTCGGTCCTGCGCCTGAGATCTTTACCTGAGATAATGCTGAGATATTACCTATAACCAGACTAAAATATCACCCGATAAATTCGGTCGGGATAACATTATTGAAGTGAAACTTCTTTAGAATCGTTGTGAAAAAATGAAACGAAAAAGTGACACCAAAAAGAGACAAACTTATATAGGATTTTGCCTGCAAGACAATGAGATAGAATACAAGTTAAGTAGGTATATTTATCTTGTTCCCTCATGGGCTACATTTCTGAAGTTTCACTTCTTCCGTGTGTGAATTGCAGACACACACTTTTTTTTATTATTGTGTTATTTTTTTTTTACTTCAACCATTACCTGCATACCTTATCTAAAGCTTGCAACAATGTCACGCAATCCCCGCCTTTTCTCTGTAAGATTTACAGCGCTTACTTTGTGCTGGAAGCGCTGTATAGCTTCGATAAACGTGCCGATGCGATAAAACTTCGGCCGTTACATTTATTATGGGCGTATCTAGCCAGAACTACACAGCTATTGACTTACATGACGACCTCCCCTCAAAAACGGCTACACATTAAAGTATATAACTTCTGTATAATTTCACTAAAATAAGATAAATACTAGCTGATACCCGCGGCTTCGTCCGCGTGGATTAGAGTTTTTTGGTTCTTAATTTTACGGGATAAAAAGTACCCTATGTGCTATATACGGCCGACGAGGTCCCGGGTTCTAGTCCCGGGTCGGGCCATAATGAACTATTGGGATTTTTAGACTAGAAATTCTTAGTACTAGCCCGGAGTTAGGAAGTTGGCGGTGCTTTACCCCCGTGCCTCGGAGAGCACGTAAAGCCGGCGGTCCTGCACCTGATCTCTCTCCGGTCGTGCTTGGATTTTCCGTCCCGTCGGGGTATAATAGTACAGGAACTGAGAGTGCACCTGTGTTTGCGCACACACTTGTGCAGTGCACTATAATATCTCCCGCGCCGATGGCTAATCTCTCTGGAGATTGGCCGCCGTGGCCGAAATTCGGTCGGGAGAAAGAAAGAAAGAAAGAAAGAAAGAAAAATATTTCCCAGAAAGGGAAATCCCATGCATACAAAGCAAGGCGCTGATTTTCAGCTGTGACCCCGGTTACACGTCACAGTTACAGCAAAAAATTAAAACTAACCAAAAGTTTAAAATGAAGCAGCAATTATTATTTTTATAGCATATTATATATTTATATTAGCAGGGAGGACATTATTATTTGTTATTATGTGTCAAAAATAAATCACTTTTTTTTTGCAAGGTTTTATTTAACTTGCAATGTTTATGGGTTTTTTTAGGTGATAACATCTGTGAGAGAGGTACTACACTGTCTCGTTGGTCTCGTAGTTAGCAATATTCGGCTGTGGATGACGAGGCCCTGGGTTCGTATCCCGGGTCGAACCATGTAGTATTAGGTTTTTGTGACAAAACATTCGCAGTAGGTATTTGGTGGTGTATTATTATATATTTATTTAACTCTGTGCCGCGGAGAGCACGAAGAGCCGTCGGTCCTGCGCCTGAGATCTTTACCTGAGATAATGCTGAGATATTACCTATAACCAGACTAAAATATCACCCGATAAATTCGGTCGGGATAACATTATTGAAGTGAAACTTCTTTAGAATCGTTGTGAAAAAATGAAACGAAAAAGTGACACCAAAAAGAGACAAACTTATATAGGATTTTGCCTGCAAGACAATGAGATAGAATACAAGTTAAGTAGGTATATTTATCTTGTTCCCTCATGGGCTACATTTCTGAAGTTTCACTTCTTCCGTGTGTGAATTGCAGACACACACTTTTTTTTATTATTGTGTTATTTTTTTTTTACTTCAACCATTACCTGCATACCTTATCTAAAGCTTGCAACAATGTCACGCAATCCCCGCCTTTTCTCTGTAAGATTTACAGCGCTTACTTTGTGCTGGAAGCGCTGTATAGCTTCGATAAACGTGCCGATGCGATAAAACTTCGGCCGTTACATTTATTATGGGCGTATCTAGCCAGAACTACACAGCTATTGACTTACATGACGACCTCCCCTCAAAAACGGCTACACATTAAAGTATATAACTTCTGTATAATTTCACTAAAATAAGATAAATACTAGCTGATACCCGCGGCTTCGTCCGCGTGGATTAGAGTTTTTTGGTTCTTAATTTTACGGGATAAAAAGTACCCTATGTGCTATTCCAGACTATAATCTATCTCTTCTTTTTTTTTTTTTTTTTTTTTTTTTTTTTTTTTTTTTTTTTTTTTTTTTTTTTTTTTTTTTTTTTTTTTTTTTTTGAGGGTAGGCGCTCAAATTGTAAACACACGTTTTTTTCAGACTCATAAGTTTTTATGTATTATTTAAATAAATATAGTATTTTGGTGTACTAAAATGTGTTAAAGTGCCTTTTTTACCTACCTGACAGTGTTTCCTTTCAAAGTTCAAGTGATCTGTGCTTATTTATTTAATACAACCACTTGTTAGTAACTTTCACTACTTGTCAACACATTTTCTTTTTCTTTTCACAATGGATTCCATTAAACAAACTATATCTGAACTTAGCGCCCACTTTAATACCAGGATGGAAGAATTTCAAAGAAATATAATGCAGGGTCCAAGTTCAGCCACCTCTATGACTACTGATATAGCAGCGCAATTCAGTTCCTTTAGGAGCTTTGTGATGGCATCACTTGAAGGACTTCAACTACAGGTCCAGCTCCTCTATAAATCCCATGATGAAATGGAGATGAGAAGCAGACGCAAGATTCTGCTGATTCATGGCATACCGGAGAGCAAAGACGATAAGGTAGAATGTGCTGCCACTAAAGTGCTCACGGACCACTTAAAGATTCCTGTCGATGCTGGATGTGTATCTCGCTGCCATCGCCTGGGCCACTCAATATCGGAGAAGCCAAGAGCTGTTCTCATTAAGTTTCACGACCTTGCACTTAGAAATAAGTTGTGGTTTGCCAAGACTGCTCTAAGGAACTCTGGCATTACTCTATCCGAGTTCCTCACTAAGGAACGTCATAACATCTTCGTGGAGGCTCGCCAGCGCTTTGGAGTTACCAAGTGTTGGACTAAGGATGGGCAAATCTACGTGGTTGGGCAAGATGGCTCGCGGCATCGTATCAGTACGGTCGCTGAGCTTGACGCTATTCGTGCTCCAACCCTTGCTCCGTCGACTGCAGTTGGTGCGCCCACGTCTGCTCCAGGAACCCCTAAGGTTGCAGCAGCTCCTCTGAATATTAGATCCAAGAGGGCCGGCAAAAAATAAGGCTCTTTATGTTGTTCTCTCGTTGTTTAGTGTCTGGCCTGTATTTGGCATCATTGTCTAAAATAAAACTTGTAAGGTAATCATAAAAGTAAATAATAAAATAACATAGCTTTATCCTTTGTTATTGTTACTGACACTTGACATGTTTGACAATGACAAGCAGTGACAAGCAAGATGACGTACTTTACTGTCTATGCTAGGCTTTCTTGTCTTTGGCCTATGACCATAGACTGTAAGGGAATAGACATACTTTGTTCATCTCAGTTTACCTTTATTTTGTTTTTTTTTCTTATATCGATTCATTGCATCTCTTGGTGGTTAATATTATATAATTTTAATTTAGAATAATAAGCATGTACGTATTACATTACTATTCTCAATTATTACTCAGCGATCTTTACACAATTTCTGGTGGGTAATAGAAGGAGATCGATTCTACAGAAACACCTTTTGGTATCATTAAAATATATTTATTTTGTATTAAGTATATATTATTTATTTTATAATATTTATTTATATATTATATTATATTATTCTATAAAAATGGCTAATAACGATAGCTGGCACAGCTGCTCTGATGACGAATTTTACTCAGCTTCTGATCGATCCGACACATCCGTCGCTAGTTTTCTCAGCACCTCTTTATCCCTTCATTCTCAACTTACCTCAACTCTGTCATTGTTTCCTAAAAACTTCAACGCTATTCATATTAACGCTCAAAGTATCCCATCCCACTTTCCTGATCTCCTTGCTTCTTTTGAAAATAACAACAACATCCATGCTATCCTAGTCTCTGAGACATTTCTTAAACCTTTTTTGCCTTCTTCCTCCTACTCCATTAATGGTTTTCACTTGATACGGAATGATCGCACGGGTAAGGGGGGAGGGGGTGTGGCAATATATCTTCGTAACCATATTCCATTTACTATTCTGGACAAATCACCCAGCATGTACTCTGAATCTGCTGAACACATTTTTATTGAAGTTTTGTTTGGTCAACTGAAGCTACTCCTTGGCGTATACTACAGTCCTTCTCTACATATAAATTATTTCCAATCGTTTGAAACTCTGCTTGAACAATATGTACCCACAGTTGACCATACAATAATTATGGGTGACTTTAACACGTGTCTCCTCAAAGGAGATGCGCGTGCCAAACGTTTATCTGACATCGTTAATAGTTCTAACCTGCTGATGCTCCCTTCCTCAGCTACGCATTTCTTTCCAAACTGCGCACCTTCTCGGCTGGATTTGATGATGGTCTCCTCCTTAGAACATGTCAATTTACATGGCCAATTCCCAGCTGAAGCGTTTTCTTACCACGATCTGATTTATGTCTCATATAAAATACGTCCTCCAAGGGTGAAGCCGACTATTGTCATGCGACGTAGCTTCAAGAACTTTAATAATGATAAATTTCTACAAGACCTTCATAATATAGACTGGGACACTATCTATACTGCATCTACAGTGGACGATAAAGTAAATTTATTTAACTCAATGCTAACTGAGCTATTTGACGTACATGCACCTCTACGGCCAATCAAGCTGAAACACTTGCCCGCTCCCTGGCTGACTAAGGATATAAAAGTAGTAATGGCTAAACGCAACTCAGCTAAAGCTAAATTTAAATTTAACCCTACCGATGATAATCTCGCTGTATACAAAAAACTTCGGAATCGTTGCAGTAAACTTTGCCGAGATGCGCAGCGCAATTATATACATGACTCCATAGACAGTGGCAATCCTGTAAAAACATGGAAGTTTCTGGCCTCGCTAGGTATTGGCAAGCAGCGTAATCAAGCCATCAAAAACGTCAACTTGGATCATCTTAATAATCATTTCACTACAGTGACTCTGATGGATAGCCTAACTAAAGCTAATACCTTAGCCTGTATAGGCGCTTCTGCTACCCATTATTTCACTCCCTTTAAGTTTAAATCAGTTACGCCGAATGAAGTTGAAAAACACATTCTAGCAATTAAATCCGATGCAATTGGGAGTGATGGCATAAGCCGAAAAATGGTGCTATTGGCTTTAGAAAAAGTGACCCCTATTCTTTGTCATATTTTTAATTGCTCCTTGTCAACTAGTACCTTTCCTAATACGTGGCGTTCAGCATTTGTTATACCCGTCCCTAAAACAGCTAATCCTTCGTCATTTTCTCACTTTCGTCCTATTTCCATCTTACCCTTTTTATCCAAAGTTGCTGAACGAATAGTCTCCTCTCAACTTCGCATCTACCTATCTTATAATAACCTCCTTAATCCTCTTCAGTCAGGTTTCCGACCAGGACACAGCACTGTCACCGCGCTTACAAAGATCTGCGACGACATTCGATATGGGCTTGATAACCAGCTGGTTACAATTATTGTTCTGTTGGACTTCAGTAATGCTTTCAACACCGTTGACTTTGATTTAATGTTAGCCATTCTGAAGTCTAATAATATATCGCAGGAAGTAGTCAGCTGGTTTCATTCATACTTATGGAATCGTAGGCAATGTGTCCGTGTTGACAATGAGTCCTCTTCTTTTTCCTATGTTCAGGCTGGTGTTCCACAAGGGGGTGTCCTGTCACCTTTACTCTTCGCTATTTTTATTAATACAATTTCCAATTTCCTCTCCTCTACTTTCCACCTCTACGCCGATGATCTGCAAATATATACTTCTGTACCTGTAGATCAAATTACAGCTGGTATAAGTAAAATTAATTCAGATTTAAGTAAAATAAGCTCTTGGAGTAAGTCGTATGGCCTTAACATTAACGCGAGTAAATCACAGGTTATCATTATCGGCAACCCAGCACAAACCCGTAAGGTTGATGTTAACTCCATAGAGCCAATTGTGCTGGATAACACGATCTTGCCCTTTAGTGACACTGTTAAAAGCCTCGGCTTGATTATTGACTCCTCTTTCTCTTGGGTACCGCAGGTTAACCACGTCAGCCGACGCCTCTTTGCTGCTATCGGCTCTCTAAAACGCTGGAAGAATCTCCTTCCTATCAAAACTAAGATATCTTTAGCTGAAACACTCCTTTTACCTATACTGGACTATGCCGATAGCAGTTACACGGATCTCACTGAGGAGTTACTAAACAAGCTTGAGCGCTTACAGAACATGTGTATTCGATTCATCTATGGATTGAGGAAATTTGATCATGTTAGTGCGTATCGTGCTCGTCTCAAGTGGCTTCCAATTAGGTTGCGACGAAATTTTCATGTTCTTTCTTTACTATTCTCTATCCTATATGCTCCTCATACTCCCAGCTACCTTAAAGAACGTTTCAACTTTCTCGGTGCTGTTGATCGCCATATGCAGCTGCGTTCCACTTTGGATAATAAACTCAAAACTCCTCACCATCGTACAAAATTTTACAGCAAATCGTACACGGTGCATGCTGTGCAGTTATGGAATTCTCTACCCAAAAATATTAGAGACTCCAAATCCTTACCTATTTTTAAAAATAGTCTCAAAAAATATTTCCTTGACCAAGTCGTGCCATAACTAAATTATATTTCTATCGTAATTCGTTACTATGCTTATGTTATATTATTTATATAATATATGTAATTTATGTATGTATTATGTATATACTATTTATGTATGTTATGTATAATATAATAATATATTGTTACCTATATTTATTTATTTTATTTATATGTAATGTATAAATATATAATACGTCTAGTATGTTTTATATTATCTGATAACCCACTAATAATAACGTGTATTCTATTGTGCCACACTACCCTACACATCTTGTTCTATCCTCTCACCAAGGGTTGCCTGGTAGAGATTGCTCAGTAAGCAATAAGGCCGCCTTTGCATATCTAGTTTACCTAATTATAGTTAACTTTGTATTATTCTTTCTTGTGTGCAATAAAGTATTTATCTATCTATCTATCTATCTATCTCTGGGCAAAATTTCATCAAGATCCGTTCAGCCGTTCTGGCGCGATTAATATCTTCCATCCATCCATACATCCATCCAAACTTTCGCATTTATAATATTAAAGTAGGTATAAGTATAGATTTAAAAGAAACGTAGGTAATTATTTTAAAGTAAAATAAACGGTTCTATTGTACGTCTACTCTATTCGCCCGAATGCATAGGTATATAATTACTTATTACGAATCAGCTAAAAAATCAAGACAATTTTTTAGTCGTTGTCCTGCTGGTCGTAACAGTGGTCAGAAACTGCCTCCTCTTGTCCAGTTGTAATATCAACTTCATCAAATCCTTTATATCCACATCTAGTTTGACAATTTTCTCGTAAAACTTTATGTGAGTGTACAAAGTTCTTATAATTTTCGATGATCCTATTAAAACATGGAAGCTCTTTAGTGTTGAATATAACACCATCTGTTGTTGCTTCAGGTTTCTTATCAGTGAAAAGCAGTAGCCCAGTTGGTAATTTACGTGCTTTCTATATTTCCTCCTCAGTTTCTGCGCATATGGCAGATGGTACCTCGTCTCGTAAACGAACTGTGCCATCAAATTTATTATTTGTGTCTTATCTTTATATCTAAGTTCCACGTTGTCAAATAAGAAATATACCTCTCTCAGAGCGTCCTTTGGTTCGGAGTTTTCAATGCCATTGAATCTTCGAGTCTGTACAGTTATATCGTCTTCATCGCTATTAAAATTTGGCATATGCGTTACGTTTGACTCTAATATCGTTCTGATATCTAAAGTGCGTTTCCTGAGAAAATATTCTTCAATACTCATGTTCTTTGCTAATTGTTCCAATGGTACAAGATGTGTGGTTCGGACGTAAGGTAACTTTGTTGGAGTGGTTTTAATTATAGATTTTGATGACAGTTCTGCATTGATCCTGCGCGTTGGGAGTCTGTGTTGGAATTTCCCATTAACCACGTCCGTGAGCATGGCGTCCATCAGTGCATCCGCTTTCAAATCATAGTGCAGTTTAGTGTTTGCACCAGTTAAATAAAAACCTGTAAGTATATGTATTTTTCAATATTTTGTATTTAATAATACTTACCTACTATGCCTACAACGGGTGGTAAGCTTTGCTACTTTTTGAAGTGAAAACTTCTTTAGCCGCGTCGAGCACTTTTTGGTAGAGGAAAAACTTGTGGATTCGCGTCACCGACATGCGACATGCTCTGCGCCGACATGCTCGCATTGTTACGAAGACAAAATGTCTTAAATATAAATATACTACATTCGTAATTAAACTTTAATTCCTTAGTTTTAAGGTTTATATTTTAATTTTAATTTTTTTATTAAGAAAAATAATATTTAAATAATTAAAAAATATATATTAATTATTCGTTTTTACTTCTATCAGCAATGACTGCCAATTTTTTTTTATTCCACTAGAAAGAAAGAAAGAAAGAAAGAAGATGGTCTTGGCAGTCCGCACATAAGCCAATAGATGGCACTGCTTGTAACGTACGAAGAACACGAAGAGCCTGAAACGCGATAACGAAGTTTTCTCTTAATTACGCTGTTTAAACAACTTCCAAAGACTCATGTGGACTCGTGGGGATCCCCACTCCCCAAGCACAACCAGCTGATAGGAGGGTGATTATCCTACTGGTAGGGTAGGTTACTAGCCACGACCCAGGCCTCCCACCAGACCAAACCATGCGGCTCCATGGAGGTCGCCTCTGCCATGTCATGGAGAGGAAATACAGGAATATTTTCGCTAAAATTCACTTTTTTAGTAACCCGTTTATAGATAGGTACTTACATATTATCACCCCTAATGTACAGCAAACGATAACCATTCTCATTTCCTACATGAATTTTCATTTATTTTCACACCATGCCACGTTGTATGTATGACGATTACAATGAGGGTTTATTCCGCCTTTCACTACTTGAAATCGATATCAGATTAAAAAATTCGTAATGAAAATAGTATTTTTTATTGCCGTATAAAATTTACGACGCAGGTACACAAAACTATATTAATTTACACTTAAAACGTTAAGCTTAAATACACTTCAAATGCTAAAATCTAAATACTTATTAAACTAACTATAAAATAAATTTCATCAAAATTGGTTGAACAGATGGGCTGTAAAAGCGTAGCAGACAGACACACTTTCGCATTTATAATATCAGTATGGATTAGGTGATGCCCGCGACTTCGTCCGCGTGGACTACGCAAATTTCAAATCACTAACAAATCATCACAAACCTATAGAGGTAGGTTTTTTAATCAAAATCGGTTGAAAACATGGTATGTACAGACAGACATACAGACACACTTTCGCATTTTTAATATTAGTATAGATTGATCGAGTAACGTTGTCACGATCGAATGGGATGAAAAACTCCCACTAGGCATTCTGAGCTGGAATCGATTGTAGGTCACCGACATTCGTATGACGTCACGGAGCGGGAAACTCGGTTAGGGGATGAATAAATAATTCGCGTCGCCTCGCCCGAGTTTCGCTCGCGGAAAGAAGAAAAGACTAGGTTTAAACCTTTTAACAAACGGGAAATGGAGATCCGACTCTAAACTCTAACTCAAATGAAAATAGTGATTTGAAATTTGCGTTACATCCGTTACATCCTGGGGAAGGACATAGGCATTTGTCCTCCGGGCATTTTTATCTCGGGAAAAATGGCTAATTTTGCATAAAAATGAGACATGATTTTCGCTTTAACGTATAACTTTTCGATTTCTGTACTCGATATCTTATCAGGCATATTGAAATCGCTCGCTGGGAAATGTTTTTCAAACTTATGAGACCAGGTATCTCATGGTATGAAATGTTTTTTATTTTTGTACAATAGGCATGACTGATTTTGAAAAATGGTCAGATTATGTTCGGAAGTATCTACTATTTCGAAAAATATCTTATTTAGGCAGAAAAATAAGGTTTGGTAGATGAAATTGAAATTTTAAAATTCACGCCAAAACGTTCGGCGGTGTCATGGCGTCGTTTGTGACGTCACTATTATTTTTACCAATGTACCTACTCTGTGCAGTAAGCAATAGTGTGATTGTCAAGGTCTTGTTTTTGGCGGGAAACAAGAAGCGCGTATTTTAAATTGAAATTTTAAAATACTTCTTTTGTTTTCAACTTCTACAGGAAAATTAACTAATTTTCATTAATAAATAAAGAAAAATGCCGTCCGATAGTGACGGTTTGAACACAGGCATGGATAACGACGCGGGCGGGAAAAGGAAACCGCCGAGGCGTAGTCAAGACCAGCAGCAGGAAAATGTCGATTTTTACAAGCCATACCACAAATTAAATTATAAAAGAGTTTTCCCTGAATCAGTAGGAATAGCTGAATACACGGTTTTTATTGAGAGTCGTAAAGAAGGAGTCAAACTAGGCAATACCAATCCCTTAATGTTGGCGGGAGTTTTTAAAAATGAAATTAAAGGAGTAATTAATATAAGACGAATAAACGCATCTAAAGTTGGGGTGGTGTTCGCGCGAGCAATCAACGCCAATGATTTTTTAAAAAATGAAAATTTCCTGGATAAATACGAATATAAGGCATTCATACCAGCAAGTGCGGTGGAAACGATTGGGGTACTCAGATATGTTCCCATAAGTATAAGTAACGAGGAATTATTCAAAAAACTATCATCAAAATATGAGGTTGTCGCTGTGCGTCGCTTCACCAAGAAAGTTAATGGTCAAATTAAACCGTTTAGTTCAGTAAGTATAACTTTCCTATCAACCAACTTACCTGAATATGTACATCTGGACTTGTTCCAATATAGGGTGCATCAGTATGTTGCCCCGCTCTTACAATGTTATAAATGCTTCAAATTTAATCACGGAGCAAGAATTTGTAAGTCAGTGCAGCGATGTTCTATATGTGCAGAGGAGCATCGCTACACTGAATGTGAGGAAAATGCGGTAATTAAATGCATAAATTGTGGTGGCTCTCACGTTGCAATATCTAGAGACTGTCCGATAAAAAAACAAAAAATGGAGGAAAAGTATAATAAATCTTCTTATTCAAAAGTTTTACAAACAAAACAAATACAAAATTTATTTAACAACTATAATGAAAACTTCCCTGCAATGAATAAACAAACAAAAATAGATACAGTTACAGTAGATAAATCACAAGTTAAACCTAATAACACTCCTAAAGTACAGAAATCAAAGACAGAAACTGCCCAAACTAATACCACAACTAATAATAATGAAACTCTTATTGAACAAATTATAACAAATGATACTATCTTGAAAGCACTTATTGGAGCATTGGTGGCCATGGGTAACTCAGGCCGTAAACTTACTACATCAGTTGTAAAAGAAATGCTTATTAATAATCTTAAAAACAATGGATAAACAATTTATTAGAATTTCACAATTTAATATACAATCTATTAATAATAAAAAACCTTTGCTTATTAATTACCTAGTTAAGAACGATATAGATATTTGCTTGTTAAATGAAACATGGCTGCGAGAAAATAGAGCTATCAACATTCCTAACTACAATTTCATTAATCAGAATGGAAAAAATGGACGTGGTGGAGTAGCAATTTTAATTAAAAATAGTTTCAAATATTTTGTTGTCCCTACACCGTTCTATGATTATATGCAGTCAGTAGCTATAACCCTTACTACAAGCCTAGGCAATATGTCCATTTTATGTGTTTATGCTCCACCCAGTGGGGGTCGCTTTAAGGTCCGAAGATTAAAACAAATTATAAACAGTTTACCTAAGCCACTTCTTCTTTCGGGTGACTTAAATGCTCATCATATTGCTTTTGTGTTTCTGTGGTGGTGTCGTGTGGTGCGGGTTGTTACGTTCCCTCAAATATGGTCGAGCGAAGCAATGGCTGGATCATGCGTCATGCTCGTGAACGGGTGCCACCGGCGGGAATGGGGCTACTTTCTGTCTGCCCGTCTTTGACATGAATTGAATAAACAAATTTAAGAAATCCATTAAAAGTATGCTCCTGAAAAAAGCTTATTATACTGTTGAAGATTATGTAAATGATAGAGGAGCATGGATTTGATCGCTCCAACAATGCTGGGGACAGCGGTTACTTATGTACACATTGATATAGTAATTGTAAATGAATTATTTAAAAAGAGCAACCACCGAGTTTCTTGCTGGTTCTTCTCGGTAGGAATGGCATTCCGAACCAGTGGTAGATTCACTTGACGATTCAAAAGTACTTGTAAAAGTTTATTTGAATAAAAAAATATTTGATTTGATTTGATTTGATTTGGATGTCTCACAACAAAAACTAGAGGCACTGATATTTATAACATGTTGGATGAATGCGATCTTTGTATATTAAATAACGGATCTCCAACTACAGTAGGAAGTATTAATTTTAATCAATCTTCTATTGATGTTTCATGTGTTAGTCCTTCTATAGTTCCTTTATGTGATTGGCATGTATATGATGATCCTATGGGTAGTTATCACTACCCAACCATAGTCGACTTATATACTTGTGTTGAAAAGTATGATGTAGGAGAACCGTGTGAACATTTTAATTATAAAAAAGCAGACTGGTCAAAGTTCCAGGCTGAAACAAAAAAAACGTTTGAAAACTTCACAATTGATACATCTAATCTGTTGGCTACTTATGAAAACTTTTGCACTTTACTTCTAGAAATAAGGAGAGATTGTGTACCTTTAATTACCAAACCTAATATGTTTGTTATGAGAAAACCAGTTCCTTGGTGGGACGCAGACTGTTTGGAAGCTGTAAAGAAAAGTAAAAATGCTTTAAGATTTTATAAATTAAACCCGACAATAGAAAGTTACATAGAATATAAAAAAATTGATGCCTTTAAAAAGAGATTAATCAGTGAAAAAAAGAAAGCAAGTTGGAGACGAATTTGTGATTCATTTAATAGATATACTCCAATAAGTTATATCTGGAATTATATTAGGAGATTTAAGAGGATACCTGTACATAAGCCATCAAAAAATGATGATTGGATTCCTTCTTTCTTAGATAAATATGCACCCACAGTAGTACCATCTGAAAAAGAAAGCAATATTATAAATTTAAATTCAATATTTAATCATATAGGTAGTGACAGTAGTTCTTTTCTATTGAAAGCATTTACTTGGCATGAATTTACTGCAGCCATCCAATCAAGGAGAGATTCCACTCCGGGGTTAGATGATATTCCATACAAACTTATTAGCAACATGCATGTTAATGGACAAAAAACTCTCTTAAAAATCTTCAATTTGCTTTGGGACAATCAATGTATTCCAAAGTCTTGGAAAACGCAATGTGTGATACCTATTTTGAAACCTGATAAATCAGAACATGACTTTAACTCCTACAGACCAATTTCACTTTCCTCTTGTGTAGGGAAATTATTTGAATACATGTTAAAAAACAGATTAGACTATTACATAGAAGCAAATAATATTTTACCTGAACAGCAATTTGGTTTCCGGAAAGGAAAAAGTGCAGCAGACAGTTTTGCCTCTTTGATTTCAGATATAAATCATTCATTTGCCAGTCATGCAACCACAGTTTGTGCATTTCTTGATATACAAGGTGCATTTGATAATGTAGATCCTTCCATACTGGTCAATATTCTGTGTGAGATTGGTATTCCTGGAAAAGTATGTAAATGGATTTTTAATTTTCTATATGACCGAACTATGTATGTTAAATTTAATAACATTATACATGGTCCTAGAAATGTATACAAAGGCACTATGCAGGGTGCTACTATATCTCCCTTGCTATATAATATATATACATGTTTAATAAGTAAATACATTACAGATAGAAATATAAACTTTCTGCAATTTGCTGATGATCTCCTTGTATATACTGTAAATAAAGATGTAAATATAGCTGTAAATAATTTAAATTTAGCATTGGAACAAGTCCATGATTATTATTCAAATAAGTTAAAATTAAACATCAGTCCTAGTAAAAGCGGAGCTCTAATTTTCTCCAAAAAAAATAATTCATGTGATAACTTTGTAAAATATAATAACACAAGATTACCTTGGTTATTGGAAAAAAAATTTTTAGGAATATTGCTTGATCAGAAGTTAACTTTCCAAGAACATGTAAATAATCTATGTAAAAATGCCTTTAGGGGTCTGAATGTTTTAAAATCGTTAGCAGGTGTGCATTGGGGAGCTGACCCACAGTTGTTATCAATGCTTTATAAAAGTATAGTTAGAAGTCATTTTGATTACAGCACATTAGCATATTTAAATGCTAATAAATTGGTTTTAAAGAAATTAGACATAATTCAGAATAAAGCCTTGCGTATAATAACTGGGGCTATGTGCTCTACACCAATTCATGTAATGGAAGTAGAAAGTTGTATTCCTCCACTTTTAATAAGAAGACTTGAAATTGCTGAACGATTTTGTGTTAAATTAATAAGTTCAAAAAATAGTTTAGTTTTAGGAAAAATACTTCCCTATGAAGTTGCTAACTTTGATGATAGCTACATTGATGTAAATATGCTTTTATCTGGTCGATTACCAGACATTCTAAGGATTGTTTTATACTCACAGACCCAAACCAAAAATATGTATAAAAGCAAACCATGGCCTTTATATAAATTAGAATATGATGCTTTAATGAATGTCAATGTTACTATATGTCAAGAAAAAGTGAATTCTCAAGTGGAAATGTTAAGATATTTAGCTGATAATCACTTTTATACAATTTATACAGATGGTTCAAAATCTGAAGAGCATACTTCTTCAGCTTTTTATGACTCACAAAAGAAAATATCTAAAACTTTTAAAATTCATAATTTATGCTCTATTTTTACAGCAGAATGTTATGCAATATACTTATCTCTCTTGTACATTAATAATATTGTGAATTCACAGTTTCTCATTGTAACTGATTCGAAAAGTGTTATACTAGCTATTGAATCTAATAAAATAGATTACAAAAAAAATTACATTATATATAATATAAGAAATATGCTATACAATCTTAATAAAAGAAAGAAGATTGTTACCTTTATGTGGGTCCCTTCACACTCTGGGATAACTGGGAATGAGGTAGCAGATGTTGCTACTAGAGATGTACACTCATCAACATGTTTAGATCACTCCTCAATGCTGGAAATACCATTCACAGATATGTATGCCTTGTTAAGCAATGATTTGAAATCTTTATGGAAGTCATATTGGGAAGAAATAAGCAAGTCCAAAGGAATTTGGTACTATGAAATACAAAAAAGCCCGCCAGCCACTCCTTGGTATAATAAAAAAGGGATTAATAATAGAAAATTCATTACGACTATAAACCGAATGAGATTTGGACATAGCAGAGTGGCCACCCACCTACATCGCTTGGGAATGAAAGAAAATGCAGATTGTGAATATTGTGGCGAAACGAATGGCGACTTAAATCATCTTGTTTTTCAATGCCGTCAATTTGGTCTAAATAGATTACTACTCATTAGCTCCATTCAAGATATTAACGATGGCAAAGTTCCTGATACTCTTCAAAGTTTATTAGCTGATAAAAAGTTCTTCCGGCCATTATATTCCTTTATTACTGGTGCTCAAGATATATAAAAACAATGAAAACAACAAACAGTGAACCGATGTAAACTTTCAAACTTATTTGTAATTTTTTGACTTTTTGTGACCAAAGCTAAAAGATAGACTATAGAGTGATAGTGAGACTTGTTAATTTGTTATTGTAACTTCAGCCCGCCTAGGGTAATATTTTATGTTTATATTGTTCTGTGAACTTTAGGCTCAGAAGGACTGGAATCCAGAGCCGTTAAACCAGTTAAAAAAAAAAAAAAAAAAATGTGATTGTCAAAGTTCGAAAATAATTGTGACGTCATTCGCTTCATATTGGTGTTTTAACCAATATGGCGGATTGCTGTATTTTATAGTTTTATTTTATCAAAATAAATAGCAATCTTACTCGAAATAGGAAAATAAATACGTTTTTTATAATCCATGAATCCAATTTTATTAGATAAATTTATAATTTCATGGATTCTTTGTTACTGTCATCATGCCTATTCGAACCGCTAGAATATGGAACGCCCTTCCGGCTTCCGTTTTTCCCTCTGCTTATAATATTGGTAACTTCAAATCAAGAGTGAATAGGCATCTTCTAGGCAAGCGCGTTCCACCTTTAGACGACTTTTTAGACGACCTCCGTGGCGCACTGTGTAGTTGCCTTAATGTGCGGAGGTCCTGGGTTCGATCCCCGGCAGGGTCAATTTGGGAATTTATAATTTCTGAATTTTCCCTGGTCTGGTCTGGTGGAAGGCTTCGGCCGTGGCTAGTTACCACCCTACCGGCAAAGACGTGCCGCCAAGCGATTTAGCGTTCCGGTACGATGCCGTGTAGAAACCGGAGGGGCATGGGTTTAATATAACTGCCATGCCCCTAACAGGTTAGCCCGCTACCATCTTAGACTGAATCATTAGTCATTACTTACCATCAGGTGAGATCGCAGTCAAGGGCTAGTTTGTAGTGGATTAAAAACAAAACCTTAGGCTGCATCACAATTTGCCAGCAAGTCAGCCAAGCGCTATTCAATAAATTTAAAAAATACAAGCTCATAACTATAACTACGTAAAATTCGCATGAGAACTCTTTAATTTTGATTCTCCTTCAGTCACGCTGCCAAGGAGCAACCGTTGGACATGATTTTATATATATACTAGCTGATACCCGCGACTTCGTCCGCACGTCGAAACCAACAAATTTTTCCATATTTTCTCACCGTTTAAACCTTCCCTGGACTACGACAACATTTCAAAACCAACATGAGCCTAATCGGCCCAGCCGTTCTCGAGTTTTAGCGAGCAAACGAACAGCAATTGATTTTTTTATATATAATGTAAGCTATCCTATCTTTCAAGTTGGATCAAACTGCACACGGTGTGCAAATTTAATTTAGTAGTTTAGGAGTCCATCGCGGACTAACAACGTGACACGTGATTTATATATATTTTAGATATATATATGTTATTTAGATGTTAGACGACCTCCTCCGCACAGTGTGTAGCGCTGTTGTCTTAACATGCGGAGGTCCCGGGTTCGATCCCCGGCGGGTCAATTTTGGAATTTTTAATTTCTGAATTTTCCCTGGTCTGGCCTGGTGGGAGGCTTCGGCCGCGGCTAGTTACCACCCTACCGGCAAAGACGTACCGCCAAGCGATTTAGCGTTCCGGTACGATGCCGTGTAGAAACCGAATAGGGGAATGGGATTAATATGCCGTGCCCCTAACAGGTTAGCCCGCTACCATCTTAGACTACATCATCACTTACCATCAGGTGAGATCGCAGTCAAGGGCTAACTTGTAGTGGATTAAAAAAAAAAAATTTTTGTATGTATATTTCATACAACATCCCAACGTAAGCGCCCGTTTTGAAGTTTGAAAAAAATTGCTGATGCGGCAACGGCGGTTAATCTCCATTGATATTAGCAATTTGCGCGGGAGATATTATAGTAGTTACAAGTGTGTGCGCAAACACAAGTGCACTCTCTGTTCCTTCACTCTCATAGCCCGATGGGATGAAAAATCCGACACGACCGAAGAGAGATCAGGCGCAGGACAAACGCCTTTACGTGCTCTCCAAGGCACGGGGGTGACACACCGCCAGCTTCCTAACTCCGGGCTAGTACTGAGATTTTCTCGTCAGAAAACCCCATTACTTAATTATGGCCAGACCCGGGACTATAACCCAGGACCTTGTCAGCTGCAGTCGAATATGCTAACCACTAGACCAACGAGGCAGTGCTGATTTTACTAGTTGCAAAATACCCAATCAAGCTATAACGCTCTTGTTTCAGCGAATATTTCTAAGTGCCTGAAATTAATTTAAGAAATGAAACCGAAAACGTTTCAGGCGTTGATGGATGTCGCTAAGACCGGCGGCGGGTTCCGTCGGCTTGCTTGCACTGAAATATTGCGTTTTCAGGAATAAATCTCTGTCCAAGACTAGGTGATTAATACCTACTTCATGCTGCCCGGTATTGGATTCCTTAATTAAAATATCCCATTTATATAGAATATAGATACTACTTAATGCCCGCGACTTCTTCAGCGTGGAATAATTTTTCAACTGATGAAAACTTCTTTAGCCGCGTTCATTGATGTAGAATTTTAATATGGCCGCGTTGAACACTTTTTTAGTAGGGGGTAAACTTGTGGATTCGCACCACCGACATGCCCCGCGCCGTTGTTACGAAGACAAAAGGTCTTAAATTATCTTAAAATGGCTTTTGAAAATTTTATATTATTTTAAATTCTAATACTAAAATTCTTAGTTATGAGTTTCCACTTCTATGACTGTCAATTTTTTTTTGTTAAATTCCCATGGAATTCCATAACTTTCCGAGATAAGAAATAGTCTATATCACTCTCTAGATCCACAACTATACCAATGCAAAAATCACGTCGATCCGTTGCTCCGTTGCTGCGTGATTGAAGATCAAACCAACGATCACACTTTCGCCTTAACAATATTAGTATGACACTTAAATAGTTTAGTGGTTGAGACCTCGGCCTCATATTACACTGGTCTGGGTTCAAGCGAAGGACCTGTACCTTTTCCGATTTATGTGCATTTTCAGCAATTGCAAATCACTTGCTTTGCTGAGCTTCTTGCCGGTTCTTTTCAATAGAACCTGCTTTCCGAACCGGTGGTAGAATCACGACATTTCATAAATGGCACGAGTTGTCCTACGTGAAATAAATAAATCATTCATTTCTTTGACCCGCATGCTTGAAAGTTCTGTATCTCAAAGAGGCCTATCCACATTTGGTCAGTGCCGTGGACTATGGCCTAAACCAAGCTCTTCTTAATCAAGTGTGATTAGCGCTCCACCTTAGGCATCTTTTATTCCAGCAAGTCTGATTGTAATTAGCAGTCTATAAATTTTTAAAAAATCTTAAAAGAACTTTAATGGAATTATAATGGTTCCTATTTTACCATAGATGTGGTACCATATTGTTCTATGGAACCCATAGAACAATATACCTAAATTGCTATAATATATCAAGAATATGCCTAACGACTTCTCGAATATTGCTTAGCACTTAAAAGAACATTAGACACAAGCTGTTCATACTATGAATATTTCAGATCCTTAACGCTAATGAGTCTAATAATTTCAATCCTCCAATCCTTCTGCCTAATATGCGTAATAATCAGGTACATTTAGCAGCCATTAGACGCCTCTCGCCCTCGGATGTTAAATCTGTGCTAATATCATGTGATAAACGTTTCTGGCGACACTGTATATATGACGGTGAGAATATTTAGGTAGTAGGTACATCTCTCTCTGCGTCGTTTTCCTCATTACTGAGGATCGATCGTGACACCTTTCCATTAATCGCATAATGGTAGGAGTTTTCTTGGGATAATAATGCGGTGGGTTCCCACGTCCTTCCACATACGACTCGACTGAGAGTATTGAAACTGATATCTAGTGATAATAACCGGGACCGATGGCTTAACATGCTCTCCGAGGCATGGAGGAAACGACAAGGTCAAATTTGAACCTCCAAATTCGGTCACCCATCTGGTTACCGACTTGGGTTAACTTAAGAATCGCAATCGACTGATATGTGTTGTCAGAACCAGGCCATTCGTCTCTCCAGTAGTAAGTATATACTCCCGTACGAAATATCTGGGTAGGTACTTATACTAGTGTTATAAATGCGAAAGTACATCTGTCTGTATATCCATCTGTTCAACCGATTTTGATGACCATTGTCACAGAGTAAGGATGCATTTTGGGGAAGGACATTAGGTTAGTTTTTATCACGGAAAATTAAAGAGTTACCGCTGGAATCAAAACAACTTATTCCAGACGAAGTCGCGGGCATCATCTAGTTACAAATATGCGAAATTCGACTTGTCACCTTTTAACAGTTGTTCAGCTGAAGGCATATAATCCCTGAAGACGGCCCTATTTAATATATACCTATACCTTTAACCCGGAAAATAGAAAATGATTTAACCTCTAGAGTATTTTCGCTCTCGGATATACAGATAAATAAGAAGAAACTGCAAGGGTAGGAAAGGGAAATTGAGAAACCACGAAATGTCATGAAAGTAAGAATGATTGATAAAATTTATTACATTCCGTAAAAATACTTAGGTACGTAAGAGTGATGAGTTTTCATATATTTTAGAAAGGTGAAATTGCGCGTCTTTTCTACCGCCCGTGATAAATGAGCTTGCTAGATAAGTAAAAAATTTCTTGAGACTACCTATTCTGTTCTTCTACTCAGAAAACAATCCAGTGACTTCGTCCGCGTGGTACATTCGGTTTTTAAAATCCCGTGGGAACTTTGATTTTCCGGGATAAAAGTAGCCTGTGACTCTACCTATCATTAACTGCGGCAGCCCGGGTGGGACCGGGGCGTCGAAAATTTCTTAGGTTTCGTCTGAAAATCAGCGCTGTTATGGTGTATCTGTCACCGTAAGATTGTAAAAACCGTTAGATTGTAATCTTACTAGCGATATTGTAAACTGTCGACAGCAAGTCGACTGATAACAATTTAACGCATTAATTTTCGGTAGATTGTAATTTGTGTATATTAACCAGATAAAACCTAAACTGGTTAATTGTGTCGAACCCTAACCTAACCTACAAGAAAGAGACAAAAAACGTAAATACAATGAATATTTCAAAAATTGACACTCATAACATTGAACGGTTCACAATCTGTCGACAGTTTACAATATCGCTAGTTAGATAATTTAAAATATATTTTTTTTTAATTTCACTACAAGTGGGTGGGTAAGGCTTAAGTGAGATCTTAGTTGGTAGGTAAGTGATGTCTAAGATGGTGGCAGGCTTGCCTGGTCTAGCCCTACTAAAGATGCACGGCACGGCGTGGCACGTTGCGGCAAGTATTCTTTGTATGAGTTTTTATGTAGCTGGGCCCACTTAAGCGACGCGGCACGGAGATGCATTGCGATATAATTGTACAAAAATACTTGCCGCTACGTGCCGCGCCGCGGTGCACATCTGTAGTGGGTGTACAGATGTGCACCGCGGTGTACAGCATTGTACTGGAACGCTAAATCTCTTGACAAAAAACCGGCCAAGTGCGAGTCGGACTCGCGCACCAAGGGTTCCGTACAAACCTGTAGGTATATAAGTTAAAGTTATGGTATTTTTTTTGCTAAATTAAATCCATAACATAAGTAAGTTTAAAATTATTTAAAAAAAATGATTATATTATGATGTATCTAAAAATTTATGCTTTTCGCAATTTTTCCTTCATCTGTGCTTTAAGACGTTGCTTCGTACCAAATTTCAAGATTCTGAGTTCACGAGAAGTACCCTGTAGGTTTTGATTCCCTTGCGAGTGTCGAAAATTTGCAGCATAAACGGCTGTATCTTTTGATTGCGTTGGCTTAGAAGTTTGATTTTTTCACAGCTCCAAGTAACAGTGGACCTGAGTATTTGATATGAATTTCAGCTTGATACCTCCATGCGTTCCTGAGAAGAAGGGTCTTGACAGACAGACGGACAGCAAAGTAATCCTTTAAGGGTTCCGTTTTTTTCCTTTTGAGGTACGGAATCCTAACAGTCATGAAAATAGGCCCAAAAAAACTTAAATCCACGCGGACGAAGTCCCTGGCATCAGTAGTTTTTCTTGAGACTTGTTGTCTGTAGACTTTGTTGACTCTAATTTAACTGTAAGCATGCATCTGTATCATTAAATGTTCTTAAATATTTATTTTATTTGAAGAACGTGTATAGTTAAATATAAATAATAAGTAGGTAGTTGCCAGTTTCAAGTTTTCACATATAGAATTTACATGAGATAGAAATAGGTCACATGGGCGGAAAAAGTAAATAATATGCTACGAAGTAATTAAAATATAAAAAGCTTAAAGTTAGGTAGATGAGTGAATACAAAGAGATGAACCAGAGTACACTAATATTTTTATTATTTACCCGCGACTTCGTCCGCGTGGATTGAGGTTTTTAGGTTCCCGCGGGAGCTCTTTAATTTTCCGGGATAAAAAGTAGCCTATGTGTTATTCCAGACTATAATCTATCTCTGTGCCAAATTTCATCCAGATCCATTCAGACGTGATTGTGAAACAAACATCCATCCATCCATACATCCAACCATCCAAACTTTTGAATTTGTAATATTAATATAGAAGTATAGATTTTATTTAAATAGTAATATAACTGTGTTGTTTTAACTTTATGTCTTCTGCTAAGCGAAACATATCCTATGTAAAATTTATGTAACACAGTCATAAAGACTTATTACATAAAGTACGGATACTATTCTAAGTACGTATTTTGATTTCTATAGATTTATTATTATTTTAAGCACAAAACTATTTCTTGCATCCAAACCCGAGAGCAAAATGATTAATGACGTAATAGGACCTTTGTCAAAACTTCGCATGCGGTTTATATCACGTTTATATTAAGCTGGCAACATTTATAAATTAGCGCGGGAAATGAAATGTCACCGGAACAAAATGTCGGCGTTTTCCGCGGGCTTCGTTTCCACTTCATTATAATACAGAGTGAACTTTTTGGGAGCTGTTAGCGGTGAAAATTAAAACATAGGACCAGGAATGGTTGTTTTAATTTTAGAAAGAAAGAAAAATCTTTATTTGTAATAACTTGTGAACAAAAATCAACTTAAAATACTTACATCCACTACATCCCATTAACGTCCCACTGCTGGGCACAGGCTTCCACTATCATAGGAGAGAGGGAATTAGAACTTAGACCCACCACGCTGCTCCAATGCGGGTTGGTGGGCTTTAACGACTATTATCGTGTTAGTGATAATAACCGGGACCGACGGCTTAACTTGCTCTCCGAGGCACGAGGGTGACACACCACCAACTTTACCTCCGTGGCGCAGTGTGTAGCGCTGTTGCCTTAACGTGCGGAGGTCCTGGGTTCGATCCCCGGCAGGGACAATTTGGGAATTTATAATTTCTGAATTTTCCCTGGTCTGGCCTGGTGGGAGGCTTCGGCCGTGGCTAGTTACCACCCTACCGGCAAAGACGTGCCGCCAAGCGATTTAGCGTTCCAGTACGATGCCGTGTAGAAACCGAAGGGGTATGGGTTTAATATAACTGCCATGCCCCTAACAGGTTAGCCCGCTACCATCTTAGACTGCATCATCACTTACCATCAGGTGAGATCGCAGTCAAGGGCTAGCTTGTAATGGATAAAAAAAAAAAAAAAATTACGACATTAAAAAAGTATAGCTGAAATGTGAGTTTTATTTTATTCTGTTACAAATTAGCCCTTGACTTGATCTCCCTGGTAGTAAGCGATGATAAAATGGTAGCGGGCTAACCTATTAGGAGTATGACAGTTATATTAACCCCACCTTCTAATCGGTTTCTACCCAACACAGTACGCTAAATCGCACGTCTTTGCCTGAACGGTGGTAACTAGTCACGGCCAAATTCTCCCTCCAGATCAAACCAGAGAAAATTCAGAACTCGCCAGGGATCGAAGCCGGGACCCCTTGCTTGTTATATCGAGTTTCTTGCTGGTACTTCTTGGTAGGAATGGTATTCCGAAACAGTGGTAGATTCACTCGACGCTTCAAAGCACTATAACTAAAGCACTTTAAGTTTATTAATAAGTAAATTTAAAAAATATGAGTATACTTACAAAAGCGTTCATCTCAGCGCCAGGGAGGCTGTACGACAGAATTAGCCACAATCACTATTATAATCCACGCATAAAACACGAAGCAATTAATCAGAGCAAAGCCTTCATACTAAGGAGCTGCCAAGAAAAAGAATCTAACACTTAGAGCGCTTATTAGTAGAATTCTCTGGAACAAAAAAAAAGAGATTAATCGCCATTTTGACAGTTGCGAGGGGATTGTAATTAATGTGGTGAAGACTAGAAGGCATAGTGCGAGTTTGGACCTACATCTCGCAATCGTTGATACAGTTCGAATATCAGATTCGAAACAAATTTTATTTGAGTAAAATTCATTGAAACTGCTTGGTTAAAAAACTCAAGTTCTACAACCAGTGTTTTTTCAGTTCCCCAGCAAAATTGCGATATGAAATTCAGTATTTATCCTTATTTATTTATTTCAATTTCAATACGACTGTCATACACTGACTGTGATGTCACGGCCCATTCGCTCTCCATTTATCTTTACTTTCATCCCGGAGGCATAACTGTGATTTTTTCGAAGATTCCATTTTGATGGCTCTCTTGGTGATGATCTGGAAGATGATTATTATTGGATAGAAACAGGCGTTACATTACGAAAGTCGATGAACATGATAATGAATCACAGAAATCTTCCAAATTATTCCAGTAATACAATCGTGCATTGTCGAGTCAACATCTCCTGAAGATGCTCCGGTGTCAGAGTGAAACGTACGTTGAGAGTAATTTGGAAGATTTGTGTGGTGTGGTGAATATCGCGGGTTATAAGTGCACTGCACCATTTACCTATTCAAATCAAATCAAATCAAATCAAATATTCTTTATTCAAATAAACTTTTACAAGTACTTTTGAATCGTCAAGTGAATCTACCACTGGTTCGGAATGCCATTCCTACCGAGAAGAACCAGCAAGAAACTCGGTGGTTGCTTTTTTTAAATAATTCATTTACAATTATTATATCAATGTGTACATAAGTAACCGCTGTCCCCAGCATTGCTGGAGCGATCAAATCCATGCTCCTCTATCATTTACATAATCTTCAACAGTATAATAAGCTTTTTTCAGGAGCATACTTTTAAACCAACAAATACTGCAACAAATAACAATACTAACTAGAATAAGACAAACACTAACACAACTAACACTTATTTCATCTAAAAAGTAGTTATATACAATTGTAAATATCATGAGATTAGAAATAAAAAGGCTTATTATTATTATTATTATTATTATTACTTTTAATGGATTTCTTCAATTTGTTTATTCAATTCATGTCAAAGACGTGCAGACAGAAAGTAGCCCCATTCCCGCCGGTGGCACCCGTTCACGAGCATGACGCATGATCCAGCCATTGCTTCGCTCGACCATATTTATTGTCGCGGATTATAGCGAATTAAACTTCTAGTTCCTTTATTAGATGATTATTAATTAATTATCTTTAAAAATCTCAATCCACGCGGATCTAGTTAGTTATAAAACAAAGCCCCTTTGGTATTTTTACTCTGACGTCATTGTATTTCGTTACTCGAAATTTATAACATAAACAACTCTAACTAAAGGAAACAGAGAAGAAATTGTGCGATTAGGATTTTCAGTTGTTAAGTTATTTTTACTCAGACGTCATTGTATTTCGTTGCTCGAAATCTATCAACAGAAACAATTCTAACTAAAGGAAACAGAAGAAATTGTGCGATTAGGATTTTCCGTTGCTAAGTTATTTTCACTCAGACGTCATTGTATTTCGTTGCTCGAAATCTATCAACAGACAAAACTCTAACTAAAGGAGACAGAGAAGAAATTATGCGATTAGGATTTTCCGTTGCTAAGTTATTTTCACTCAGACGTCATTGTACTTCGTTGCTCGAAATCTATCACCGTCAACAACTCTAACTAAGAGCAACAAGAGAAGAAATTGTACGATTAGGAATTTCCTTTGCCTTTTTTATCGACGACCGCAGATAGCGGTTACTCATCCGTGTTTCCGTAACTTTGTGATTAGCCTCGGGAAAATTACGCAAAGATTCTTTTGTTATGGCTGTACGTTCATTCTTTTATATTCCATTTTTTATCCCCATCGCAATAATATAGCAATATCTAAATGAGAAATGAAAGCGACGCAACGCAACGTGATACGACACCATAGACAATGATCTACGCGGCAACGTAGGCCATTATGAATTGGTTCTTGCCAAATTTCATGATTCTAGGTCAACGGGAAGTATCCTTTATGTTTTTAACCGACTTCCAAAAAAGGAGGAGGTTCTCAATTCGGTGCGTATTTTTCTAAAAATCTTTAGAATTTCTTTCCAAAAAACCGACTTCCAAAGCCACTGTAAAGTAAAAAAATAACTTTCTACACACTATGTTGAAGTCGGGCGAGTATAAAAAACATAGGCAAAGTTGACGCATCAGGCTCACCCGACTTCAACATAGTGTGTAGAAATCAAAATTATTTTTTACTTAATAATTTATTGGCTTGTCAAAATATGTAAAATATGCGGTATTTAAACGGCCGAACTTATCTTCTGACACGGACTGCGTTGACTTATTGATTTTTTTACAGCTCCAAAGCATTTGATACAATTTCAACTAGATAAAACAAAATGCAAAACGCGTTTCCGAGAAAAAGGTGGTTGACAGACAGACAGACGGACGGACAACGAAGTGATCCTATAAAGGTCATTTTTCCTCTTGTGGTACGGAATCCTAAAAATAGAGGAAAATTGCTCTCAACGCGGTTAGCCATTATCCGATCTTATGTCGAGGGACCGCACCTCGTTAGGCTAGGATTAGGGATACGAAGAAATACCTACTGGCCGTGACTCTCAGAAAATGAGATCCCTACTGAGATTGCTAGTTGCTGGGTTTAATTTTATCCATAGTAATCCTATACTTTAACGACATTAACGTATTTACTCGACGTTTGTGATACGAACCGCTAAGGTGTGGAACAACCTCCCACTGCACGTGTTTCTTGCCACGTATAACTTAAGTACCTTCAAGGCAAGAGTGAATAGGCATCTTCTAGGCAAGCGCGTTCCAACCTAGACTTTATCAATGCTTTGCATTTTACACTAAGCATAATTGTCGTCAAGCACAAACCTATCTCGCAATTAAATAAAGAAGTTTATAAATAAATAAGTAAATAAGTAAATTATCATGCTTTATTTTGTGAACTTTAGTGACATAACTTCGTCGATCTTTTTGTCAGCCCTAACGCAGACTATGTCTATTTGGGTTGCAATTTACAAACGCCAGCCTGTGTTTTTAGTCTAGTGCTTTGGTCTGCAAAATTGTGGTGTAATTTTAGATTTTTTTTAAAGGCATTAAATAAAATAAAAATAAATAAAAAAAATACTTCGATGATACGTCAGTAGGTATATTTTTGCCCCCTGGTGTTCAGAATAGCCCCGAAATTGTTTCCTGAATCAATATCTAGGATACGGAGGTATTTGTCACGTCGGCATCCATCGCCTTGGACATTTTTCGGTCTCGTGATTTCCTGCTATGCTCGACCCATGCTCGACCCTATTTCCGACCCTTTGTCGCTACTGATAGAGGTGTAAAGGATAGTCTATATCCTGCATTATCACTATAGCTATAAATATGGTACTCGATTTTGATTGGATGTTTATACTGCCTCGTTGGTCTAGTGGTTGGCATGTTCGACTGCAGCCGACAAGGTCCCGGGTTCGAGTCCCGGGTCGGGCCATAATTAATTAAATTAACTAACTAGTAGAATTAATTAACTAGTACCAGCCCGCAGTCAGGAAGTTGGTAGTGTTTCACCCCCGTGCCTCGGGAAGCACGTTAAAAGCCGACGGTCCCGGTTATTATCACTAACATGATAATAGTCGTTAAAGCCCGTCAACCCGCATTGAACAAGCGTGGTGGGTCTAGCTCAGTCAGTCAGTCGCCTTTTCTTTTTATATACTAAAATTATTATTTCGTCGGTACACCAAAGTAAATATGTACTTTCTGATTGATAAGTACTTAATTAATGTTTAAAGTAATTTTTTAAGCCTCACTGTTCAAAATCTGATCACTATATTAAAGCGGTAACTAGTTTCTGTCAAATTTTAAACTTGCAGCTCTAAAATTTTCTTTTTAAAATGGCTATGAAATCGAGTCAAACGCAGTATAAACTATAAGGATTGCTTTTCCTTGTTTTCTACGGTAACCCATAAATTTGGGACATCCCGGTATTAAGCCACGTCAGTGTCGGACATTTTTGGGTCGAGCTATTTCCTGCGACTGACCTCATTTTCTACTAATATTCTACTATTCTAGGTACGAAACTACGAAAGTCCATTAGAATGGATTATTTGTCATAAAATTTAGGCTAGCGACAATAAGTATCTATTCTCTATTTTCTATCTATCTATCTAGTATAGTATATACGAGTATAGCGTCCGCGTACGAGTATAATAAGTTGTTTTGAATTCCCATGGGATCTCCTTAATTTTCCGGCATAAAAAGTACCCTATGTCAGCCTCCAGGCGGTCTTCACCTATACCCATGCAAATGACGACGATCCGATGCTCTGTTGCGGAGTGATTGAAGGATAAACAAACAAATACACTTTCGGATTTAAAATATCAGTGTGACTAGTTGATACACGGGACTTCGTCCGCGTGGATTTAGCATTTTCAAATCCCAGGGATCTCTGATTTTCTTGTATAAAAAGTAAGTAGCCTATGTCACTCCCAGTTCCAAGCAAAAAATCACGTCACTGTTGCGATTGATGAATAAACCAGCAAATCAATATACAAACAAACTTGGAGGGTGGTGGGAGGCTTCGGCCGTGGCTAGTTACCAACCTATCGGCAAAGACGTGCCGCCAAGCAATTTAGCGTTCCGGTACAATGCCGTGTAGAAACCCCGAATAGGAGTATGGGTTCAATATAACTGCCATGCCCCTAACATGTTAGCCTGCTACCACCTTAGACTGCATCATCACTTGCCATCAGGTGAGATCGCAGTCAAGGGCTAACTTGTAGTACCAAAATTTAAAAAAAACTACATACGTACTAGATGATGCCTACTAATGTTGTGGAAACACTAAGTTTCTGGGATAAAAGAAATGCCTTTGTCCTTCCCGAAAATGTGCCTATATTAGTATGGATTATAAATGTACCTATGGACTATAATATAATAAGATACCCGTGACTTTGCCGTGAGTCATAAACATCCACGCAGACGAAGTCAGCTCGTTTAATAATATGGAAGTATGTATTTTTATTATTTTTTTCATTTACCGATTCTATTTTTTTTTTCATTCGCCTTCACAAAGATGACCTTAGGTCTTTGGGATTAATATAAAATTATGTCTCCAAGAGAAACAACGATATTAATCCTAAGGTCATCTTTGTGAAGGCAAATGACAAAAAAATATAATCGGTACATTCATCGTTTTTTTAATAAAAGAAAAAAATATGTCATTATGTTGGAACATCCCAAACAATTTTAAGGTCTGGCTATATTGTCTAGACAGGACGCCGTGAGTCAAATGAAGACTTACAAAAGGCCAGACTGGATAAATGGGGAGGGTTTATTATACAACAATGCTTTTCAGACTCCACTGGATGTTGCGTAGCTTGGGATTTTAAATCTCGCAAAGTTTCTTTGTAAGTTTAGAAAAAGAAAATTGGTTTATTATTTTATCTTTAAATATAATTATTATAAAATTAAGTTTTGTGCATTAATATAGGTACGTGCGTATTGTCACTCTCATTGCGTCGTATTCCTCATGAGGGTCGTGATTCCTTTCCATGAATCACATAATGGCACGGGTTTTCTTGGGCTTTTTTAACTTGCAAACTTGGCTACGATTTTTCTTTGACCACGTGACATAGCGATACCAAATATATATACCTACATAATACTCATGCCATTAAAGCCCGCCAACCCGCATTGGAGCAGCGTGATGGGTCTAAGCTTTAATTCCCTCTCTCCTATAAGGCCCCCACTCTCTAGAGTGGAGGTGTCCTACTGCTGTGCCCAGCAGTGGGACGTTAATTTGCTATAGTGGTGATGATGATGAATGCCCATACATTCTCTTAGTTTACTAGAGCATTAACTATTATAGAATAGACACGAAACGTATGTAACTTGGCTACGGGGCCAGGCGTCGCATGACGGCGGAATGTGGAAGTCCCTACAAGAGACCTAGATGTCCAGCAGTAGACTATCAATCAAATCATTTATTTGCATTGATTGCGTAGGTACATTAGTGTTACATGCATACTATACTATACTTACTATATTATTATAAATGCGAAAGTGCGTCTGTCTATTTGCTACGCTTTCACGGTCCATCTATTCAACCGATTTTGATGAAATTTGGTATAGGGATAGTTTGTATCCCGGGGAAGGACATAGGCTACTCTTTCTCCCGGAAAATTAAAGAGTTCTCGCGGGAATCAAAAAACCTTAATCCACGCGGACGAAGTCGCGGGCAATAATACGCACGTGGTCTAGTTATTACTAGCGGTTCGCCCCGAACTGAGACCTCGCGACGCCATCTATTGACATAAATGTGAAGTTCTGTTAAAAATACTGAAGCTCATTAAAAATTAAATAAGTCCGTTTCCTTACAATATTTATCTAATTTTGGTATTTGTTGTTCAAGTACAGGATATAATTCAAATAATTGATCAAGTTTCAGGCTCAGCCTTTCAGAAAATTTAGAGTTCTGAGGTCAACTTTGGACGTTAGAAAATCTCCACTTTGAAAGCCCCCCATATAATAATTTGGCATTGGCATAATAACCAATATTGCGGGAAAAATTTAAAAAATATATATTTTTGGGCTCTATTCCTAATTATCTTTAAAATGATATACCGCAACCCTATGTAACTTTATAAAAAATATTTAACTTCGCATTCGCTTCTATGAGAGCCCCCCTGAAATAAAGATTTTTATAACTTTTTAAGCCATATTCGGCGGGAGGCCATTGGTTTGCATATTATATTTAAAGCTGAAGTAATTACGTTCAGTAATTCAGAAGTTATAATGCTCTGACGGACGGACGGACGGACGGACGGACAAGTGCCAATTCACTCAAGTAGACTCAGAGACCTTCGCTTCGCTCGGTCAAATATTTGCAAGAACTATCTGCCGTGTATTGGCATGCAAAAAATATGTAATACTATTATATACGTATTCTAATGACCATAAATCGTATAAAATCCATATTTTTTATTATTTTATACAATAAGTAATTATATCAATTTATTATATTCAAAAGTTCAGTCTTATTTAACTTAACTAATTTTCTATCGATTATTACTTAAATGTTCAAACTATCTATAAATTTATGTGTCTGTTAGAATTGTACGAATTACTACTTTTCTTCAGCAAAAAATTCTTAATTATTTATTTACTAGCTGATGCCCGCGACTTCGTACGCGTGGATCGAGGTTTTGTGGTTCCCGCGGGAACTCTTTAATTTTCCGGGATAAAAAGTAGCCTATGTGTTATTCCAGACTATAATCTATCTCTGTGCCAAATTTCATCCAGATCCGTTCAGCTGTTGGGGCGTGATTGAGTAACAAACATCCATCCATACATCCATACATCCATACCGACATCCATACATCCAAACTTTCGCATTTATAATATTAGTAAGATAAGATAAACGTTTTACAGCCTGTATGTACGTTTACAATAACTAATGACCATATTATATGCGTTGCACGTACTAGCCTTCACTTATCAACAAAACGATGATATAAAAACATAAAAAAGAAGAGAAAAGATGGGAACGAATGGCAAGATTAGGTAAGGTTTTGTCACGCGAAATTGGAAATTGATCCCGAATCGGACGAACGTTTTGAGGTCGGAACTCGATTTCCTGAATCGCGTGACAATGTTTCCGAGACGGCGTGCCTCTTTGCCGGATCAAAGTGTCAGGACTTAAAATCTATCCCCACTTGAGATGCATGGCGGCGCGGCACGTCGCCCGACCGTTTGACGACCTCCGTGGCGCAATGTGTAGCGCTGTTGACTTAACGCGCGGAGGTCCTGGGTTCGACCCCCGCGCAGGGTCAATTTGGGAATTTATAATTTCTGAATTTTCCCTGGTCTGGTTTGGCTTCGGCCGTGGCTAGTTACCACCCTACCGGCAAAGACGTGCCGCCAAGTGATTTAGCGTTCCGGTACGATGCCGTGTAGATACCGAAGGGGTATGGGTTTACTATAACTGCCATGGCCCTAACAGGTTAGCCCGCTACCATCTTAGACTGCATCATCACTTACCATCAGGTGAGATCGCAGTCAAGGGCTAGCTTATAGTGGATAAAAAAAAGGCGGAACCTTGACGCTAAAAATGAAAGAACCCTTCTAATCTATGCATCTTAATATTACAAATGCGAAATTGTGTCTGTCTGTCCGTCTGTCTGTCTATCTGTCTGTCTGTCCTATCTCAACCTATTTTGATGAAATTTGGTATATAGATAAGTTGTATCCCGGGGAAGGACATTTTATTTCGGAAAATGTAAGAGTTCCAACGGGATTCAAAAACCTTAATCCTCGCATCATCTAGTCATAAAGGGCATATTCCTGTTGGTTATTACTGGATTCAGCAAAGAATATCAAATAAAAAAAAAGGTAAATTTAAATCTGAATTGATACCGATTTCTTCGACCGAGATTTAAATAACCTATCAGTGTTGGTATTTCTATTTTCCGTTTATCCCCCGAGGCCCGTTATTCAAACAGGATGTCTCTTTGATACAGATAAACACTTTAAACTGAGCCTCCAGGCTTGGGGCTTAGGCTTAAGGCACACTGGGAGGGAAATAATCCTAAATATCCTAAATATCATATTATAAATGCGAAAGTAACTCTGTCTGTCTGTGTGTTACGCAATCACGCCTAAACTACTGAACCGATTTAAATGAAATTTGGTACAGAGATAGTCATAGCCTGAGAAAGGATACGGGCTACTTTTTAATGCGAAAAAAGTGCTGTAAGGGGTTGAAATAGCTGATGAAAGTTTGTATCGAAATTACGTCATTTTTAAAGCTAGAAGCTTGAAACTATTTTTTTAAGCTTTAGATTAGATATAAATAAATATGACATTTAAAGTTTGTAAAAATTTTACCCTAAAGGGGGTAAAATAGGGAATGAAATTTTTTGTGTGATGACATAAAACATGACATACGATTATGATACTATATACGATGTCAGATACACATACGTACACACACTATAACTTATAGCACTTTCTGTTTGTGTGAGGGAAGAAGGTTCTAACATTATTTTTCCTTTCTTTCCAGTTCACCTCCAGTTCGAAGACCCATCACTCAGAGACTACGTCCTCTACTCCATCGTGGGCAACTTCATCCGGGGCAACTTCACCCCCACCAGCTTCGCCGAAAGACCATGCAGAGATGAGGAGCCCCTACCATACTTCATACCGAAGCATGAGAGAACAGTGCACAAAGTGTCTTGGCATGATGAGGACTACACTAGTGGATTTAGGACAAACAGTGATTTAGATGGTTATTACTTTAGGCCCAAGTTCAAACGAGTGGAACGCTCGGTGTTTAAGTTTGGCAAGAGGTATAGATATGTGCCGGCCAGTATAGTGCGGGGTCCGTTGGGGGAGCGAGCTGGTGTGATGCTGCATTGGTCTTTGACGGACACCTCGCGTTTACACGGCGAAGAGATTAGTGTTGTTTTTAGGTAAGTTACTTTAATTTAATATAAATCTATTTTTAATATATTTTTAATATAAATCTGGTGCCAAAACAGACCCTAATAATTACCGTCCAATTTCAGTATTACCAGTCATATCCAAAATATTTGAAAAAGTTATTTACACGCGATTAGATGAATATCTCACCTCAATTAACTTCCTTTACAAAAGACAGTATGGATTTCGGTCACAGTCCAATACTCTTTCAGCTACAGTCGACCTTATAACCAAACTGCACACTAATATAGATCAGAAAAAGATTGCACTGGGGTTATTTATCGACCTAAAAAAAGCCTTTGATACAGTTAGCCATTCGATACTATTACAAAAGCTTAAAGACATAGGTGTATCAGGGGTAGCATATAAAACACTTGAGTCATACTTGAGAAATAGACACCAAATTGTCAAAATTGGCCAGTACCAAAGCAAACCCTGTAATACTTCTGAATTTGGTGTCCCCCAAGGATCGATACTGGGACCCCTTATGTTTCTTATTTACATAAACTCCATGTACGAAATCAAACTACACGGCCACCTATCTCTCTATGCTGACGATACATGTCTCTTTTATTTTGGTAGTTCTATAACAAGCATAGTGAGTCTCGCACAACAAGATCTATTTACATTATCGAATTGGCTTGAGCAAAATCTTCTGACTATCAATGCTTGTAAATCCAGCTACATTATCTTTAAGAGTAAAAACAAAAAAATACTACCTCATTCTCCCCTTTTAATTGACAGTCAAATATTACAACAGAAAACATCCGAAAAATATCTTGGGCTAAGACTCGATGGTGACTTGAATTGGAAGACGCAAATCAAATATATTAAAAATAAGCTAACCACCTTAATGGGATGTATGCGTAATATAATCCATTGTCTACCTCGTCGAGTACGCCAGATAATATACAACTCTTTAGTTAAACCACATCTACAATACTTAATCGAAGTTTGGGGATTTGCACCAAAAACTAGCCTAAAGGAACTACAAATTGCACAAAACAAAATAATAAAAATGTTGTTCAATTATGACTACCTAACACCTACAGTCAAACTATACACGGATACAAAACTTATGAATATCAAACAGCTCCATACATACTATACTTGCATATTGATAAGAAAAATACTCAATAAATCCATTCACACACACATAACTTTTACCAAAATACACCAGGTGCAAAGTCGAAGCAGTCGTAGAGGAGATCACATCCTACTGCCACACATGCGCACCTCCCAAGGCAAAAGAAATATTAAGTTTGCAGGAGTGCAGGTATATAATAAACTACCAAAAGAGGTGAAGAATGCGACTTCGTTCAACATTTTCAAAAACAAACTTAAAAAACATGTACTTCATGATATAAACTTACTCAAATAATCCTATTATATTATATTATATTATTCATAAATTAAACTAACCTACTGATATAAACTACACTGTGGCAACGATCTCGCATTCTTCAGCCGCTCCGACAATGAACATAAGAGGGTTGATCTAGAAAATAATTATGTAATAGTACAAAGTGAAATTGTTGTGATTGCCGAAATATCTAAGTACCTATATTATAAAACAGTGTTTTCTCGGTAAGTGAATTGTACAATTCTTTTGAGAAAATAAATTCTTTAACCTGAATTTTATTAATACTAGTGCTTCGCCCCGAACTGAGACCTCGCGGTGCCATCTATTGACATCATTGTGAAGTTCTGTTAAAAATACTGAAGCTCTAATTTCGTGTCCTTATAATATTTATCTAATTTTAGTATTTGTTGTTCAAGTACAGGATATAATTCAAATAATGGATCAAGTGTTAAGCTCAGCCTTTCTGAAAATTTAGAGTTCTGAGGTCAACTTTGCACGTTAGAAAATCTCCACTTTGAAACGTCAATTTTAGGGAGAAAATTAAAAAAAATATATTTTTGAACTCTATTCCAAATGATCTTTAAAATTATTATACCACAACCCTATGTAACGATATAAAAAATATTTTACTTCGCATTCGTTTCTATGAGAGCCCCTCTGAATTTAATAAAGAATAAATATAATAATAAAGAAATTTATAACTTAAATTTTATAACTTTTTAAGCCATATTCGGCTGGAGGCCATCAGTTTACATATTATATTTAAATTTGAGTAATTACGTTCAGTAATTCAGAAGTTATAAGGCTCTGACAGACGGACGGACGGACGGACAAGTGCAAATTCACTCAAGTAGACTCAGAGACCTTCGCTTAATAATAATTTTAAAAAAGCCGGCTGAGTTTGTTGTGGGCTCTTGACCTTCTCATGACCAGGGCGGCACGTTTGGAACCTACTTTGCTTTAGTTTTATGATACCGTTATTAAAATATCTCCATCAAGTCTTATACTTTGTACTTAGGCTTCACGTCCAGACAATGTACCTACTGTTTAACTAGTTTCGAACTGACACGGGGTCCTTCATAAGTCTATTCAAGCGACACAGAGGCGAAGCGCTGACTTCGCGCAGCCAGACGTTCTGCCCTTTGCTAGGTGGCACTATTCCTTTAGAAAAGAAGATCAAAACTAGTAATGGTTTATAATTATGGGGCTTTTCAAAGGGCGGATAAACAAATTTCTCAAAGCTGGCAACGTATTGACGGTTCCTCTGGTGCTGCAAATGTTCATGGGCGGCGGTAATCACTTAGCCTCGGGTGACCCGCCTGCTCGCTATCCATATCATCATCATCATCAGCCGTTGTACATCCACTGTTGGACATAGGCCTCTTTCATGTAGCGCCAACGTGCTCCTTCCTCGGCTTTTCTCATCCAATCGATGCCAGCCACCCTCCGGAAACCATCGCTCCACCTTGCTGGGGGGCGCCCTACACTCCGTTTACCAAGACGCGGTCTCCACTCGAGGACCTTTCGACTAAAACGTCCATCGGTCCTCTGACATACGTGAGCAGCCCACTACCACTTCAGCGTGCTAGCCCTAAGAGTCGCTCACTTTAGTTCTTTGGCGAATCACTTATTTCGGACTTTATCCCTCAAAGATATTCCGAGCATAGCTCTTTCCATAGCACGCTGAGTGACCAGTAGGCGGTGTACAAGTCTCGCTGTCAGTGTCCACGTTTTAGCACCGTATGTCATTACTGGTAGGACGCTTTAGCCAAAGACCTTAGTCTTCAGGCAGGTAACACGAGCACTGCTAGACCATATTATGTAGCATAAAAATCCTATCTCCATTTAGTAGTTTAATATGGAGTAAAATCCACAAATCCAGGCATACCCCGCCTCACAGGAACACTGCCGGGTAATTAAGCCTACGTAAGCCGAAAACATGACACACGGCCGTAAAGTACCTACGTCCAACAGCGCCACGGATACTGGTGGGAAATTTAATTAAGTTTTGACAGATAGTAGAGGTTTATTATACCTACTCGTGTTATTAAGTTCGTGAAAGTCATTACTAACCTTATCTTCTAGCGATTTATAAAATACTAGATGATGCCCGCGACTCCGTCCGCGTGATTTAAGACTTTTTGATTCCCGCGAGAACTCTTTAATTTTCCGGGATTAAAAGTATAGTCTATGTCCTTCCTATCTCTATACCAAATTTCATCAAAATAGGTTGAAAAGATGGGCCGTGACAGACAGACATACACACTTTTGCATTTATAATATTAGTATGGTTATTATCGCCCGTTCGCGTGGATTAAGTTTTTTTGGAATCCCGCGAAATCTGTTAAATTTTCCAGGAAAAATTGTAGCATATCCTTCCCTGGGATGCTACCTATCACTGCATGGTTCAGCAAAATCGGCTGAACAGAAGCGGAGTATGCAGAAAAGCTTATGGAGAAGCACACAGTATACTACTACCTACCTACATTTTTAGGGTTCCCTACTCAAAGGGTGCCAACGGGCCCTCTAACTACTTGAGCCTCCGCTGTCCATCCGTTCGTCTGTCTGTCAGCGGGCTGTATCTCATGAACCGTAATAGCTAGACAGTTGAATTTTCACAGAGTATGTATTTTTATTGCCTCTATAATAACTAGTGGTTCGCCCCGAACTGAGACCTCGCGGTATCCATAAGATACTTTTAATTATATAATGCGCGCTCATCTTTACGTTCATAGACATCAGTACTATCACTAGACAAAATATAAAAAAATTAGGAGAAAATATTAAAAAAAAAAATTGGATCTATTCCTAATTATCTTTAAAATGATATACCGCAACCCTATGTAACGCTATAAAAAATATTTTACTTCGCATTCTCTTCTATGAGAGCTCCCCTGAAATAAAGATTTTATAACTTTTTAAGCCATATTCGGCTGGATGCCCATCGGTTTACATATTATAGTTAAATTTGAAGTAATTACGTTCAGTAATTCAGAAATTATAAGGCTCTGTCAGAAGGACGGACGGACGGACGGACGGACAAGTGCAAATGCACTCAAGTAGATTCAGAGACCTTCGCTTCGCTCGGTCAATAACAAAGGAAAAAAATTAAATTAATGGAATAAAAGGGGTCCCCAATCCCCATACAATTCTTGTACAAATATTTGTTCGGAAACCTTCTGCAGCGAGTTCAACTCGCACTTGACCGGTTTTTATCTGATAACATTTTAAAATAATTTAAATTTTACCACATGTGTAATCTGGGGAAAATCAGATTTTGCATGTTTCGTCAAGAAGTGAATTAGTCTCCTTCAGGCTTTAGTGTGATATTTCCTCGCTGAATGGCGCAAATGACGCATTCACAATATCGTCATTCATTAGCGACGGCTGATTACCCCCATTGACACAGTGTTAGATGGTTTATAGGAATTCCAACAACCGAAATTGTCTTCATAATAGCTAGGTATATTACGGAGTATTAGGGAGTAGTTTTGGCGACCTCCCTGGAACAGTGGTCTTATAATAGAGGTCTTATATCATCGGCACGGTCAATTTGCGAATTTATTTCTAAATTTTCTCTTCTCTCTAATCTTGAGTTTCGTTATTTTAATACTGAACCCTAAAACTGGTCTAGCAAATATTATGAACTTCCTGAAGCTAATACATAATGTTATTACAGTTTTCAGTATTCCGTAGTTGCATGTTACTTGTAGTGAATACGTAACCGCGCCAGGCGTGCTCTGTCACAATTTCACAGTTCACACTATACCATCCCTGTGGATTCATACGCCCTGCCACACTTTACATTTTACTAGCTTTTATTTGTAACTTCGATGTATTTTTTTAGTTTATGTTTTTATTTTGAAATGAAAACTTCTTTAGGCGCGTTGAGCACTTTTTGATAGGGGGTAAAAATGTGGAATACGCCAGACCGACCGCGAGACCGACACCGTTTCGTACATAAATTCGTTTCGACACATTCGTAATTAAACTTAGTAATTAGCCTTAGTTTTTAGGTTTATATTTAATATAATAAATATTTTTATTATATTGTATTTTTTTTTAATTAGAAAAAAAAATATTAATTATTATTCGTTTTCACTTCTATCGGCAGTCCCTATGACTGCCAATTTTATTTTTCTTCAAATGTATTTTCCGTATCTTTATACAACCCTGGTTTTTCCCAGTGAATTAGTTCGCATCCGGCATCACTAAGATCTTGTCTCTAGGGTGTGTGGGTAGGACGCCTAATTTTTTTCTATGAAAGGGCCCATCTAGTACGAACATATATATCGATGCCTTAAACTCAATAAAAGTATCTCCTTTTGTGTACACAGCGGGTAACTTTTGATGTAGGGAACGTCATTTACACAAAAAAAAACAAAATTCGATAACACCCTTTTGATATTTTCACAATAAAGAACAATCTATTTATTAATTTTAAAATGTTATCTGATATTGTGGTAAATAAATAAAATAAATAAATAAATAGAAGTTTATTGACCAAACAAACAAGTTAATTACACTACATTTAAATTATTATATACTACGTATAACACAAATTACAACTACGTTTGGCCAATGGGCCACCTCCTCAGCCCGTGCCACAGCATGAGAGATAGGTATATACCTACCAAACATACTGCAACGCTGATTTTCAGGAGGAGCCCAAGGGTCAACACGTCACGGACCATCTTACACGTAAAATAAGAATAAATAATAACAAAATAATAAGAAGGACTGGAATCCAGAGCCGTTAAACCAGTTAAATAAAAAATAAAAAAGTATTGTATTATAGATTTGTGATTTGAACCAGAGACAAGTTAACCAGATTTGAACACACATGACACAAGTCACGTGCAGAACGTAGTGATTATTAAAACGTAGTGGATAAATTCTCTTTGATAGATCTTTGGTAGATCATAATATTATAATTGTCTACAATTTGGTGTAAATAAGTTTTGAGTTAATACAATGACGAGTAAATTAAAAAAAAATATTCTGGTATACCAAGACTAAGAAAAGAGTGTAGGTACATATTTTATTCGTAAATTCCTCCGCGGTAAAGTCTAGTATTCTTACACCTATTAACGGTGTAAATAGGCTGGTTTGAAATCATCCAGTTATGTCGTTGTTGTTTCACATATATTGGAGCGTCGGTTCGTTCATTAGAACCGCACTAATCAAGTAATACTGTATTGTTAACATTATTTACAATTTGCTGTATAGGTACTAAAATTATACATCAATGGCTGGGAACAAATAACGTTTGTACTTGTGTATATTTGAGCAAATATTTTGATTGTATATTTACCTACTTACGTAAGCGGCCAAGTGCGGGTCGAACTCGTGTACAAAGGGTTCCGCACCTTCTCACAATATTTACTTGTATTATACTAGTGGGCCTGGCGACTTTGTCCTTCCTTGAACGGTGAACCTATAACCGGATTGCAGCGCCCCCTACTGGGTCCAATTGTGAATATAAACCATCCCGGGACCCATTCATTCCATTATGATGAAACTACAATTAACTACATTTTTATTTATATATGTAGGTACTTGTATAATGGTTTGTCACGAACTAAGTCCTCGTGTCCTATACGTTCGGATCAACCAAAAGACCCTACATTAGAAAAATGAACAGAAATCATCCAATCACATCGAACTAATAGTACACGAAAGTAGAACAGAACTAAAAGTATCTAAAACTACACTTATAAAAACATGAGTATAGTTCGTTTTTGCTCGACGTTTCTGATACGAACCGCTAGGGTGTGGAACACCCTCCCAGCGCACGTGTTTTCTGCCACGTATAACTTAGGTGCCTTCAAGGCAAGAGTGAATAGGCATCTTCTAGGCAAGCGCGTTCCAACCTAGACCTCATCATTGCTTTGTACTAAGCATGATCGTCGTCAAGCGCAAGCCAATCTCTCAATGAAAAAAAAAAAAAGTTCAAGTTGAAGTTTCTAGTCATTTATTCAATATATGTAGGTACACTGTAGGTACACTTATTGTCGTTAAAAATTACTTAGTTAAAAAAACATGATGGTGATAATGGGTAACGGTATCTTAAAACTAAAGCTACGAGGGTTCCAAACGCGCCCTAGTCTGAGAAGAGCCCACAACAAACTCAGCCGGGTTTTTTTTATTATCACCATAAATATAGATTTCTATGCTTATTCAGATATCTAACACTCTTTTGTAAAGTAACAGTTATTGTCTACTTACTTTATATTACAGTAACCGTTTTATGCCCCATAAAATTTTAGGAGCGTGCCAAAAGAAAATCTTGCGGCAAAATCAGACCTATTTAAAAAACGAAGCACGTTATACTTTGCGTTAATATGCGGTGTAAGTTGGCGCTAAACTTCTACTACCCAACGCCATAGAGTTGCCACATACTAGAGGTTGTAACTTACGTAACTAAGTAACGTAATGGCAGCAACTGTACTATGATATTCAATACTCAATTTATTTATTACATGTAGGACATACAGTACAAGTGTCTATTATGTTACGTCATGTTTTGACTTTGCCCTTAATCTCACTGCCTCGTTAGTCTAGTGGTTGGCATGATCGACTGCGGCCGATGAGGTCCCGTTTTCGAGTCCCAGGTCGGGCCATAATTGTGTATTGGGTTTGTCTGTCTAGAAATTCTCAGTACTAGCCCGGAGATAAAAAGTTGGCGGTGTTTCACCCCTGTGCCTCGGAGAGCACGTTAAGCCGTCGGTCCCGGTTATTATCACTAACGTGATAATACCTAGTCGTTAGAGCCCACCAACACGCATTGGAGCAGCGTGGTGGGTCTAAACTCTAATTCTCTCTCTCCTGTGAGAGTGGAGGCCTGTGCTCAGCAGTGGGACGTAAATAGGCTGTAGTGGTGGTAATCTCATAAAACAGATTTACTCAACATTTCTAGTTCTAATAAGGTGTGAAATGCTATTACAGCAAACGTATATCCTACCACGTACCTTTATCTTAGTTACTCTCAAGGTAAGAGTAAATAAGCATCTTTCAGTCAAGCGCGTTCTAACCTAGAACTTATGATTTTCATCATAAAGACCTAGCATTATCCCATTTTAGTTGGGGTTAGCTCCCATTATTATTTCTTTCCTAGCTGTCATTAACGGGCTAGTATTATATATTAATTAGATACCTACTTTAACATGTTAACTACTTACAAGCTTTTCTCTTCCTTTTACTCAAATACTCTCTATGGAATCTCTATGGAGAACAACTCAATACCGAAAGCACCATAAATCAACGTGTAAAGGCTTACAAAGTTTCACTTGGGATCAAATTTGTACGTTGAAGCTTCAATACCTTTGAGATATAACCACACAAAGGTAATAGTACACCTGTAATAATTATATCGGCCGATTCAGTAAAATCTTATTCTTCCGTACCTTTATGCGAACTACTTGCATCTAATAAAATAAAAGCATTATCAACACACTTGCTCATAAAGTGGCTCTAATTTCACCGCAATTAGCCAACACCTATAGCCAATCTGTGACTTTATAATTGCTATTATTCACAAGTGAGATAAAGAGTTTCTATTTTATTTTATCTATTAAATAAAAATATTTTTTAGTATAATTATTCACAAGTGACTGACTTTTACTTAGTTTTTTTTTAATTCTATCATCTACTAATTAAAATTATTTTTTAGTATTTTTTCTTCATAAGTGTGTTGAAAAACGTCGTATGATAAACGTGTGTATTGATAATTACACACTTGTACCAGCATTGATGTAGAATTTTTACCAGATACAATACAACCCGAATCCGATGTGCATCTTTAATCACAGCAAAGTAAAGGTGTTCTAGCTTTATTAAATTCAAATTCAAAATGATTTTTATTCAAATAAACTTTTACAAGTACTTTTGAATCGTCAAGTGAATCTACCACTGGTTCGGAATGCCATTCCTACCGAGAAGAACCAGCAAGAAACTCGGCGGCGAAAATTATTATAATTATTTACAAAGGGGTTAAAAAAAGCCACTCAGAAAGCGACAGTATCCCCACGCTCCCCTCCGAGGAGAGAAGTGAACGATCATCGAGGACTAACGACTAGAGCCGTTGTCCGCCTCACGCTCAGAACACCGCGCCACATCTCATCATCGTGACTGGTTGTGCGCTTACATATTGTGTATGTCTCGTGAAGAGCTTACTATAGAAATGATCCTATGAAGTAAGGTCTTGCCGTTGCTGGCCGATCGTCCTGAGGTCATTCGAACAGAAATGATCTCCTCAGCGCGATATAATTTTGAGTGTATGGTTCTTAACGCCATCTAGCGGTGACCTGTGAGAGCGTTTGAATTAAGGTATTGCGCGCCATCTATTTTTATATCGGCTAGTTCAAATTATTAAAATCACAAGGGGACGTGGATATTACGTATTTTGGGAGATATATTTTCATATAATCACAAAAAAAAAAAAAAATTTCACTAGTAAATTATACCCAATTAAATATTGGATAGAATCAGGCGTTAATTCGCGGAAGTTTATGATTTAGCAAGAAAATATTACAATTATTTTGCTATAATCCGCCAACAGTTGGCGGTTAAGGCGCTGTGAGCTCTCAAAATCAAAACACAAATCGAGAGATTGGCTCCCCTCAGTCCTCTCCCCTCATGCCAGATATGCCCGCTTCGCCCGCGTGGCGCTCCCGTCGCGGTTTTCATTATTTTCGAGCGCTTGTCATAGCATACACGGATACTCGGATGACAAAACGCGGTAACCCAAAATTTGTGAAATTCATAAAATAATATTCATAAATACTCACGTACAAAGTATAACCATATATGTATATATATATATTTATATCCTTTATAACTTACGCCCTGCCCGAAGGTTCTATGAATTATAGCTATAAATCCTGCCGAGAAAAACAATTTATATCTCTCTTCAACCATAACTTATTGATTTTGATAAGTCAGATCGATATAGTTACAATACAATATTAATACAAATTTAAATTAAATAAGTTAAAAAGTTACATTAAATTAATGAGTTATCCAAGTACCTAGTCATACAAAATTTTAATAATGCTATTTAATTAAACAGCATCTGTTAAGTCGAGGTTATGTATATACTTATTGTTGATATTCTCGAATGGAAGCAACCGGCTTCTAAATACTAGTTCAGTAACGTATGAATTTATTCAAGACATACAATAAATTTTATTAACATTCAAATAACATAATAGAAATAAATCTAAAATCTAAATATTATACAAACTATACAATAAATTTAAATCAAATCCTTATATACCTACTAACAAAAATAAAAATAAAACCCTAATCAAAAAGACCATTGCCCCTGGGCCAAAGGTACCCATCAAACTTGCAGCATTGCCACGCTGAATGACGATGGATAACCTTTGAACCAGGTAGGAACGTATGAATTGTATATATCTACTTAATTTACAAAATGTAACATTTTTCTGTTTATTAAAAGAGCAACTGCTGAGTTTCTTGCCGGTTCTTCGCAGTAGAACAGCTTTCCGAACCGGTGGTAGAGTTTTGACTTCTCATACTTATGAGACCTTAGTTGTCCTACGTGAAATAAATCATTTCCTTTTAATTTTCAATTAGTCTGTTTTTTAAATATCGGCTTAAATCTGATTACATAAAATTGGGCAACGGTTGTTTGCTTGCTTTTTCTACTGTTTAGAAGCGGGAGGACGTGCATATCGCATGCTGCACAACGTGCTTTAATCGACTCTATGTAAGTTGACCCAAAATGGCGGTCGTCTGCGCAGGTACATTGCACTACAGAGCCGTACGCTTACTCCGAGTTTTTACATTGCAAATACGATTGATCGACGTGAGAGCTCACCTCACCAAGTGTAAACGAACGTTGAAGTAAAATGAACCTTAACTGTATTGGTTTACAGCTCATTTCATCATTTCGTGTATTTATTCACAGCCAGCGCTCCAAACGCTGAATTTGTGACTTTAAAGCAAGAGCTTTTGGGTCCATTTTACTTTGACCGTTTGCTTACACTTGACGAGGTGAGTTCTCACGTCGATCAACCGGTTTGTAATATAAAAACTCAGAGTAAGTGTACCGAGCGGAGCATGCGCGGGGTATGGGGTCACGCCAAACCTCATACCGCACTTCGTTTGACACCCGAAATGTGCTTCTGCGCATTATACCACGTGCTATGAATATTACCCGCTACGTGCCGCACCGCGCCGTGAATCTGTAGTGGGGCGAGACCTTTAAAGTTTCGTAATATTCTTGACTATAATATTCGGGTGTAATTTTATCCATCCTTCATAATAATTCACAGCGAACCAGACTCTTATAGCTGGAACAGTGGTTTATGGGCTGTCGTAAATCTTGTCTGGGGAAACTAATTTGTATGGATCATTAATACCGCTTGCTTTGCGCAGTTGTTTAACTTTGTTGGGACTAGGAGGTGCAATTACGCAATCAATGGCGTGCAAGTTTTTGACGACCTCCGTGGCGCAGTGTGTAGCGCTGTTGCCTTAACGTGCGGAAGTCCTGGGTTCGATCCTCGGCAAGGTAAATTTGGGAATTTATAATTTCAGAATTTTCCCTTGTCTGGCCTGGTGGGAGGCTTCGGCCGTGGCTAGTTACCACCCTACCGGCAAAGACGTGCCGCCAAGCGATTTAGCGTTCCGGTACGATGCCGTGTAGAAACCGAAGGGGTATGGGTTTGATAGGCCCTGTCAGGGCATTGCCTAGTAAAACTTTATTACAATGAACGTTTAAAACATAATAATAAACATGAAATGAGTGCAGTATAATTAAATAAATAGTTATCCAGTAATTAAAAAAATTATAAAGAAATCAAATTCATTAAAGCTATTACTAACATTAGATAATTAAATAATGACAACAAGTAAATAAATCTTAGTCAATGAGTCTAAACATAATCATCATACTAATATTATAAATGCCAAAGTGTGTTTGTTTGTTGGTTTATTGATTTCTTCTTCAATCACGCCGCAACGGAGCAACGGATAGACGTAATTTTTGGCATGGGTATAGTTGAGGACCTGGAGAGTGACATAGGCTACTTTTTATCCCGGAAAGTTAAAGAGTTCCCGCGGGAATCAAAAAAACTTAAACCACGCGGACGAAGTCGCGGGCATCAGCTAGTGTTAAATAATAATTCAATTTTGAAGTAATGACGGAGCACAGCAAGATATCCACAATCTTGTAGTATTCCCGTATATCCCGGGCTATAATTAGCGGGTTTGTTCGAGTATACTTAGCTCGCACAAGAGAGCTCATTAAGGCGCGAAGGTTAGCTATCTCTGGTTAGCGGTGAGCTATCTTACCGAATTATATCGCGTATACCTGATAATGATGGAAAATGAGGAATCTCTTCTTGGAATTCGGGTTAATGAATTACTAGATGAAGCCCGCGACTTCGTTCGCGTGGTTTAAGTAGTGGAGTCCATTTAAATGCAATCACCGAGTTTCTTGCTGGTTCTTCTCGGTAGGAATGACACTCCGAATCAGTGGTAGTTTCAGTCGACGATTCAAAAGCACTTGTTGGTAGTTAATTTGAATAAAAAAATATGAGTTTAAATTACAAGGTAATTGAAAAATAATAACTTATAATAATAATAATTTTAATATAGGTACCTTAAAATCAATAGGCATCTTCTAGGCAAGCGCGCTCCACCTCAGGCTGCATCACCTCTTGCATACAAGTCTGATTACAGCCAAGCGCTAGCCTATATATTTTAACAAAAAAAATACTGTGAAAGAATCATTGATGAATCAAACAAATTCACATTTGTTACTTACTTGTTTGTTACTTATTTGTTAAGTACTTTTAAAGACTGTTTCTCACGAAACAGTCTTCAAAAGTACTTGACAGCGATTATTGGTGTCGTCTGTATGCTATTTTAATTAATTTTTTAAATTTCTATTTGAACTGACTTACTTAATAGACTAAATCGATGGCAGCAAAGTAGATACGGACATCTACATTTTTGCAAAAATGTTTTTTTTACAAAAATGAGCTCATATTAACCCTATCTACAAGTTTGCATTAAAATTATTTTAAAATTCAAAATAATGAAGAAAATCTGGCACGTAAATGAAGTCATCTACACTCGATTTAAAAAAAACATCGCAGTAGAAACGGACATTTGAATTTGTCCGCCTTTACTTCGGAGCATCGACAAATGATTTGAAACGTAGACAAAGTCATCCGTCACTTGATTAAAATTTAGTGATTGACTAATATACATTTCATAGTTTTCTTTAAGAAAGACCTTTTGTGAATAAATAAAACATAGTAATATAAAGCATTTTTATTTAAAAATATATAATATATTGCGTGGTTCGGAACCTTAATAAATTAGTTTAATGATAGAGTTTAGTGGTAGATAACTCATTTAATAATGTGCAAAGTGCGTTAAATGCAAAGTAGCTAAATAAAGACATCTACAAAATTTGGCAAAAAAAAAATAGGGATTATTGTTTGTATGATGCTTAGATTTTCTTTAAATATCCTTAAAAGTATGACTGGAGAGTATTATCTTAGTTTATTAGATATTTTAGATGGAAAGGCGCTTTATCACAACGCATAAACGGATATCAGGCAGACGTCTTCTTCTACGTCGAAGTTTTTTCAGAGTAAATAAAGACATCTACATTATTTCATTAAAACAACGATATATCGATTCAACCTGTCATACAACCAATAAAGAAGATTATTTTAATGCGTCATAGAAAATTTCATGCTAACTCCATAACCATCCGTCCATAACTCTCAAAATGGCTACTAATTTTTACTAAATGCGCTCTCCTGTAAAATTGCGATTTTGTAGATGTCTTCTTCTACTTTGCTGCCATCGAAATTATGTCACTTTTTCACAAAATTGTCGTATTGTAAATTTTATTAAATAGGGACCTGGTTTAAAATTAAACCCAGCGGTTAATTTGTAGAACTGTAAAAGGTGAGTCATCCCCAAGGGACCGGGCTAACGTTTGAACCTTTATCCGGAGCTCTCATCACGTGCCAGCTCGCAACAGAGGTTCTGTACTGCTAAGTGATACAGCGAAATTTCATTTCGTTCTCACGTACTCCCATATGAGGTGTGCTGTACGTGTTTTTATCTTATGAATGTGTTTCATACATTTTGCGCAAAAATTATCATTATTTTGTACCGCATTTTTCCAAGAACTACTAATTCTCGCGACTTCATCTGCACGGATTTAGGTTAAAGAATACCGTTGGAATTTTTCTTAATCCCTGTTTAGCCATCGTACAGATTTACGAAGAGCCAATTATGTTTAACACAATCTAAAATGACAGCTCTAAAATCTAGTTTATTATACTGTTGAAGATTATGTAAATGATAAAAGGGCATGGATTTGACTAGCCCCAGCAATGCTTAGGACTGCGATTTGTATCTACCATCGATATATTATGTAGGCACTAGATGGGCCCTTTCATAGAAAAACGCCGGGCGTCCGAGTTGCTGAACACGTTCCGCACCTGTCTTTGTTCCCGTCGTAGCGCTGTCACGATCGCTCGTCGTGCAGATAATTTGTTATTATTAAGTTAACATCTAAAGTTTAATTAGTTTGGCACTGTATAATTTTAATTTTAAGGTAAGTGTTTCAATTCACAATTATACACTTCCAAAAAAACGTTATTTAATCTTCCTATTTAATATTTGTATCCCTTACGCAATCATTTAATTTCCGCGGCAAACTGTATGATTTTTTTTTACTAACTGGCCTTACGGCTATGACCTATATTATCTATGACCGAGTCATACGTTTTCAAGCTTTCGTTCAAGATGTTGCAAGCAAGTTCCCGCTTTTCAGACTAGATGGCGTTGATGGCGTTGCTAAAAATACGCCCACATTCTTTGTTTGACAGGGCCCGTCTATGAAAATTGAGGTCGTTGGTATAGCTACACATTGATGTACAGTAGAATCTCGATTATCCGAACATCGATTATCCGAATATCTGAATATCCGGACTCAATAAAGAGTAACATTTAAAAAGTCAATTTGTTTGGGAGTTGTTGTCAAGTGTCAACACAAAACCTTCTCCATCATCCCTTTGGTCATTTGACACGACTTTTTATTGTTCATCAAAATTACAGGACGGTAGTAAAAGCAAAAAGTGTAAACACGCCAAAATCTCCCGGGAGCATCTTGTCGGAGTTTTATCCCATTGTTCTGAAAAAGGGCCGGCGGCTAAACGGCTTCGAACAAAGAAACGAAAGAGACTTTTCTTTGAGGCTTTGAACCTCACCGGCCTAGTGATCGTGTAATCGGAACACGTGGATGATCCCAAGATCCCCGTGAATATAAATACCCTGCTATAATTAATTTAATTATGACATACCGATTCAAAACGGTCGCTAACTATGGACCTGAATAAGGTCTGACCCCACTGCAGAGGCGCGGCACGCATAAACGGCAAATATTCTTTGTATATACATAATCATATCACAGTGCATCGCCGTACCCCATCGCTTAACACACACGGCAGAAGTGAAACTTCAGAAAAAAGTCTATGAGAGAATGAGATAAATATACTTAACTTGTATTCTATATGATTATCTCGCAGGCTAAATCCTATATAATTATGTTTGTCTCTTTTTGGTCTCGCTTTTTCTTTTCGTTGAACTATTCTAAAGAAGTTATGCTTCAACAATATTTGCCGCTATGTGCCACGCCATCCCGTGCATCTGTAGTGCGACTAGACCTTAAGAAGGCTCAAAGCGGACGATGGAGAGATATGCTTCCTACGTAATACGTATCGACAACTGACGAAAAAATTATTCGTATTTTTTGAGAAACCCTGGAGAATCCTTTGATTTTCCGAGCTAAAACTAAGCCTGTCACATCAGATCTTATACTAAACCATGTGAAAAATCCAACCCGTCGCTTTTATGGTGCGTGATAAACGGACAAACTTTTAGAATAATATTAGTAAAGGATTTGTTGAATGTTTCTAATCCATCGAACATTTTCTTAGGCGTACAAAGCCGAGCCGGCCGCCCACTGCCGCTCTTTGTGAAGTTTCTTTTGACCGCTCGCAATGAGCTTGTATTTTCCTCTAGAGCTACGAGTTTTCTATAGCACGATTTTCTATAGCAGTTTGTTCCAAAACAACAGTTAGGATATAGTACGATGAGTTTGTTCCGAAACAACAGCTTGGAAAACGTTCACAGTGAAAACAATCTATATCTATACTAGCTGATGCACGCGACTTCGGCGACGTGGTTTAAGTTTTTTTTTATTCCCGCAGGAACTCTTTGATTTTCCGGGATAAAAAGTAGCCTATGCCTACCCACTCTCCAGGTCCTCAACTATATACCCATGCCAAAAATGACGTTGATCCGTTGCTCCGTTGCGGCGTGATTGAAGGGCAAACCAACAAACCAACAAACAAACACGCTTTCGCAATTATAATATTAGCAATTACCATGATTATAAATGCGAAATTTTGTCCTTCTTTCTGTCTGCTAGGCGTTCACCTATTGAAGAAATTTTCAAAAAAAAATTGATGAAATTTGGTTGGTTTGGTATAGAGATAGGTTGTATACAGGGAAGGGCATAGGCTATACCTTTTATCCCGGAAAATGAGGGAGTTCCCGTGGGAATTAAAAATACCTCATCCACACGGACGAAGTCGCGGACAGCATCTAGTACACAATATTTTTCGATAAATTATTTAAGACTTTCTTTTTTAGGATTATACTAGCTGATGCCCGCGACTTCGTACGCGTGGATCGAGGTTTTGTGGTTCCCGCGGGAACTCTTTAATTTTCCGGGATAAAAAGTAGCCTATGTGCTATTCCAGACTATAATCTATCTCTGTGCCAAATTTCATCCAGATCCGCTCAGCTGTTGGGGCGTGATTGAGTAACAAACATCCATACATACATCCAGACATCCATACCGACATCCATACATCCAAACTTTCGCATTTATAATATTAGTAAGATTAACGGTATAGGTTTTATTTTACCCGTGTTTAATGGATATAATTTTCTTTGTTTCAGGTTACGTTATAGAAAAACAACGAGTGCCACCATATACCAAGTGTTCTTTACTAAAACTTTAAGACTGGGTAAGCATAATTTTTTACTATGACCATATTAGATAAAATAAAAATAAAAACAAAAAAAGTGTGTGTGTGTGTGCAATTCACAAACGCCAGAAGTGAAACTTTAGAAAAGTAGCCTACGAGAGAACGAGATAAAAATAACCTGTATTCTATCTCATTGTCTCGCAGGCTAAATCCTATTATGAATATTATGTTTGTCTCTTTTTAGTGTTGCTTTTTCGTTTCATCGAATTTTCGAATCACAACGATTCTAAAGAAGTTTCACTTCAAAAAATAAAAAATAAAAATAAACAGGCATAAAAATTCGAGTTTTGGACACATGGTCAGATATATATATTCAGATATACGAAGTTATAACAGCATCAAAGTTTCAACAATCCTATCCAATCTTATCCAATTAAAGTCGTATATATAACTTAAACACTCGACGAGCCTCACAACAGAGTAGCAGACATCTCTGCAACTACCGCTGTGTACGTAGACAGCACTTCACTACAAATGGAGGACCACTCCAACAGTGTAATCTGCAAATTGGAAATGTTGCGCATATTATTTTGTTTCCCTTAGAAAATTTATATACTAACTAGATGACGCCCGCGACTTCGTCCGCGTGGATTTTCCGGGATAAAAACGTTTACGCGGAATGTAACCTACCACTATACCGAATTTCATCCAAATCGATTAAACAGATGGACCATGAAAGCATAACAAACAGACATACACACTTTCGTATTTATAAAAAGGATGGATATTATAAATACGAAAGTTTGAATGGATGGATGGATGTTTGTTACTCAATAACGCCAGAACGGCTGAATCTGGATGACATTTGGCACAGAGATAGATTATAGTTTGGACTAACACAGACAGTGGCGTACACGACATGAAGGCATAAAAGCCCTGCTTACCCTAGTCAAAAGAGCTCAATGCTCATTTTTCATCGTGCCCTCCTTGAAAATAGCTGCTAACCTAACCAATGCCTACCCTGGCTTTGAGCCCTGAGCACGCCACTACCTGCACGCCCCTGCCCACCAGACCAGATAAGACAAAATTCTTAAATTATAAATTTCCGAATTGACTCTGCCGGGAATCGAACCAGGGACCTACCATTATAAGACCACAACCACTGCGCTAGTAGGGTAGACGGGGCCGTGTTTTGTTGTCAGTAAGTCAATTTATCCTTATTATGCGGGTCTAGGCGTCTAGGCATCATGGAAAACGTCCATTAGCTAAGTTGTTCTAGCTCTACAATGTCCCTTTAGAATGCTAGGTACGTATGTACAGATGGTAATGGATACAAAGGTCAGAAGTCAAGTTAAGGTCGTGCTTTGTTATAGTTTGGCGACCGTAACCGATGACATAACGCTGTGAAATTTTTTATATGAAAAAGATATTCCAAATCTAGTGACTTGGAATATTTTTTTCATATAACCTGCATTGAAAATGCGAGTTTCAATGCCTGTTGAGCCACCCGAAACTAGTCAATTTCTGACGAATACGTCATTCAACGGGTTGAATAGGTAGTCGTTTTTCTACGCGCTGAATGACGTAGCAGCCCTCCTTTCAATCCTGTCAGAGTTTCTTTTGTTTATTTCAAACCTTCGGGTGAGGCATGCAACTTCACCCTCTGAAATCGTCTTGTTTTACCCCTAGGCACACAATATACTGTTGAACTAATGCGCTCGGCAAGTATTGGCCACATGATAATTGGTCAAAAATGGTACCTAATGAAGCAAATACCTACTTAACGCCACAAGAAAGTCCGAAGGTCGTTCATGGGAATGAGCATTCTATTCTAAAACAAAATTCCACAACCCATTTTCGACTTGCCGAAATCCATTAAAAGTATGCTCCTGGAGTAAGGTTATTATACTGTCGAAGATTATATAAATGATAAAAGAGCATGGATTTGACTCGCTCCAGCAATGCTTAGGACTTATGTAGGTTACCTATGTATCTATCTACTATCTATACATTGATGTAATTGTAAATTTATTTTACAAAAGAGCAACTACCGAGTTTCTTGCTGGTTCTTCTCTTCTGTTGGAATCTCATTCTTAACCAGTGGTAGATTCACTTGACGATACAAAAGCACTTTTTAAAATTTTATTTGAATAAAAAAACGGGAGTTTGATTGCTATCCGCTTCGACTAACAAATTAGAGCGAGAGGTCAGACCCCAGAGGTGGTGTAGGTCGGATCTCTCGCTTGCGCTCGGCAGTTGGAATGGGATCATCATCACTTACTATCAGGTGAGATCGCAGTCAAGGGCTAATCAGATGATAGCAACCGCTATGAGATTTAAATTCAAAAAGGCATCTTCGCAAAAAAACGATCGAATGGAACTTTGCAAACCATTATAAAACAAAACACGAACACGAATCCTTGGCAACACGAATGTCACAAAACCCTATCTATGCCAATCTCAGGAACTATAAAACATACAGACTTGAAATTTGGAAGGTAGGTTCCTTCTATGGTGTAGACGTCAGCTAAGAAACGGTTTTGAGAACATTCACCCCTAAGGGGTTGAAATGGGGTTTGAAAGTTTGTATGAAAGCCCTTTGCTATTGAAGTTAAAGACATGAAAATTGGCATTTATGTTAAAAGTTCAAAATAATAAAAATCTGTGTAAGCAATTTTCCGAAAATCTACTCCAAAGAGGGTGAAATGTATGTTTTATGAAAGCAATATGTTTTTGTAGAAAGAGACATGAAAATTCAGCATTTCGGTTATAAGTTTTAAATAATTAAAACCTGTGTAAGCTATATAAAGCCTCTTTAGATAGACTTTTTGCAGCGGAAAAATTTCATAATCTCATAGGAAATTAGAAATTGTACGCGGACGAAGTCGCGGGCGACCGCTAGTAATTTATAAATGCAAAAAAATGTCTGTCCAACTGTCTGTCTATCTGTCTACTACTCTTTAAAGGCCCATATTTTCAACTGATTTCGACGAACTATGGTATTGAGCCGGGGCATCCTGGGGAAGGACAAAGGCAACTTTTTATCCCGCAAAATTAATGAGTTCCCGCGGGAATAGGAAAAAACTGAAACCACGCGGACGAAGTCGCGGGCATCATCGCACTTTCCCCGGGTGTTATAGCGGTATTTAATTAACTTAATAAATTATATTTTCCAAGGTGAAATCCTATACTTTAAACGAGTTAACGGACTGTCCATATACAGAACTATCCATAGTATGCGAAAAAATTAAAAAATTGTGTTTATCTGTCTGTCTGTTACGCTTTCACGGCCTATTTTTTTACCGATTTTGAAGAAATTTTGATTCAGAAATAAGCTAGGCATCCCGCGGTATCGAATAATTCATACGTAACTTTTCAAATTCCTAAATCCACACGGACGAAGTCGCGATCATCGTCAAATTATACATGCGAAAGTGTTTGATTGTTTGTCGGTTCGTCCTTAAATTTTCCTAAATTTGTTGCCGGCTCTTCTCAGTAGAAATTCTTTCCGAATCGGTGGGAGAGTCCCCTACCCTAGGTATATAAAGACAACCCAGGCAAGTCTGGAAAAACAACACAATTCTGCCGTAAAAAGTTTGAGGCCGTTAACAAAAAGCCATGGTCTCACCTTGCCTTCTGACCTTTTAATCCATTAACGCCTGTACAGGTATATATGTAGTAACACAAGAGGGATATTGTACCTACAGATAGAACAATACAGCGGTTAACTAATGGACGATACTCATAAACTTAATGACGCACTTACCCCGGGTGTTGTAGCGGTATTTAATTAACTTAATAATTTATATTTTCCAAAGCGTAATCCTATACTTTGAACGAGTTCACGGGCTATCCATGGATCCATAATTAATAGTATAAATGCAATAACTTTTTATCTGTATGTCTGCTACGCTTTCACTTTCCACTTGTTCAACCTATTTTGATGGAATTTGACACAGACATAGGTTGTATCTCGAAGGATATAGGCTACTTTTTATCCCGTAAAATTAAGAAGTTCCTGAGGAAATCGAAAAATTTAAACCACGCAAATGGAGTCGTGGTTTTCAGTTAGTTATTATAATTATTGAGTTGTTAAATTCCGATCTCTCGTCGGATTTTACGTTCCATTCGGCTATGAGAGTAAAGGAACAGAGAGTGCACCTGTGTTTGAGCACATACTATAGTGCAATATAATATCTCCCCCCAGATGGCATAATATCTCTGTAGATTAGTCGCCGTGGTCGAAATTCGGTCGGGACAATATTATATTATTCAGTTAACGCTGGCAGGTTTGGAAAAACAACATTGTTTTCTATCAAAAGTTTGAGACCAACTGTAGTATCTTGCCTTGTGACCTTTAAATCCATTAACGCCTGTATAAGTAAGTTGTAAGTAATATAATACAAAAGGGTTATTCTAGAGGTGGAACAATAACAGTGGTTGACTAATGGACGCTCCTCATAAACCTAATGACGCACTTACCCCGGGTGTGATAGCGGTATTTAATTAACTTAATAATTTATACAATTTTCCAGGGCGCTATTTTAAATGAGATAAAGATTTTCCAGGGCGTTATCCTGTACTTTAAATGAGATAAAGAGTCTATTTATACATGCTTCATATCATAATTATGCGAAAGTGTGTTTGTCTGTCTATCTATATGCTACGCTTTCAAGGCCCATCTGTTCAACCGATTTTGATGAAATGTGGTGGGTATAGATATAGGCTGCATCCCGCACGCAACCGGAAAAAAATATTTTTAATTATTTTATCCCGGAAAATTAAAGAGTTCTCACGGAAATCAAAAAATGCGGACAAAGTCGCGAGCGAGAATATTTAAATGCGAAATTGTGTTTTTTTTGTCCGATCCTTCAATTCTCCTGAGTTTCTTGACGGCTCTTCTCAGTAGAAACTCTTTCCAAACTGATGGTAGAAAGACCGTAGAGTCCCGAATTATAAGTGACACAAGTTGTCATAGATGAAATGGAACATTCCAATTAGACCGCAACTGAGCAAAAATAGTAGGTAGATTGTATTAATATAAGGGAGCAAAATAATATTTTTACGGCGAGGGCGCTTTTTTGAATCCAGAGCGAAGTGAGGGATTCTAGAGTAGAATTCCGAGCGTAGCGAGGGATTCTTTAGTAGAATCCTGAACGTAGCAAGGGATTCAAAGTACGTCGCCCGAGCCAAAAAAAATTGCGCCCGAATGATACACTCTACTTTTCATCACCCTGTAGGTATGAGAAAATAAAAGGTACCTCATATTTTATTGTAATATTATTATTTAATAAAACATAGAGTAACAACGAAATTGAAATTAAATAGTATCTAATAATAAAACAAACAAAACCATGAATTTCTAACAATCTGTGAAAATTGACGAAAACGCGGGCTGTAGTTCGCGCGTTTTTAATTTGATTTTTTTTTAATTCAGCCGGGCGGCGCGACTTTGGGCCGTCGTACCAGCCAGTCTTTATTAGAACAATATTTGAGTTCGATGTCTTTGGCGCTGAACACTAAGATGTTCCAAATTCAAAAAGTGCGCGGCAAAGATAATTGCGGCGCACTTTTTGAAATAAAGAGGATAAAAAAAGTAATTTAAAAAAACAAAAAACCCGACTGCTTGGATAGGTACCAAAAAGTATAAAACAAGATGTGAATTTCATTATTATCAATTAACATAGTATAATACTTTTAATGAAATAATGAACAAAATAATATAGCAATTCAGTATTCTCTTAGCTCACGTTTTACAATAATATTTTTCCCTCACTAATAATTTTGTAATTATTACAAATTATCAAGGCGCAGTCGCACGTCCATTAGAAACATTAACGTGCGACTCCTAATATAATCCTCCTATGTTAATTGATAATAATGAAATTCACATCTTGTTTTATACTTTTTGGTACCTATCCAAGCAGTCGGGTTTTTTGTTTTTTTAAATTACTTTTTTATTTTAAACTTTTTGGTTATTTATGTTGTTTATTGCCGTAATGATAATTATTCTTTTTTGTATTTGTATTTTTTTTTATTTAAACGATTAGATACCTTAATTTAGATTTATTAATTGTTTATTGACTCTTATTTGGGTAGGTGCCTAAACTACTCGTATATTAATATAATTAACTATACCCAACTTTAATTTTACACTAGATAAAAGACAATATTTATTACCTATTATGTAACAAAATTAATTTGTACCTATTAAACAATTTAAGAAAACGCATCAAAATTTCTTAATTTAAGCTCCACAAGCAGAGCATGTGGGCGCTTGCACGCAAATGTCGTGCGGCTGCCGTTCGTCTTTTACCACAAGCACCCCAGTGATCAGTGATCACTGATCAGTCCCCACCGCACCGCATCGCACCGCAATCCCCGCGGCGGCGATATTTGTAAAAGACGTTTATATCCGCCTGAAGTTTTCTGTTGCATGTTATACTTTATTTCTATGGTAATATCTCATAAGATATTCATCAAAATTGAATGGTATAGAGGACAATTTTTGTCTAAATTAAATACTTGAGATGTTAAGATATTTATTTTGATAAGGAATTAACGATTAATACTATGTTGGTAAAAACACCTTCGTAAGTAAATCATTGTTTTAGACCAAATTTGAAAATCATAAAAATGGTTATTTTGAGTCAACCTTAAAAGATAGTAATATGCTATCGCGGACTTTTTTTTAGAACTTTTTGAAAGGAACGTTTCCTCCATACATTGTTGTCGTGTAACTTTATCGATTTAGGCAGCGCACGCCACGTAAGCTATCAGATGAGATGATTTTTTCCGACTTAACTCACATTATTGCAATTTTCGTTAGGATCTCTAATTTTTTTCGAAATAAAATATAGCCTATTTTACTTGTTAATAATGTAGCTTTCTGTGATTTAATTTTTTTAATCGGTTGAGTGGTTTTTGAGATAATCCCCCTAGTTTGATAGATATATACCTATATGATATGAGAAGTAACTTTAAAAAATTCCTTTGAAACCTTGTAAATCCTAAATTATCATTTAAACGGAAAAATGGTTTAAGGAACCTAGGTGTGATTTTAAAAGACCTATCTAACGATACCCCACTTGCATATGGCCTATCGACTTTCATTTATTAATTGGCTTCTAGTGGACGCCATTTTGTTTTTCTCAAATTCGGCCTCCATAGTGACACTCGGAAGAGTAAAAAAAATCTATTGGTGCAAGTATTATCAAAATCGGTTCAGCCGTTTTGTCTGTAGTGCGACACAAAGGAATACAACCTTTGAAACCTCGTAAATCCTAAATGATCATTCATACAGAAAAATGGTCAAAGAAACCTAACTATGATTTTAAAAGACCTATTCATCGATACCCCATTTGCCATAGTCTATGGACTTTTATTTTTTAATTTGTTACATTATGGATTATAGAGGGCGCCATTTTGTTTTTTCTCAAATTCGGCTTCCGTTATAACACTCGGAAGATTAAAACAAATCTTTTGGTGCAAGTATTATCAAAATCGGTTCAGCCGTTTTGTCTGTAGTGCGACACAAAGGAATACACTAAAAATGAACCTTTGAAGCCTCGTAAATCCTAAATTATCGTTAAAATGAGAAAATGATCAAGGAAACCTAACTATGATTTTGCAAGACCTATTCATTGATACCCCACTTGCCATAGTCTATCCACTTTAATTTTTTAATTTGTTACATTATGGCTTCTAGAGGGCGCCATTTTGTTTTTTCTCAAATTCGGCCTCCACAGTGACACTCTAATGATATATTCGGCATAAACTGGTGCAAGAATCATCAAAATCGGTCCACGCGTTTAGGCTGTAGCTGTCCTGCAAGGAACATACAAACATATATAGACTGATGAACACATAACCCTGTGCGTTCCGCAGTCGGGTAAAAACTCATTTCTGCCCGCTAAAAGTTTCTTATAGAAAACATCACCTTTGGGTGCACTTAAAAGCGAACCAAGTCGTCCTTTTCGAATACATGGGATGAAAATTTACTTGATTTTACGTAGGTATGGGTAAAGTTGAGGTTCTTACAATTTTGTAAGAAAATCGTAGGTCGTTTGTCAAACGGATAATCCGATCTGTTTAAGAAGTTCATGGATGCTTGCACGTCAAAAAGCATGTATGAACTCCTTAAACAGTTCGAGTAATACGTTTTAAGCTGTCAATTGATTAAGATTTGCTTAGACAATTGGGACTCTGGATTGTGACGTAGGCAATTTTATATCCTGAAAAAAACATCTACAAAGATAAAATACCGAAAAAATACCGATACCGATATATGGTATTTTTATTTTCGAATGTGTATTTTATTTCCCGTGACATAATGTTAAACAAAGCACTATCGATACCGGATACCCGGGAGATTCGGTATCCGGGTTAAGGCTGTATACGTAAAAAATGTTATTTATTTCCATTTGATAAAATTCATTATTTATGAACGAAGGTTCAAGGATACCTATATGTAGGTAACCTAATCTAGGGTCACTGATAATAATTAATCTTCTCTGGCAAAACGTTATTCGAAGGTGATTCAATTTTCAATGTTTTTACGTATAAACTAAATTTAATGTCATTTGCGTTCATCTTAAAAAAGGATTTTAATTTATTGCTTGTACTTATGCCAGCTAATGATTATTACAGGATTAATGAGTGGCCGTTATTTCGAAAAAAAATTGCGTCACAGTAGGCTCAGGCTCCATACTAAAATATTCACACCCCTTTGACCGCGTTAAAATTCCAACAGGTAGATTTGTAGCCATCTATTCCAATATTATAAATTCGAAAGTTTAAATGGATGGATGTTTCTTACTCAATCACGCCAGAACGGCTGAACGGATTCGGATTAAATTTAGCACAGAGATAGATTATAGTCTAGAACAATACAGAGGCAGTAGCCCGTGTATTCATCCAGACTATAAAAAGTATTTTATCCGGGTAAATTAAAGATTTCCCGCGGGAACCGAAATAGCTAGTACTGTATAATTTATAGGAAAATGATGTTGTATAATATAAGGTAAACCCACCCGCGTAAAGCCGGGCCATATTAGCTAGTTTATAATATGGGTAATTATATAATAACAACATTATAAGAAAAGTTTATTTTCTTTGTAGATCATACCAAAGTTATCTTTTCGAGTTGTTTCAATATTGTTGAAGTGGAATAAAACGCGCTAAGTCAAATAAACTCGATCTTGTCGTAACGGGAAAAGCCCTAAGGGCCTCTTTGTTTCGTCACTTTCCGTACAAACTATTCTCTAAGGGGCTTCATAACTTCACAAGATCGGATTCTTAGGAACACAGTAAGTACTTTGTACTTCGTAGCCTGAGGCTTCTCTGCAAGTAGAGTAAACTTTTTGCATAGTTTTTATCTCATACGCAAACTTTAGATTATGTCCCTTACGACTTTTGGATATTAATGAACACTTATCAACCTCATGTACATCCTGCTTCGTAACATAACTTTATTCTTAAGTAACGAATTTCGTATGTTGATTTTTAATCACGTTGCAATGGAGTAATAGATCGATGACCTTTTTGCATGGATTACATAGTTTAATACCTGGAAATGAATTGAATTTTTTATTTATTTCTCGAAGGAGATATTATTGTGTCTCTTTTGATAAGTCAAGACTTTACCACCGGTTGAGTAAGAGCCGACAAGAAACTCTTTTTACTAAAGAAAAATTGTACAAAGACATTTTACTAAATTTAAAAAAGTTGCCTATAGGTATCCTTCCCAGGTATGCAACCTATCTCCGTGTAAAGTCTCCGATAACCATGTCGGAGGATTCCTAGCAAGACACACATTTAAAAAAAACCTATCTCCGTACCCGTCATAATTGGTTGATTAAATGACAGAATGACAGAAGACAGATACGTTACTTTCGCATTTAGCATACCCTGCCAACGCTTAAAGCAATACTTATGCAATATTACTCAAAATGACAGTTTGATGTCACGTACCTTGACGTTCCTAAAATAAGGATTATAATTCTAAAACACGAAACTCAACAATAATGAAACAAGGCTTTTGCAGCATGGCGACAGGTTGAGAAAACTTGTAATTAATTAATAAACAATAGAACTAGTTAACACCATCCAGAGTAGTGACAACGTAGTAACGTCTTGGCTTTAGGAATGTCATTAATGTTGATACACGCAAAGTGCTTTGTGCTTTGTACATCGTTCAAAGCAGACAAGAAACTAGTGCACCTGGGTTGCTAAGCTCTTTATGATCTAGGGCTTGGGCGTACACGACGCAACTTTATAGCGACACGAGTTCAACGCGGCTCCTAGAAATTGTAATGACAATATTATATTGTTTTTTTTTGTAAGTACGTCTATTCTTTATTTTATTTACATAACTTACATTACATACCTCGGCTAATCTGACCCGCTTTCGCACGTGTAGGTTATTTATGTGTCTTTACTCGTTATACTATGGATATTTTAGGTTCAGTTTTCTTACTCTACTATAAGTTAGCCCTTGACTGCAATCTCACCTTGTAGCAAGTGATGATGCAATCTAAGATTATTTCAGTCTAAACCGGTACCCCTACGGTATAGCAATTATAAATATGGTATGTTGCGAATCTGGTATTATGCTCCGGAGCCATATTTGCCGTGTAAAAACCCGTAACCTTAATGCGCGCTACACGGCAACGTACCAGACCACAGGCAGTTTAGAAACTATTATATAAATAAACACAAAATATATATTCTATGTTTTATATTCGTAAAGTTCAACTTAAACTAGCACTTACTCGTATATTGCAATTTATCTTACTGTCATCCACATGAAGGTACAAGAAAACCGCAAAAAACTGGTATAGTTTGCTCTTTGGCTATAAAGTCCCAAATTGCACTTGCTTAGAACCAACCTAGGGACCACCAACCAACCACAACACTCACAACGTGAGTTCGTCGCTTTGTGTGTGTCCAAGCCTTTAGACATATAGTGAAATCCAAGTGCTTAGGCATGATTTTCACGTCACTCCGAAATTCACGTCTTCCTACTGAATCCTTGTGCGTTACTTGAAGGAATTCAAAGGAAAGCAAGGGACATGGAATATTCTAGAATAATTTCAGTTTTATAGGTATTCGTGTAGACTGTACTACAATAACGTCAGTTTTAATAGAAATCTCATATCAACCCAATGCCGGCTCACTACTGTGCACGAGTCTTCTCTCAGAATGAGAAGGGTTTGGCCATAAACCACCACGCCGGCCACGTGCATCAGCTAGTACCACCACCACTACAGCCCATTAACGTCCCACTGCTGGGAACAGGCCTCCACTCTCGTAGGGAATTCAAGCTTAGACCCACCACGCTGCTCCAATGCGGGTTGGCAGGCTTTAACGACTATTATCATGTTAGTGATGATAACCGGGACTGACGGCTTAACGTGCTCTCCGAGGCACGGTGGTGAAACACCGCCAACTTCCTAACTCCGGGCTAGTACAGAGAATTTCTAGTCAGAAAAGCCCAACACTTTATCATGGCCCGATCCGATTCGAACCCGGGACCTCGTCGGCCGCAGTCGAGCATGTTATCCACTAGACCAACGAGGCAGTCCCTCATCATCAACATCTTTTTAGCAAAGTAAAAACCACATTTCTCGTTTGTTCCAGATTGTGCAATACACGTAAGAGCGTTGCGGTCGGGACGCGTGCATTCCGGTCACCTGCCCAGGACGCACAACTGCCGCCTGATCTTCCCTCCTCCCTCCCAACACTACGCCCTCCTCGTCGAGCTCCGCAAACTCAACGTGCCATGCTCCAGTGGCTCCTTGAAATTCGCACCAAACTCCCCAACATTATGCGGAAAGCTGGAACAAATACGGATTCCTAACAGAAGATATATCTACCAGTCGTCGAACAATCCAGAAATAGAGCTCCACGGTCGACCCACGTTCGCCGCGACCTACCGTCTAGTTGATCATTGTTATGATGTTCTTCTGACAGCTAGGAACGGCTCGTTCGAAGTCGGTCCAACCACGAAACTGTACTGCTCCTATAAAATTCATTTACCCTACGGAAACAGGGTAGCGTTACGTCTCCAAATGGGCACAGGTGCTTCGCCCAAGAAAGACGCTGATAGTTCTAATGTTATTCATGAGGATTTACATACGTTCTGCAAAGGCATGGAGTTGAATTTAGTGGATGGTGATTCCAGATGGAAGCATTGTTCGCAGCCTGGTGATCCTTTGCGTAGTGTCCAAATAATTTCTGAAAGGAACTCGGTGAGGTTGAATATTAGTGTGTTGGCGATGAGGAATTCTTCTGCTATGTGGTTGAAAGTCTGGTGGATGGATAAACCAGTGGAGGAAGTTATAGGGCATTGTGAATATGGATGGGTGGTGTCTGGGGATTTTTGTGTAACGGCTGTAAGGGATGGGAAGAAGGCATGGAGACAGGCGGAGGCTGAATGTGTGAGGATGGGCGGGCATCTCGCGAGCGTGCAGAACGACCGACAGCAACAAACCATGGACCAACTACTTATTCACGCGTAAGTTTTAATGTAACATATTATTTATACTCACATTAAAAATGCGAAAGTTTGCATATATGGATGGATGTTTGTTACTCAATCACGCCAGAACTGCCAAACGGATCTGGATGAAATTTGGCATAGAGATAGATTATAGTCTGGAATAACACATAGGCTACTTTTTATCTAAAAAATACATAGGAAAATAAAAGAATTCTTGCAGGAAACAAAAACCTTAATCCATGCGATCGAAGTCGCGGGCATCAGCCAGTAAGTAATAACTATTCTTGCAACATATTAAATGAGTTTTAAGCAAAATTCAAATGAAGGAGTAAAATTCAAATGAGTTGAAGTCTAGAGCTTTGTTTACTTCATTAGTGTTTTATTAAAATCTGAAAGTTGCGAAATGTCTTGCCAGATGTCAACATCAACATACTATAATTAGAAAACTTGATTGTAAGTATAAATTATAAAGCGAATAATTATTATTTCTGACAAAAATACTAATTATTCGCTTTCATCTAAAACAAAAACCGACTTCAAAACTATAGCTACGAGTACCTATAAGTAAAAAAAAACATTATCTAAAAAAACATTATTTTGTTTTTCGTTGATTTTCTCAAAAAGCGCTAAATCAATTTCGATAAAATTTATATGGGATCACCTCTGGAGTATGATATACCAAACAAAAAAAGAATCATCAAAATTGATTCATAATTGGCGGCAGTCGAATTGAGGACCTCCTCCTTTTTAAAAGTCGGTTAAAAAATGTGTGTGTGTTTAAAAAATTAAAAAATTCACACACGGCAAAAGTGAAACTAGAAAAGTATAATCTACGAGAGAATGAGATAAATATAACTTGTATTCTATCTCATTATCTCGCAGGCTAAATCTTATATCGTAACTACCTAACACTTATAGTATAAGGAATAAGATTATCTAAAGTTAGTTCCATTCTAAATTTAATATCAAGTATATTTACTAACGAGGGATCATGTATGAGCTAGTAAGCGCACCATATTTTTTCTTAGCTGACACAGTTACTAACTTGGTCTGGTGGGAGGCTTCGTCCGTGGCTAGTAATTACCACCCTACCGGCAAAGACGTACCGCCAAGCGATTTAGCGTTCCGGTACCATGCCGGTAGAAACCGAATAGGAGTATGGGTTTGATATAACTGCCATACCCCAAACCTAACCTAACCATCAGTTGAGATTACAGTCAAGGGCAGTTAGCCCTAGTTAGTTAGTTTATCTAGTAAAAAAAATTGTTGATATACTCGTACTTTTACCAGTATGAATTTTACCGACATGTCAATGATGAAGTTTCTCATTTCCGCAGGCCTGGCGCTGGAATCGAAGATGTCTACTGGATAGGTGCAACGGACTCTGTCCATGAAGGGGAGTTCCGTTGGTCGGACAACCTGCCATTTTCTTACGCACGTAAGTCTCTTCTCAGACTCTTTTTTGTCATTTCAACCGAACGCTGGCTCACTAATAACGAGTGTCCTTTCAGACAAGGGTTTGCCCATAGTCCAATTGGGTATTGGACCACAAGTCAAATATATAATTTTTTACCTGTCAAAATTCTTTATTTCATACAAAATCTACTAATCGCGCGTTTTTAAGGCGCTGTGAGCTCACGAGATCAAAATCACAGGCGCGGGGGGGGTAAAATCGAGCAAGCGCATGTCGAAAAAAATGCAAGAAATCATTTGTAAAAAAATAAATATTTACTGATCAATACAAATTAATCCGACAATGTGTTTGATTTAGAAATGTAAATTTTATCTTGTATTTCTAGAGCAAATTATTAGTTTCAATAAGAAGAAAAATTGCTTTAAAAGGTAAATTAAGAGGTACGTTTAAAATAAATTTCAATGCAGAGGTTTTTTTTAAATTGTATTTTGAGATGCGTCAATAGCTGCTTAAAGGTCTTGAAAACAGCAAATTATTTTTACAACCATACATTATGTCACCGTTTGATGGATACACTGCTTTTAAAACCCCCCTTTTACGCTACACAGGGCCTTAAGTTTAAAAATTCTATTTAGATTAAATTTTTAGTAATCAAATAATCAATTGTTGAATTATCTATCACCTACCTTAGTTTTTGTATGCTTTATGACCCGACTAGTTGTTAAATACCCAATAGCGGATTGTATTACGTATTAAGACAATATACAATATATAATATTAGGTTACAGTTACACTATACAAAAACCGCCTACTTAGAAGCATATAAGAAGATAACTATAAATAAAGACAAGCAATTAGAAAAATTGGCTATAAGTAATCATTATTTATCACAAAAGCATAGTCTAGCCCGGCTGGCGACAGGCCTGATTTATTGTCTAGCACGGATAATTAACCAACGCTTAGAGAGGATAATAGAACGAAGCTATTCCTCGTTTCTAATCCGAACCGCTAGGATATGAAATGCCCTTCCAGCTTCCGTTTTCCCCTCCTCTTTTTATATAAGTACCTTCAAATCAAGAGTGAATAGGCATCTTCTAGGCAATCAAAATTGTGGGACCAGCTTCCATCTTCTGTGTTCCCTCGTGATTATAATAAGGGCTCTTCAAAGGGCGGATAAACAAATATCTTAAAAGCCAACAAAAAAAAACCGCGCTCCACCTTAGGCTGCATCACCTCTTGCATGCAAGTCTGATTGCAGCCAAGCGCTAGCCTGTATATAAAAAAAAATATATATATAGAACCTGGAAGTAAACGTAGTGTGGTTATATCGATCATTTTAACAAAAGGTTAAAAAAGTTTATAAAAAAAAATCATTTAATTCGACCATAGAAAGATCATAAAATTTTGTTAGTAAGAAACACACACACTAACCTAATGTTAGTAAATCTAAAAACTACCTAATCCCAAAACCTTATCTAAGACAGCCTTGATTTGTCAGCACGTGAACCATATGACAATGGTTCAGGTACTGACAATCAAACCTGTCAGCAAGTGCCCTCAGGATGCCACTGGAGCTAGCCCGAACCCTGCGAACCAGGGATGTGTACCGTTTGCGCATGGTAGTGTAGAAACAATCCACACGCGCATCGGCAAACATCCCCGACGCACTGCAGTATCTAGGCAGACCCATTAGCATCCTGAATGCATTATTATACTGTACACGCAGGGCACTATACTGTTTTTGCGTGTAGTCGATCCACAGGCTGCTCCTGTAGAAAGAGGTGCAGTAAGCTCTGAAGAGCGTTACTTTAACAGAGGCGGAATAACGAGCAATAAAAAGTTACCCAAAAAAATAAAATTTTAGTGATCACCTATCACATAGAGGGTTTTCCAGAAGACGTAAATTCCACGTCCTATTACTTTGTTTGGTGGCCATTTTAAACTATTGGTTAAACAACCCTATTAATAAATCAGAAAAATGCGTCGAATATTGATGAATTCACAAATTCAAATTTTCATGTGAGCCTAAGCCTACGAGTATGTTATAACGTTGTGTTATATATGTTTTGACGTTTGGTAAAAATTGCAGATTCAGTTAGCAGCCCAATTTTTTAATTATTGAATTAAATATTACTCACTTTAGTTTTTAGTTGCATTATGATTGTTTTCCAGCATGTATCAAAACCTACGAGGGTTCCAAATACGCCCTGATCGTAGAAGAACAAGCTTTCTAAGTGCATCAAAGCTTTTCTATAGCTTTATCCTGTCTATATCGTTTCTTTACAGTTATCTTCCTCAGTAAACATTAAGACCAGTGATAGCTCAATTTCGAGAATTTACGCTCCAATTGTTAGATCTCGGGATCCTATTGGAGCTATCAATGGATTAGGGGTTTATATTTCGAGTAGACACACAGATCTTGTACCGAGGGCTATGTGACCTAGTTTCTGCAACGCATAAGATTGTAATATCGATTTATAAACAAAAAAGGAACCCTAAAAAAGGTTTCGCATTGAGGTTTTCAACATGTTTGAGTTTATTGTAACACTAACTCATGCCCGCGACTTCGTTCGGTCTTATCAACATACATAAAAAGATCAAGCTTCTAGATGGATCAGGCTAAAAACATAGCTAATATGAAATAAGATTCCTGTAAGATTCCTTTTTAAATATGCTTAGGCAATTAACGATATAAAATTAAAGGGAAAATGAACCTTATATTTTTGCCATAATCATTCCTTAATATCATTAGCATAACAAGCCCACACTACATGCTCTCGGAGTTTGTTTTCATATTTATTATGTAAATTCCCCGCAAGTTTCAGGTAAATTTTCGCACACAATTTTCCCGGTAAAGTCTGATGTTCTAACTTTTAACAAGTCTTTATTAAGTTAGCAGGTACTTATTTAGTTAATTTAGAAATTTTTGGTCAGGTTACTTTAGGATGTCAGTTGATGAAAGTTTGGATGGTTGGATTACTCAATCACTCCAGAACGGTTGAACGGATCTGGATTAAATTTGGCACAGAGTTAGATTATATTCTGGAATAACACATAGGCTACTTTTTGTCCCGGAAAATTAAAGAGTTCTCCCAGGAATAAAAAATACCTCAATCGGGTATCGGTTGAAGTCGCGGGCGTCACCGGTACACTGCAGTGAAAAACACTCTAATAAGTACCTATTTTTTTTAATTTAAAATAATTATTATTTTAATTTAGCAATTCACACACAAACGGCCGCCATAATTCATCATATAGTCTACAGCCCAGTGTTGCCACCCTTGAGAACCATACAGGCAGTGATGCCATGTACAGCTCGCTTTAATTTTTTCCTTCTAACAGTAAATAAACAAACCAAAATATCGGGTGCGTTGTGTTGACTGTGCTAAAGTAACCACAAACGTAACCGACACCGTCGCTCAGGGTGGTGTAAACACGCCCTTCGCGCTGAGTGTAATATCAGTTACCCTTTCACTTTGGCCGGGATATATTTACCTATAATCTGTCCAACCATTTATTTGACTTTTGACACAAGCATATATGTTTCATAATTATTCACAGGCAACCATCGACAAAAAATGCATTATTTAAAAGACGCATATCGTTTTTACAATAGTGAAGCGACGTGCCCTATTATCCGATATTTCGTAACTCGTATACTTATCTAGTTATTACCAGTACGACTTTCCTTTTCAAAATAGTGACGAAGCTGCAACACGAGCTCTCTTGATTGTCCGTAATGCACGATACATCTTTGGCGATGGTTTCTATGAACTGCCTGATTGATGTTCCCAAATAATAAAATATACATTTACTGCTTTACTTAAATGATTTATTTTAATACACACAATAATATAGTCATTTATAATAAACACCTGGGTATATTTATAAAACCACTAGCTGATGCCCGCGACATCGTCCGCGTGGTTTAAGTTTTTTGTTATTCCCGCGGAAACTCCTTAATTTTCCGAGATAAAAAGTAGCCTGTGTCTCTCTCCAGGTCCTTAACTATACTTACGCCAAAAATCACGTCGATCCGTTGCTCCGTTGCGGCGTGATTGAAGAACAAACCAATAAACCAACAAATTAACACACGTTCGCAAATATTGCGTAAAAATAATTGGTCCTTGTGTGTGTTGTTGAGACAACCTTTGTCTTTGTTCAGACAAAGGTGTGTCCCGGGGAAAGATATAAGCTTTTTATCCCGGAAAATTAAGTGTCCGCGGGATCAAAAACTTCATTCACGTGGACGAAGGCGTCATCTATAGTACGCGCACGAGTTGAAAGCAAATGTATGGTGACACATACATTTACTCACGCGTGAATTGTAGTTTTTTCATAAGCCATTGGTCCGTCAATTAATTAATTAATTCCAATGCGGGCCCAGAGGTAACCATAAATATTTAAAAGGGCATTAAACAGTAACGTCTTTGCATACTTTGCGGGCACGGTTAGAGCGACACATCCATTATTCATGCAATCGCATAAAATATAATGATCTATTTCAGTTTGAATCATTCTTTTCTTTCGTTCAGATGGAAAGCCTTTGTTTTCTGAGTTTGAATTTAATTTCTAGCTGATGCCCGCGACTTTGTCCGCATGGATTGAGGTTTTTTGGTTCCCGCCTGAACTCTTTAATTTAGTGGGATAAAAACTAGCCTATGTGTTATTCCAGACTATAATCTATCTCTGTGCCAAATTTCATCCAGATTGAGTAATCCATCACACACTAAGGCGCCGTCCTATTGTCATCGGTCGCGCGATGATGCGATGCGATTTCATCGTGCGATGAAACTGGTCGCGCGATAAGAAATCGTGTGTCCTATTTTGGAGAGATGCGATCACACTCGAAATGGCTCATAACAGAGATGCACAGTTTTTGCTGTCGGGCAATATTTCTTTAATCGTAAACAGCATTAAAAAAAGAAAACGTGGACCACATAATATACTCTATAAAAACGGTGAATGAAGTAAGGTAGAGAAAGGTGAATTTCACAATCAGTATTTTGACGGTCGGAATAAATGTCAACAGAAACATTTGATAACATCGTCGCGCGAGCGCCATTAGGACATTCAGTACTCATTAGTATGTTTGATCGGCGATCGTCCGTGCGTCGATGGTCGCGCGACGAAAACTAGACAATTTGATCGCATCGCATGATCGCATCGCGCGATGCGATCATGCGATGCGAAGGCATGGGTTCCCAATGCGATAATGAGGTTACACACATACACACACACATCTATCCTATTTCTGTAATAATTATCACCTATTTATTTATAGCAACTTAAAATCAGATGACCCACCTGCTCATTTGCTCGCTATATATATATACTAGCTTCTGCCCGCGGCTTCGCTCGCGTGGCCTACAAGAACCAAATGTCATTTTTTTCAGAAACAAACATCATAAGCGTTCTCACTCCCTCTCAATTGAATATACAAACTGACAATATCTCAAACAAAGCAATAAGCACGAAGTTCTAAGTTCTATAACTAAACTAATCTCTGGAATGAGAGTAGTACGGTTTTAACAGAACTCAAAGCGTGTGTGATGAGATCTAAATAATTTCCTAATTACAAAACAAACCAGAAGTGGATAATAATTAACATTGTTTACAACGAAATACTATCCGCACCTAACCTACCGCAGTATTTCTTTGTAAACAATATTTTTTGTTTTTCCTTCAGGTGCTAGAATCACCAGACTGCTCCGTGAGCTTACTCTGGAGCAGGCCACGTATAACTGACCGTGTGAAAAGCAGTTCTCCCTTAGGTCTACCCCTGCTAAATTAAGAGTTTGGCCTTGAGACTTATTGATGGTCATGGCAAAGCAGACTTTGAGGGGAAACTGCACTCTTTTGAACTCGAAGGGGTAGTTCGATGGTGTAAGAGGAATCCTCGGAATAAACACAGACTCCCCTTGGGAACAACCGGTCAGTATAGTTGCCTCGATCACATTTCGTTGCAATGTTTTCACTCGCAATCTGGTGCCATTGCATAATTTTGGTGGATTTAAATTACGCAGCAACATAACTGGGGCACCAACTCTCAATTTTAATATGTGAGTTGGGAGACCAGGAGGCTTCAATGTGTTAAGAAATTCAACCGGGTAATGTATGGCTTCATCGTTGTTAATCACTGAGTCCACTGATTTATAATGATGTTCAACTCCTTCGAACGATTTCAAAATAATTTCATTGATAATTGCGGCTTGGTCGTTTTTTTTATGTGTTCTCAATTCGGCGCGTAGATACGCGCTGAATTGAGAACACATAAAAAAAAAGACTTTTTTAAATGTGTTCATGTCGATTGTCGGTGCATATCTCCGTGCTTTTTAAACCGATTTGAATATTTTTTTCATATCGGGTATTACCAAGATAGTCAAAGCTGCGTGAGGCTCGCCTGACTTCAACATGGTGTGGAGAAATCAAAATTATTTTTTACTTAACAGTGGCTATGGAAGTCGGTTTTTTGGAAAGAATTTTTATTTTTAATTCACCAAAGCTTTGTAGAGGAGCGAGTACTGAGATGCGTACTTGACATCTTTACCATCAGAAGAAAAGCTAATCGACATTCCAGCTTTTACCAGCAAAAATGTCATAATACAAACTTTCAACCCCTATTTTACCCTTTGGGAGGTGAAATTTCGAGAAACCCTTTCTTAGTGCAAACCTACTCTTCACAAAAAACACACCCTCCAAATTTCATGTCTATAAGACCAGCGGTTTAGGCTGTGCGTTGATATATAAGTCAGGACTTCATCCGCGTGGTTTAAGCTTTTTTCCCCACAGGCACTCCTTGATTTTCCGGTATAAAAAGTAGCCTTTATCACTCTTCAGGTCCTTAACTATACCCATGCAAAAAATCTCGTTGATCCGTTGCTGCGTGATTGAAGGACAAACTCTCTATTTAACGTCCTTGGGGATCAAATTTTCAAAAATGGTGAAAAATATACTTCTTCATATTTAACCGAATGCTCAAATACCAACTTCCATGGCTTTGACTTGAAAAATGAATGACTTTCATACCAACTTTCAACCCCTATTTTACCTCTTTGGGGGTGGAATTTTAAAAGCTGTGACACACGTACTTATTTTTTTTACCGATAGCCGAAATTCCAAGTTTCGTTGATATAAATTGAAAAAATCTTGAGAAATGGAGGACTTTCATGCAATTTTTCATCCCCTATTTCACGCCTTTGGGGGTCGAATTTTCAAATTGGTGGAACACGTACTTCTTCATATTTAACCAAAAGCCCAAATGCTAAGTTTCATGGCTATAACTTGAGAAATGAAGGACCCTTTGGGGGTGGAATTTTGAAAAACTGTTGGTCTGTTGGTCACATACGTACTTCTTTATTTTTTAACGAAAGCTAAAATACTCAGTTTTGTTGATATTACTTGAGAAATATCTTGAGAAATGATGGGCTTTTACACAAACTTTCATCCCCCAGTTCACCCCTTTGGGGGTCGAATTTTCAAAAATGGTGAAACACGTACCTCTTCATATCTAACTGAAAGCCCAAATGCTAAGTTTAATGACTATAACTTGAAAAATGAAGGTCTTTCATACAAACTTTCAACCCCTATTACACCCCTTCGGGGGTGGAATTTTGAAAGCTGTGACACAGATACTTCTTTTTCTTCGTTAATATGACTTGAAAAATATCTTGAGAAATGAAGGACTTTCATACAAAATTTCACCCCCTGTTTCACCCCTTCAGGGGTGGAATTTTGAAAAACTGTGAAACACATATTTCTTTATTTTAAACCGTTAGCTTAAATACCAAGTTTCATGGCTATAACTTGAGAAATGTAGGACTCTCATATTAACTTTCAACGCTTATGTTACCCCTTTGGGGGTGGAATTTTGAAAAACTGTTGGTCTGTTGGTCACATACGTACTTCTCTATTTTTTAACGAAAGCTAAAATACTCAGTTTTGTTGATATTACTTGAGAAATATCTTGAGAAATTATGGGCTTTTACACAAACTTTCATCCCCCAGTTCACCCCTTTGGGGGTCGAATTTTCAAAAATGATGAAACACGTACCTCTTCATATCTAACTGAAAGCCCAAATGCTAAGTTTAATGACTATAACTTGAAAAATGAAGGTCTTTCATACTAACTTTCAACCCCTATTACACCCCTTCGGGGGTGGAATTTTAAAAGCTGTGACACAGATACTTCTTTTTCTTCGTTAATATGACTTGAAAAATATCTTAAGAAATGAAGGACTTTCATACAAACTTTCACCCCCTGTTTCACCCCTTTAGGGGTGGAATTTTTAAAAACTGTGAAACACGTATTTCTTTATTTTAAACCGTTAGCTTAAATACCAAGTTTCATGGATATAACTTGAAAGATGACGGACTTTCATACAAACTTTCACCCCCTATTTCACCCCCTTAGGGGAGCAATATTGAAAAATTGTAAATCACTTATTTCTGCATATCTAACTGAAAGCCCAAATGATAAGTTTCATGGCTATAACTTGAGAAATGAAGGACTTTCACACAAACTTTCAACCCCTATTTTACCCCTTTGGGGGTGAAATTTTGAAAAACTGTGACACACGTACTTCTTTATTTATTACCTAAAGCCAAAATACCAAGTTTCATGGATATAACTTGAGAAATGACGGAGTTTCATACAAACTTTCACCCCCTATTTCACCCCCTTAGGGGTGGAATTTTGAAAAATCCTTTCTTAGTGTGCGCGTACGTCATAAAAGTAACCTACTGTCAAAATTTCAAGTTTTTAGGCCCAGTGGTTTAGGCTGTGCGTTGATATATAAGTCAGTCAGTCAGGACTTTGAATTTTATATATATTATAGATAAAAGCTAATATTTCACATCATTATATCGTTATGAGTTCACTCAGAGAGCAAGGCCATCCACCTTCTCGGCTATGAGGTTAAGTTATACCAAATACCCCTAAAATTAGCTTTAGATATTAGAAATAAGAAAAGCCGTGAAACTGCGCGCCAAACAGACATACTTTGACGCTGTTGCCTTAACGTGTGGAGGTCCCGGGTTCGATCCCCGGCAGGGTCAATTTGGGAATTTATAATTCCTGAATTTTCCCTGGTCTGGTCTGGTGGGAGGCTTCGGCCGTGGCTAGTTAATACCCTACCAGCAAAGACGTGCCGCTAGTCGATTTAGCGTTCCGGTACGATGCCGTGTAGAAACCGAAGGGGTATGGGTTTAATATAACTACCATGCCCCTAACAGGTTAGCCCGCTACCATCTTAGACTGCATATCATCACTTACTATCAGGTCAGATCGCAGTCAAGGGCTAGCTTGTAGTGGATAAAAAAAATCTTTCGCATTTAATAATATTAGCAATGAGTAGTATGGATTAAAATAAGTATGAATTTCTTTCTGTCCACCAGACTGGTTCCCCGGGTGGCGAAAGCACGCCGGCCAGCCCAACGATGACGGCACGTCAGGCCAGGACTGCGTGGAGGCGCGGAGGGTGTTACCGCCCCGACCCGCTCATAACACCTTCATGTGGAACGATAGGGGATGCCATGAACACAACTACTATGTCTGCGAGAGGCCTGGAGTTGAAGGTAAGAAACGACTAATGCCGCAGCCAAGCATCAATTGGGTACCACTACAGCCTATTAACGTCCCACTGCTGGGCACAGGCCTCCACTCTCATAGGAGAGAGGGAATTAGAGCTTAGACCCACCACGCTGCTCCAATGCGGGCTGCTTCAACGACTATTGTCATGTTAGTGATAATAACCGGGACCGACGGCTTAACGTGCTCTCCGAAGCACGGGGGTGAAACACCGCCAACTTCCAACTCCGGGCTAGCACTGAGAATTTCTTAATTGAAAAACCCAATACCTAACAATTTTTTATGCCCGACCGGGAATCGAACCCAGGACCTCGTGATCCGCAGTCGACTATGCTAACCGCTAGACCAACGAGGCAGTCAATAGGGATGATGCCTATATTAAAAATTATTTCCAACTGATAATTAAATAGAGGGTGTTATAAAAGACCTAAAATTCACATCCTTCCATAAATTTGATAAACATTTTAAAATATACATTAAAGAAAAAAGTGCTTTGAAATTTGATGACGTCACTATTTCATACAACTTCCATACTAGAAGCGCGTTTTTAAGTGTGATAAAGAGTTGCTGATTTGATTGTCATCATCCCTATTGGGTATTTGACTACTCCTAAGATCTGACTTATTTAGCCCAACGGCTTAGCCTTGCCGTTCAACGAGGTAATAGCCATGGCCCAGGCATTTATTACCAGGCCAGACCAGAGAAAATTCAGAAATTATAAATTCCCAAACTGACTCTGCCGAGGAAAACCACAGCGTTCACGTTCATTGGGTCATCAAAAGTCTTTCTACTCAAGACTATCATACTTCATACTAATATTACAAATGCGAAAGTGTGTTTGTTTGTTGGTTTGTTGGTTTATTGGTTTGTTTGTTTGTCCTTTAATCACGCTGCAACGGAGCAACGGATCTTCGTGATTTTTTGCATGGGTATAGTTGAGGACCTGGATAGTGACATAGGCTTAGGTTATATACTGGAAAATTGAGGAGTTCCCGTGGGAATTTAAAAAACTTATTCCACGCGGACGAAGTCGCGGACATCAGCTAGTTAATATTATAAATGCGAAAGTGTGCCTAGATCTGTCTGTCTGCCTGCAACGCTTTAAGGCGCTGTCAGCTCTTAAAATCAAAACACAAATCGAGAGGTTGGCTCTCCTCAGTCGTCACCCCTCACGTCAGTTATGCCCACTTCAGCCGGGTGGCGCTCCCGTCGCGGTTTTCATTATTTTCGCGCGCTTGTCATAGCATGTCACGGATGCCCTCGGATGACAAAACACGGTAACTCAAAATTTGTGAAATTGATAGAATAACGTAAGTGAGTAAATCACGTACCTACCAAAGTCTCTTACATGAGTAGGTAATTGACAAAATACCTATTGTAAATCGCATATCGTGTGCAAATCCATTTTAATACTTAATATTATAAATGCGAAAGTGTGATTGTTAATTGAATTGCCCGTCAATCACGCCGCAACGGAGCAATGGTTCGACGTTATTTTTGGCGTGGGTATAGTTGAGGGAGAGTGACTTTTTATCCCGAAAAATTAAGGAGTTCCCGCGGGAATAAAAAAAACTTCAACCACGCGGACGAAGTCGCGGGCATTAGCTAGCCCAGCATACTAATATCCATACAAAATATAATAAATGCGAAAGTGTGTCTGTCTGTCTGCTACGCTTGCACGGCCCAACTACTCAACCGATTTTGATGAAATTTGGTACAAAGATAGATTACATCCCGGAGAAGGACATAGGCTACCCGGAACCATTATCCTGGAAAATTAAACAGTTACCGCGGGAGTCAAAAAATCTTAATCCATGTGGACGAAGTCGAGGGCATCATCTAGAGTTACATAAGTATCTTATTTACATAAACTACTTACGTGAGTTAATTACAAGTATAATTGTGGCATAAATCAATATCATACGTATATACAATGTACTTACCGACTAAGAGTCTGATATTCATTTTTTGTCAGAAACAAGAAATACAGATGTTATTTCAAAAATTTAAATAGCAAAAAGATGTTGGAAATTGATCATTGAAATCAATTTCTAGTCTTTTGCAGACACATAGTATTATTTACAGTGTTTGAAAAATACTCAAAAATAAAAAACGAAGAAAATCATACAATTTTGGTGTCATGATTACAATTTTTTATCTTTACATACAGAATTATCTATATGGTAGAACTTCGTAAGAGCCAAAACCGCAAATTAGCCAATTTATGTAAAATTTCAAATTTGTACGTTGTTTCCGTACTCTAAAATTATAAGTTTGATTGACAATATTATGTCCGAAGCAAAACCTATTATATTAATTAACTGGACTTCGGTTGGGTGAAACTAAACAAATTAACTTTTTAAAAATCCCACTCAATCAAAATTAAAAATAAATCTCGGGAACGGCAAATTTTCAACTCAAGGAAACGGGAATAAAATTGGCCGATTCCCGGGAATTCCCGAGAATCGGGATTTTTTTAAAAATAGGTATTGCTACTTTTATGTACCTTATATCCAGTTTTTTTTTAAATTAAATACAAGTTAGCCCTTGACTGCGATCTCATCTGATGGTAAGTGATGATGCAGTCTAAGATGGTAGCGGGCTAACCTGTTTGGGATATGGCAGTTATATTAAACCCTAGTCCATATCCCTAATCGGTTTCTACACGACATCCTACCGGAACGCTAAATAGCTTGGCTGCACGTCTTTGGCGGTAGGGTGGTAATTGGTAACTAGCCACGGCTGAAGCCTCCTACCAGGCCAGACCAGAGAAAATTCAGAATATTTAAATTCTTGAAATACAATGCAAGAAAATATTGTTGCCGTGAATTCATTACGGTCCTTTAATTAACTCTTTCGAAATTGTCAGTCAATTGAACAAATTGGTACTCAATGGATTTCTAAAGGTTTGTACACGGTTAAGCTTTTACGGCCCCGAGTTTTGCATTGGAAACGAGTATTATATATATTAAATTATTCAGGTGTAACAATGGCGCTGACATCTGGTGAAATAACAAGGCGGCATATAGAGAAATTAAATAGGGACTCTTAAAAGTTCAAACAATAATATATAAGAAAATAACACTTGGAGCTCGTAAAATCTAGAACAAGAAAAATATCCGAGGTGAGATAAAATATCAGAAAGGGAGAATCGAAGAAGACAAAACGCTAAAAAAAAATTGTTACTTATAATCATTCTTACAATGTGATTTAACATACTATACATTGGTTGGAAGTTCTACTTATATTTTATAGACGACATTTTACATAATTTAAGTACAAAATAAAGAATAAAGAGTTTAAAATACTCAAAAGTACCTACTACGACTATTATATAATAGGGGTATTATATATTCGAGGTATTAGTTTAAAACCCCCTATTTTTACTTTGGCTATAACGATTATTTTACTGCCACTTCGTACAGTTTCGTATGTTAGTCTTTCTGGTAAGTATTATTTACCAGCAGAGAAGAGCTTTTTTGAAGATCAATGAATTGATGGATCTGTCACTGGAATAAAATTTGTTCAGCCATAATAAATTACAGTAGATTATGCTATATTCTGTTAATTATATCGTTACTTTCATAAATTTCACATGAAGATTGACAGGAAAATATTGATAGACTGTAATATAAATTATACCTCATAAGCCCGAGGCTACTAAATTTTGTTTTTTGACTCCACTGTCAATTATACCAATAGCAGAGGGAAAGAAAATATGGATATCCGTATCCATAATTCCCTAAGATGCTCAGGAGTTCTCCATACAATGTTATGTAAAAACCAAGACTGTGAACAGTCCAATCTTTATGTATGGATGTGAATCCTGGACAGTAACGCAGCAGTAACGAGACTCTTTATGGCTGATAGGAAACGTCTTTAGAAAATCCTAGGGTCCTCGATCCTAGGATCCTCCATACGTACGGGGAGGACGGTGAATGGATACCAAAAATACTAAGAGGTACCATATCCAATATAATTGTAGAGACCAAATCAGCGTGCGGCAAAACCAAAAAACGGCACAGAATAGGAGAGAGTAACATCTTCACGAGATTCTCTTGGGAATACTGAGTATGGGTTGGAAAATATTGTTGATTTAGATTAACATTTGTAATTCTTTGAGGTGAGGTTACTACGTACGCCTGTCTATAAAAAAAGACCCGTAAAGGATCACTTTGTTGTCCGTGTGTCAAGGCTTGTTTCTCATAAACTGCTTGATGTAGTAAATTTATATTTGCACTGGCTTCTAATTGCTATAAAAGTAGTTACATATGAGCGTATCACGATAAAAAAAATTTCAACTTTTCAAAGTGTATTTTCATACAAGACGCAATCTCTGTAAAACCTATGAACTACAATAAAACTTTGAAATTTGTAACGAAGCGAGTTATGGTACAAGTACATGAAAAAATCATGAATTTACAGTCCTGTGTGAAATATTATGCGATAAATTTTTGTATAATGCCTAATGAATAGTAATATTCAGTATATTCCTGTGTGAATTTTGTAATATTTGGTCTATTTCATACTTTCTGTAATGTCTTAGCCGTGTTTTTGTGATAATTTAAGGTAGTATCGAAAGTATCGAAAGTCCCGGGAATTCCCGGTTCCTTGCCAATATCGGTCCAAAATTTCCCGATACTCAAACACAGCACCGAATGCATGCCCTAGTAGTCAGGGAGAATTATAAGTACACAAAAACGGGAAATCACAAAAAAAACCAACGACGTATTTCCCGGAAATTTCTAACTCCCGGGTCCCAGAAACGAAACCCTAAGGGTATCTAATATCCAATCAATTAGTAATAAAACTTGCAATAGGCACTTATTTGAAGTATTTGAGACACTACTAGGTTCTTACTCAGCAAGCTTTCGATATAATAATATTATCTGGTCGGTCTGGTCCAATGAGAGCGGACGAGTAGGCAGTAGCAAGCTGAAGTGGCAATGCTTGATTTTCAGTTTTCCTTTCTGTTTTACCACTGTTTTGTTATTTTCCATTCATATCAAAAATTGCACTGGAGGCATACTACTATGGCTTAAATCCGTATTGTTTTAATATTGTTGACGTTCGTGTTTTTAGAATTATAATCCTTATTTTAGGACCTTCAAGGTACGTGACATAAAACCGACATTTTTAAGTAATACTGCTTTAAGCGATGGCAGTGAACCCTCTGACAGTAATTGGATGTTTGACAACTTACCTACTTCTTGGAAATATTAAAAGACGTCATTGTTACAACCAGCAGGAGTTTTTTTTTTTAATAGTGAAGCGACGTGCCTTTTTATGCGATATTGCGCAACTCGTATGTCAATCTAGTAATTACCAGTACGATTTTAATTTTGAAAATAGTTTTCAAAATAATTACGAAGCTGCAACACAAGCTCACTTGATTGTCATTTAAGTAGCGTCATCTTTGGCGTTGGATGGTTTCTATGACCTGCCTTATTGATGTTGCCAAATAATAAAATATACATTTACAGCATTGCTTCACCAAAAATATTTATTTTAATACATAAAAAAGACATTTAGACGCCTGGGTATGTTTATAAAACAATACAAAAAGTTGTAATATCAATGTGTCAAATCGATTAAAACTTCTTCGTAAATGAAGTCGATTGTTGTCAAAAATCGAATGGATAGCGCATTACGGCATCATTATTTCGAGCTGTCAAAAGTTTGGTCAGAGAACACATTTCATAATTTATTTGATTATGTATTTTTAGTTATATAAAAGAAGATTAGCTCACGAAAGTTGTAATATCCACGTCTTCTGTCAATTCATGTTGAATAAACATTAGTCTTATTCATGTTATGTTTGAAAACCATTTTAAAATATCGATTTAAACGCTGGAGCAAAGGAGCACAGATCCATCGTCTGTGAAGTTCTTTCGAACACTGGCGGAGGTGAAAATGAGCTAGCGCTTCTCGAAAAACCGGACAAAAATGGAAAACAGAAAATATGTGTACATTTTAATAAATATTAATAAATCAATGGATGTCATTTAGAATTTGGAATTTAATGATATATTTTTCAAGTAAATTGAGGTTTTCAATTTGGAGATGTGTTGACTTGAAAACAGAAATAAGAGGTATGTTTGAATTTATTTTTTATGCAGCGAAGTTGTTTAAATCGTGTTTTGGGATAAAACAATATCTGAGTTAAGGTCTTGAAAACATCATATATTTTTTTCAATCTTCCATATGCCACCATTTAATGGATACACTGCTTTGGAAACCCCCCCCTGACCACACACAGCGCCTTAACTTTCTAATCTTTTTAACCGATTTTGATGAAACTTGGTACAAACATGGTTGTATCTCGGAGAAGGACATAGGTTAGGCATAGGCTTTTTATCCCGGAATATTAATGGGTTCCCGCGTAAATAAAAAACTTAATCAAATTGGACATAGTCGCAGGCATCAGCTAGTATATAATAATTGTAAGAGATAAATATATGTAATCAGCCTCCCACGAGAGCAATATCTCTTTAACCATGTCTAAAAGACACATTGACAAATGAGATAACAGGCTTGAAGCACTTTATCACTTCAGTTCTATCAAAGGTCTGACCACTGACGTCACGTTCCAGCAGGGAAGTACGTGACCTGTGTACCCACTTACCCCCTAACCCGAAAACCACTTTACTCCATTGACTTAAAGTTCAAATCCCCATTTACAAACAGACATCTTAATCGTCACTTCAAAATTGAACTCTATGTTAATAGAAACATAGATCTAAATCAAGGGTCAATTATAATTCAGTAGTGTCCTATTTGGAAGCATGTTTATCTCATGTACAAGTTTACTTAAATAGACTCTTAAGTGCGTTGAACAGAGTTCGAAGTTGATTGAACCTGTAAACTTTAGGACTCCTGGTCCTTTTTTCCGCTAAATTGCTTTGTGCTTAAAACATCTTGTTAACATTTGACTTGTCTCCCGAGTCCCGAAATTGAGTAAAATAAGCGTTTTACCCTTTTATTTAATGACGAAATAATATCTCAGGACTACGTTTCTTCTCGTGACTATTTTGTATTTATTTTAATCTAGCTAATGCCCGCGACTTTGTTTGCGTGGTTTAGGGCGAGTTTTTGATGCCCGCAGGAACTCTTTAATTTTTCGGGATATAATATAGCCTACTAGATGATGCCCGCGACTTCGTCTGCGTGGATTATGTTATTTATTCCCACCGGAACTCCTTATTTATATTTCGAAATAAAAAGTACTTACGAGTACCTATGTCCTGGCAGTAGATGCAACCTATCTTTGTACCAAATTTCATCAAAATCGGTTGAAAAGATGGGCCGTGAAACCTTAGCAGACAGACAGACAGACACATTTTCGCATTTATAATACTTGTATAGATGTGTTAGCTCAGATTTCTTTCCAAATTCTAGTTAAATGCGTTCATTCACTGTGGCGTTAAAGAGTAAAATCACACACTTATAATATTGAAGTACTTAGATATTATATGTATTGAACCAAAATCTATTTCCAACTATGACGTCACAATATGGCGGCAATTTAGTCCTATTGTTATTTTAACGCATAGTTTACGGGGTTGTAGGCACTAGATCGTAGAGTCAGCTACGTAGCTTTGTAGCACCTCTAAGAAATATGTAGACCATCTACACCGTTGTATTTCTCAAAAATTTTTGTGTGGTGCGCACTTTTATATTTAAAGTATCTGCGAGAAGCGTCTGCGTCGGTGGGGCACGTCGTTTTATCCTGTCGCGCTAGCTTACGCGCTCCATATAACTGGCTTTTTGTCCGCTAGACAATTTTTATTATTTAGACTAGAAAAGAGCAACTGCTGAGTTTCTTGCCGGCTCTTCTCAGTAGGACTGCTTTCCAAACCGGTAGTAGAGTCTTAACGTATCACAAGTGACACAAGTTGTCCTACGTAAAATAAATATATCACTTATAATTCATTGGCTCTGACATAAGCAATTTTTCCACGTATTATAACTCAACACCAAAGCACGGAATAAAAAGTAGAATCAAAATAGCCTAAATTCATAATAAAATTATTTGTAGTTAAAATTGTAGCTAAAAAGATCAAAATACAAGCTTTTTGATAAACCAAAAGATCGATTTTAGTGCAAATATCAACAAAAGTCAGTGAGGCGCGAGGAAACGTGCACCCATATCCATAAAATGAACAAATTTAACGCGAATCGCTTTATATAAACTTAAACGAGTACGCTTTAAGCTGCAGTGTATCGAAACAGTATCGAGCAACATCGGAAAGTTTATTTTAATTTGTTTCAATATGATCATTCTGGTAATCCATACTAATATTACAAATGCGAAAGTGTGTCTGTCTGTCTGCTACGCTTTCACGACCCATCTGTTCAACCCCCCAATTTGGTATGGGGATTCAAAATTCAAAATTCAAAATGATTTTTATTCAAATAAACTTTTACAAGTACTTTTGAATCGTCAAGTGAATCTACCACTGGTTCGGAATGCCATTCCTACCGAGAAGAACCAGCAAGAAACTCGGCGGTTGGTCTTTTGAAAAAAAAAATAATTTACAATTTCATTAATTTGTAAAATACATAAGTAACAGCTGTCCTTAGCATTGCTGGAGCGAGTCAAATCCATGCTCCTTTGTCATTTACGTAATCTTCAACAGTTAGATAGAGATAGTTTGTATCTCGATGTACAACCTATTCCTGTACCCAATTTCATCAAAATCGGTTGAACAGATGGGCCGTGGAATCGTAGCAGACAGACCGACACACTTTCGCATTTATATATTGGTATGGATTATTAATATTTCAGCAGTCCCCATAGACTGTAAAATTAATTAATTCTTTTGACGTTCGAAAACAAAATGGCGATGAAAGTTTTCGCTTCAATGTCCAAGCCTTCCTTTTAAGCCTTTTATGTTGGAAATGGAAATAATTAATGGCGAAACGCAAATAACCACGAAACAATACAGCAGATTGCACAGAAAACTTCGCGTTTACGTGGCTTTCAGACGATTTCTGTAAAATTTACAGGAAAAATAAAACGGAGTCCCTGGCTAGGATTTTTTTTTTTATCCACTCCAAGCTAGCCCTTGACTACGATCACACCTGATGGTAAGTGATGATGCAGTCTAAGATGGTAGCGGGCTAACCTGTTAGGGGCATGGCACTTATATTAAACCCACACCCCTTCCGTTTCTACACGGCATCGTAACGGAACGCTAAATCTACTATCTGCTGCTAATCTGTAACTACATTACTTAATGGAGGATTTTTGCAAGTTAGAGAGGAGTAGGGTCGAGCTAAAAGTGGCTCTACTGTATTATATTACTTCATAATCACACTATATTTAAATTATATAAACGGAAGTTTGTATGTGTGTATAAATTTGTTACACTTTCACGCAAAAACTACTTAAATATTAAAATAGATAATAACCTGGATTAACACATAGACTAGTACGTAATATTTAACTTTCCCACCTATTGCAATAAACATCAATTTTCTTATTCAGGTCATTTTGCAGTTGGTCAATAAAGCCAGTTAAATATATATCCGGGTATAACATCATAACGTTATGAGCCATATCGTGCAATCGCATCTAGATCCTCGTTTACGAGTTATGACGTCATAAAAGTGATGAACACTTATCTCTATATACGACCTCAAAGTAGGTTTATGTTTATTTCAAATCTGGGGCCATACTGGCAACGCATTAAACCATATTGTTTTATTATTATTGACTTTCGTGTTTTAGAATTATAATCCCTATTCCAATTCCTTAGAAACGTCAAGGTACATGACATCAAAATGTCATTTTTAGTAATATCGCGTGAGTATTGCTTTTGGTACTATGGTGGTATGGCTCTGATAAATATCTGCGCAACAAAATGTAACTTTTTTTATTCCACTGCAAGTTAGCCCTTGATTGCGATCCCACGTGTTGGTAAGTGATGATGCAGTCTAATATTAATATAGATTTAGCGTTCCGGTACGATGCTGTGTAGAAACTGAAGGGGTATGGGTTTAATATAACTGCAAGCCCCTAACAGGTTAGCCCGCTACCATCTTAGACTGCATCATCATTTACCATCAGGTGAGATCGCAGTCAAGGGCTAGCTTGTAGTGGATTAAAAAAAAGAATAAAAAAATATCGTAACGAGCGGTACGGCAGTTATAGAATAAACTCACACCCCTAATTGGTTTCTACGCAGCATTGTACCGGAACGCTAAATCGCTTGGCGGCAGGTCTTTGTCGTAAGGGTGGTAACTAGCCACGGCCCAAGCCTTCCACCAGGCCAGACCAGGGAAATTCAAAAAATATAAATTCTCAAATTGACCCTGCCGGAGATTGAACCCGGGACCCGTTATGATAACAGCGCTCAACACTGCTCCAGAGAGGTCGTCAAAGATATGACGTCATAAAAATAAAAATGATGAACAGTTATCTCTACATAAACAACCTCAAAGTAGGTTTATGTTTATTTCAAATCTGATAAACATCTGCGCAACAAAATGTAACTTTGTAATTAGGGTTCCGTACCAAAATGGTAAAATGGAACCCTTATGGTGCGACTTTCTCCGTCTGTCTGTCCGTCTGTCCGTCTGTCTGTCTGTCCGTCCGTCACACTCGATTATTTAAGTAACTACCGAAGCTATCGACATGAAATTTGGAATAGTTGTGTATATTAGTGGCCCAAAGACACTGGAATTAAAAAAAATTGGAAATTATTTTTGTTCTTATTTAAAAAGGGGGGAAAATCGGAGGGTTGAAATTTAAAAGTGAGATAACTGTACTGTGTGGGGTATCATATGAAAGGGTTTACTTTGTACATTCTAAAACAGATTTTTAATTATTTTTAGTCATGATAGTTTTTGATTTATCGGGGAAAAATTCTAAAAAAATACCGTCCCCCCCCCCCCCCTTATCTCCGGAGTTTACCAATCGAAAAATCTGAAATAATTATGGTCAATAGGAATTTATGAATATTTTACAGGAAAACTATAGCCAATGCTCTAACTAGCATAGTTTTTTTGATATTAACAGTTAACCTCTACAAACAAAGTTAGTTTTGCGGTTCATTAACAAAGGTAATTATTACCGTTTTACACCTTTGGTCGTTACAGTTTTCAGTACGGAACCCTCGGTGCGCGAGTCCGACTCGCACTTGGCCGGTTTTTTTTTAAACATGGACACTAGAGTTATTTTTTAGAACATAGTCCTTTTTGGCGCGTTGAAACGCGGGGCCTGGCCTGGAAAAATCGTCTGTAACAAAACAGCGTTAAACTTCGTCTCTTCCCAACTATACTAGAGGAATAGAGACAGAGTACCTTTGTGTTAATTATTTTAGATAGTGTTGAACTTCAAAAAAATTCTAAGTAAGTTATCTCTCGCCCAGTCGGAAAAAAGGCGCGTTCTATGGAACATATCGCAGATTCAAATCTCACTCACGAAATTCGCACTTTATTTTTAACTAGCAGATGCCCGCGACTTCGTCCGCGTGAAATAGGTTTTTTAAATTCCCACAGGACCTCCCTAATTTTTCGGGTTAATATATAGCCTATGACACTTACAAATAATGTGGCTTTCTATTGGTACTAGAATTTTCAAAATCGGTTCAGTAGATCCAGAGATTACCCCCTACAAACGACGATGCTAGTGCGAGCGCATAAAAGTGAATGACGCAAAATTTTCGTCCGCCAGACAAAAACTTTTCGTCCGTAGTGTGCAAAGCCCTTACCCAACTAAAAGTTTTACCAGAGCATAACCCATTATTGTACCAATAACTACAGATAACAAAACAAAACTGTCGAAAAAGCGAATTGAATGAAGAAAAAAACTAAAACCATCGACAACTTCGTAACGATGGCGAAATATTCCAAAACTCGTGTTGTAAAAAGTGGAAATGCACCGGACGCGCAAACCGAGCCATTTTATATCCGTTATGCTATCTGGTTTTTATTTAGGGGTGTCATAAAACTGATAAATATAGTAGGCCTGTCAGATAACTGAAATATGTAGGCGTGGACGGTATTATTTTCTAATGAATTGCCTTCATACTTCATACTAATATTATAAATGCGAAAGTGTTTGTTTGTTGGTTTGTCTTTCAATCAAGCCGCAACGGATCGTTGTGAACTTTGGCATATATGAGGACCTGGAGGTCCGCAACTATACCCGTGAGTGACATAGGCTACTTTTCAAGGCGCAAAACTAAGGAGTTCCCGCTGAAATAAAAAAACTTAAACCACGCGGATGAAGTCGCGGGCATTAGCTAATGAACTAACAGTTTTTAATATTTATTATTGTAGTTATTAAACTGTCTTTTATTGAGTTTTCTTTCGTTCCTTTCCTTATACCTACTAAAATTTGTACAATTATTGTCAAACCTATACCTACCTATGAAATGCGCAAAATCAATTCTACCGCATGACAATTATTAAATATATATATATATATATATATATAATATTATATATATATATATATATTATTAAATATATATATATAATTATAAGTTACCATGTGCATGTTAGTCTCAAATAATAGATCATGTAACTGTAACTGTGAGGAATAATAAAAGCTATTTTATATTTTTAACTACATATTTTATAAAATGATAATAACCAAACAGTAAACGTAAAACCTGCTTATCGCGTTTAATCACGTCGGTCTCTGCAACTTGAGACTGTCCTGCAGGCTTAGGATGCGCACAATGAGATATCTCGCGACAAGAGAAAGAGGTGCCCGGTGGGAGGCTTCGGCCGTGGCTAGTTACCACCCTACCGACAAAGACGTGCTGTCAAGCGATTTATAGCGTTCCGGTACGATGTCGTGTAGAAACCGAATAGGGGTATGGGTTTAATATAACTGCCATGCCCCTAACAGTTTAGCCCGCTACCATCTTAGACTGCATCACCACTTATCGTCAAGGTGAGATCGCAATCAAGGGCTAACTTGTAGTGAATTTAAATTTTTCGTGTATCCGGTTAATCCGGTATCCGGTAAAAAACTTAGAGAAAAATACCACAGATAGAAATATAACTTTTATCTCTACTTGTGACGTAACGAGACAAGTCATATGTGTAGGAAACTATGTTATTTTCGGTAGACAAATAGAGATAACGGGCATAATTTGACTCGTTGTGCGCATGCTATTGTTTTCTTTTCTATTAGGTAATTTAAGAATACTTTCTAACAACTTTATAAACACATACAAACAGAACGTCAAATTTGGTTGAACAGATGGGCCTTTAAAATCGGATATACAGACACACTTCCGCATTTATTATATTAGTGTGGATATATAGCTTACACGCATTGCATTACAGTGAAATCGGATAGAAACTTTCCTGGCGCAGTATTAAGGCGAGTCACCTGCAAGATTTTAGGAGGTGAGGTGTGGGGTGCCGCCCGCGCGTCTCGCGGTACATTTCTCGTAGAGACTGGCGGGGAAGCGGGCAGCGCGGTATGTTCTGAAACCGCTTGGCAACGTTCAAGTTCTGGGATTAATTTGAATTAAATAGATATAGGACTTCAGTTTGAAATAAATTTTAGCAGGTTCTCATTAATACTTCAAGAGGAATTTATCCATATAAAAATGATGAGCAAAGTCGAAAATTTTATTAATAAAAAATTCGTTTTAAACTTTTAATTTAGCCTGTTTCAAGATTTTTTTTGATCAAGTAAAGTACATCCTCTCGTGTAACAAATTAGCACATTCTTTAGACAATATCTTTAAGTGTATCGGATATTTTTTGTAAGACCGTTATTTAATAGTAAATACCGAAAAAATTTGATCTAGCAAACCAGTTTTCACCGCTGAGCTGAGGTGACTCGCCTTAAGCGCTGTTGTCTTAACGTGCGGAGATCCCGGGTTCGATCCCCGGCAGGATCAATTTGGGAATTTATAATTTCTGAATTTGCCCTGTGCTGACCTGGTGGGAGGCCGCGGCCGTGGCTATTTACCACCCTACTGGCAAAGACGTGCCGCTAAGCGATTAAAAGTTCCGGTACGATGTCCATGCCCCTAACAGGTTAGCCCGCTACAATCTTAGACTGCATCATCACTGACCATCAGGTGATAATGCAATTAAGAGCTTACGTGTAGTGGATGAAAAAAAGCCAAACTTAAAAAGGAAACCGGACTTAAAAAGGATATAACATCCCATCGCATTGAGACCCGACGTTCCGTTTCGTTCGGTTTATAAGCCCGCGTCCTTACTACTGTCTTTACGACCCACAGCTAACGACGCCTGAATCACTCCCTCTAAACCCACACCATAACCGTAACATTCATAACCGGGTGGCGCTTTAAAACCAGATTTACTAACATATGTTTATCTTTGAAATGAAACTTCTTTCGAATCGTTGTGATTTGAAAATTCGATGAAACGAAAACGCGACACCAATAAAAAAATTTCAAAAAATAAAATAAAAACCGACTTCAAACACCACAAACACTAAAAAGTAAAAAATAATTTAATTTACTAGTGGTTCGCCCCGAACTAAGACCTCGCGGCGCCATCTATTGACATAAATGTGAAGTTCTGTTAAAAATACTGAAGCTCATTAAAAATTAAATAATTCCGTTTCCTTACAATATTTATCTAATTTTAGTATTTGTTGTTCAAGTACAGGATATAATTGAAATAATTGATCAAGTTTCAGACTCATCCTTCCAGAAAATTTAGAGTTCTGAGGTCATCTTTGGACGTTAGAAAATCACCACTTTGAAAGCCCCCCATTTCGTCAATTTTGGGGGAAAAATTAAAAAAAAAAATTTTTGGACTCTATTCCTAATTATCTTTAAAATGATATACCGCAACCCTATGTAACTTTATAAAAAATATTTTACTTCGCATTCGCTTCTATGAGAGCCCCCCTGAAATAAAGATTTTTATTATTTTTTAAGCCATATTCGGCGGGAGGCCATTGGTTTACATATTATATTTAAAGCTGAAGTAATTGCGTTCAGTAATTCAGAAGTTATAATGCTCTGACAGACGGACGGACGGACGGACGGACGGACGGACGGACGGACGGACAAGTGCCAATTCACCCAAGTAGACTCAGAGACCTTCGCTTCGCTCGGTCAATTATGTATACAAGAGTTAATGTAGTTCTATAATAAAATTTTTTTGGAGTGGCCCATTTTTACCATTTTGGTACGGAACCCTAAAAAAAAGATATGCTATGCATGGTTAAAACATACTGTTTACAAAACTATCACACTGATCGCGAGCAATTTACTCTTATCCATTGGGGAGTTCCGTTCTCCATCTCCGGAGATATTCATCAGATCTTCACCAAATTAAAATGGGACCACCTCTGAAGTATGACCTACCAAACATTATCAAAATCGGTTCATAATTGGCGGAGAAATCGCGTAACAAACATACAAAAAAAACATACAGTCGAATTGAGAACCTTTTTTTGAAGTCGGTTAAAAAGAGAAACATATTCAATAAAGGGTTTAGCCTGCGAGAGATATAATACAAGTTATATATTTTATATCATTCTCTCGTAGGCTACTTTTGAGTTTCACTTCTGCCGTTTGTGAATTGCACACACACACTTTTTTACTGTACCTACATTTACTTGAGATGATGTCTGTCTTCTTCCGTGTAGATTTCTGAAAGTTCTAGCCCCACTACAGCGGTGCGGCGCGGCACGTAGCGGCCAGTATTCTTTGTATGAGGTTACATGGAGCTGGGTCCACTTAAGAGACGCGGCACGGAGATGCACTGCGCGACGCGGCCCCGTACAAACTAATACAAGTATACTTGCCACTACGTGCCGCGCCGCTCCGTGCATCTCAAGTGGGGCTAGGCCTTTATGTGTTTTCCGTGGGAACTCTTTGGTATTCCAGGGGAAAAAATTGCCTTTTTTTGTCTCCGGGATGCAAACTAACACTGTATCGACTAATGTCAAAATAGGTTTAACGCACATGAGCCGTGAAAATGTAATAGACAGACAGACACACAGAATATTCACCTTCGCATTTATAATATAAGTATGGAATGTATAGATTACACGCACTGCAATGTTGTAAAACCGGATAAAACTGAGGATTGAAAATGATGTAACCGGATAAAACACGCCATCGCGTTGACTCCACAATATGCAGTTCCGTTTACTTAATACTCAATTTGTATATTCCATTTAGGACATACAAGTGTCTCCTATGTAACGTCGTGTTCTGACTCCACTTACCACCGGTTCGGAAAGAAGATTCTACCGAGATACTCAGCAGTTGTTGTCTCGATTCTAGCCGCAGCTAACGACGCCTTAAGCAAGTCCAGACCAGATAAAATTCAGAAATTATAAATTTCCAAATTGACTTTGCCGGGAACCGATCCCGGGACCTCCCACGTTAAGACAACAGCGCTTAACCACAGCTTAACACTGCGTCAGAGAGGTCGTCGTGGTCCCTAAAACCATGCTATAGGTAAACATGTAACTCTGAACTTTCTTACACCACCCAACCAAATTATATTAGCAGCAAAAACCGCCAATAAAGTTGTTCATCACATGAATAATGAAGTTTTAACGCAGTCCATCACGCTGGTAAAGTTTGTTGATCGTTTGGTATTCCGCAGACGTCGTCGTTCCTTATCCTTCGGGATCTGCTTTTTTCAATCCACTACAAGTTATCCCTTGATAGTGATCTCACCAAGTGGTAAGTGATGATGCAGTCTAAGATGGTAGCGGGCTATAGCCTGTTATATGGAAGTTATATTCAATCTATACTGTACATCTAATTGGTTTCTACATGGCATCGAACCGGAAGGTTTAATCGCTTGGCGGTACGACTTTGCCGATAAGGTGGTAAATAGCCACGGCCGAAGCCTCCCAGCAGACTGGACCAAAAAATTCAGAAATTATAAATTCTCAAAATGGCTCTGCAGTGGGTCGAACCCGGGACCTCCCGCTCACAAGATAACAGCGCTGATCACTGTGCCAGGGAGGTCGTGAATAATGAGGTCTTAACCTTGGATGAAACAAACACGTCTTATCGCATTCCATCACGAGGGTAAAGTTTGTTGCTCGTTTGATATTCCGAAGACGTCTTCCTTCAGGATTAGTTCACACTTCACAGTATTGCGTTCCCTTCAAGGTCCTAATGGGTAACACTATCTTTATTATTCACTAGCTGATGCCCGCGACTTCGTCCGTGCGTCGTAACTAACTAATTTTTCCATATTTTCTCAGCGTATAAACCTTCCCTGAACTACGACAAACATTTCAAAACCAAAATCAACTAAATCGGCCCAGCCGTTCTCGAGTTTTATTGAGACAAACAAACAGCAATTGATTTATATATAGATTAGCTGATGCCCGCGACTTCGTTCGCGTAAATTGCGGTTTTGTGGTTCCCACGGGTACTCTTTAATTTTTCGGGATAATAATTCGCTTATAATATACTAGATGATTCCCGCGACTCCGTCCGCGTGGATTAAGGTTTTTGGTTCCCGCAGGAACTCCTTAATTTTCCGGGATAAAAAGTAGCCTATGTCCTTCCCCGGGATACCATCTACCCCTGTACCAAATTTCAGCAAAATCGGTTGAAACGATGGGCCGGGAAAGCGTAGCAGACAGACAGACAGACAGACAGACAGACAGACAGAAACACTTTCGCATTTATAATATTAGTATGGATATTCATACGAAATATTTGCATACTGTGGAAATTAAGTAGAGATACTGTTGAAGTACAGATATATAACTTGAGACTGCGGCGACTGGCGAGGGACATATTGGGAGCGCAGCCAACTCTAAAGATATGCGTGGCTGATATATATACATGTACGGTGTACTAGCTGATTCCCGCGACTTCGTCCGCGTGGAATGAGCTTTTGGTAAGAAACGTTTTCGTTCGACCGTTTTTTCTCCGTCTTACATTGCAAATCCGACATCAAATAATATTGCGGCTATAAATTAAGATGTAAGCTATCCATAAGCTATCCTATCTTTCAAGTTGGATCAAACTGCACACGGTGTGCAAATTTAATTTAAAATCGGTTAAGAAATGGCATGCAATTGGGTATTTGACAACTAGTTAAATTATAGCAACTTTTTTCAAACGTTAAAACTTTAACGTAAATATTTTGAAAATAAAGTACGGAATTCATTGAATAATTAATTAATCTGAGGTCGACGCACTTTTTCACTTCAATCGATGGTTCAAAATGGTTATTCAGCATGAAACTAACAGAGGACGTGGATATTACGTCTTTTGGGAGATCCTCTATTTATTAATCGCTAAAAAATAATTTTATTTATTTGACTAGTCAGTCAGTTTAGTTGTCAAATACCCAATTATCCGCGGCTCCACCCGCGTGGCTTCAGGTTTTGCGGAATTTCCGTGGGTACTCTGCCGGGATAAATGGCTTTATTAAATCCCTTTGATTTTTTTAGGATAAAAAGTATCCCAAAAAAATCAAAGGGATAATAAATCCACGGAGGCGAAGTAACGGGTATCATCTAGCTATCTACATAATCTGTATTTATGCTAATATTATAAATGCAAAAGTTTGGATGGATGGATGTTTGTTACTCAACCACGCCAGAAAGGCTGATCGAATCTGGATGAAATTCATGGCTGCTTTTATCCCGGAAAATTAAGGAGTTACCACCGCGAGCAAAAACCCTATTTATATTCCCACCTTATTCTGCGGATAAGTAACTATACGAGAAGCTCCTACGGGGGCAGTACGTGTCACGATAATAAATGGCAATGTACAGCGAATAGCATATAACCACGAAACTTAGTGAGGAACGACGCCCTGGGGATACGATAAACGTATAGTTTTGAGCTTGTGGTCCATAATAACGTTTTCAGTAACCGAATGACAGACAATTTTACATCTATAAATCTTTAATTTTCCGGTATAAGAAGTAGCCTGTGTGTTATTCCAGACTATGCCAAATTTCATCTAGATTCGTTCTGGCGTGATTGAGTTTAAGTCCGCGTGGTTTAAGTTTTTTGTTACTCCCACGGGAATTTCTTAGTTTCCCGGGATAAAAATCCTAGGTCACTCTCCAGGTCCTCAACTATACCCATGCCAAAAATCACGTCAATCCATTGTTCCGTTGCAGCGTGATTGCAGGACAAACCAACAAACTCTTTCGCATTTATAATATTACGTATGAAGTAGGTATGATACGATACAGATGTTCCGTGAAGTTATAAAGTTTTCACTATGTTATTATTGTTACAGATCCGTATAAAGCATCGAGAGTGCAATGCAACGAGTCGATAGTGTTGTCCCACTCGCACCCGCACGCTACAGTCTCCAGCCCCGGTTTCCCTCGCCCCTACCCTGATGACGTCAACTGCGTCACTGAGGTCCGGGCGCCGCCTGCGCATACGATACGACTCCATTTTGAAGAATTGCTGACTGAACATGAGCCTCAGTAAGTTTTTTGTTTTTAAAGAATGCTTTTTTTTGTTTGAATGCAATCAGACTTCCTGGAAGTGGTGATACAGTCTAAGGTGGAGCGCGCTTCCCCAAAAGAGGCCTATTCACTCGTGATTTGAAGATACCAATATTATAAGGGGAGGGAAAAACGGAAGCCGGAAGGGCGTTCCATATCTTACCGGTTTGAATTAGGAACGAGGAAGCAAATCGCTTCGTACGCGTCCGTGGGATTTCAACTATTTTTTATTTATTTATTTATTTAATTTATTTAATTAGTACGGACAAGCCAGTTACACTAATCAATTCAAAAAAAAAAAAAGAAAGAAAAAATGACACAGCACAACTTACAATTAATAACAGTAATAAATAATTAAATCACACAAATTTTCTTTAAAAAAAAAAAAAAAATTACATAACACAAATTAAACTTAATAACAATAATACATAGTTAAACATTAAAATAACAGAGATAAAAAATTAAAATTTGTATAATAATATCACATACAATTATTTAAGAGAGCTGCATGGTTTGTGAGTTGTAACCTTCGCAAAACTTCAAGCACCTACTCACAACCATGCTCCATTGATCTGCAAATAAATCACAGGGGGGAGACTCGGTCAACAACGTATTCAGTGCGGTCAGTGTGCGCGGTATTGGGGATCTAGCCCGTGAGACAGTGCGGCAAGGCCGGACAGCAAAAAATCGGCGACAGCGGCACTGACGTAGTTGGGTGTAATTATTAGGTGCCCATATGCGGCACACCTTGTTATGAAGCTCCAGGCAGTCTATTTTTCCTGTAAGAATTTTACATATAGTGACGAGTTGGTCACAAGCTCGCCGGGTTTCCAATGCATTAAATCCCAAGTGGCCTAACAGAAACTTTGTGGGATAGAGATACGGATAATATCCATGGAGACGTTTGTATAGGTATCTCAGAAAGGCTTTTTGTACTTTTTCGAGTTGAAGAGCATATGTACTTTCGTAAGGATTCCAAACACAAGAGCTGGTTTCTAATTTGCTACGCACAAGCGAATCAAATAATAGTTTTATAGTGCGGCGGTCATGGAAGTCACGGGTATTCCGCAACACAAATCCCAGCCGCCGAAACGATTCGGAGGCGAGCGTAGAAATGTGACTACGAAAAGTGAGTTTGGGGTCAAAGGTCACTCCTAGGTCTTTTATGAAAGTCACTCTAGGCAAGAAAGCCGTACCCATACTATAACCGAAGTGGATAGGATGCTTCTTCCGTTGGAAAGTCATTACTGAGCATTTGGATATATTAAATTCCATTTTATTAAGTTTGCTCCAACGAATCACAGCGTCAAGGTCTCTTTGAAGTGCTACACAATCCGCCTCTGATTCTATTTTGGAGTATAATTTTAAATCATCGGCATATAACAGACACCGAGCCTTATTGAGTACTGAAGGTAGGTCGTCAACCATTATCAAAAATAGGAGAGGTCCCAATATCGACCCTTGACTAACACCAGAACGTGTATGATATTGCTCAGACTCATAGAGACCAAGTCGAACAAATTGCTTTCGGTCACGGAGGTAACTGGAAATTAGCTGTAGAAGATTAGGAGCAAAGCCAATTTTACTTAACTTTGTTAACAAAATGTCATTATTGACTCTATCAAATGCTTTCCGGAAATCAAAATAAAGCACATCCACTTGACTGCCGTGATCTAAGCAATCGGAAATGAAGTCAACCAATATTAAAAGGTTGCTATTTACTGAACGCTTACTTCTGAAGCCATGTTGCTCATCTCGAAGGTATAAATTAACTTGTTTATACAATAAATCCTGTAACACGCTCTCAAAAACTTTAGCTGGCGAAGACAAAATGGCAATCGGGCGAAAATCCTCGATATTCATGGTCTTTCCAGTTTTAGGAATGGGTGTAACTCTTGACAGTTTCCATTGTGAAGGATAAACGCCTGTTTTCAGAGAAAGATTGAAAATATGGAAAAGAGGAAAAAGGAGCTTTTGATTATACTTTTTTAATATCGAGGGTGGAATTTGATCCGGTCCTATGGAGCTATTGAGCTTTAGCTTACATAAGCCATTCTTTACATCGTCTCGTGAAAAATTCAGTATAGTTATAGTATTACCGAAACAGCCATCAGGACTGCTAGCCTTCTCAGCATTCAGTTCCGGTACATCAGGGAGAAATACGCTAGCGAAAAAATTCGCAAAAGCTTGAGCTGCATCAGTGCCTGACAAGCGCTCACCATTAGAATCCACGGTGGGTTCAAACCCAATATATAAGGATATATAAGGATGGAGACCCTGACGATGCCTTGGGGTACTATAGTAAAAAGGATGAAGGGGGGACACAATCAAAAAGTTCTTGGGCACACTCTCCGAAATATAAGTCGGTAATCTAAGTTTTTTTTTTTTATCCACTAAGTATAAGTAAGCCCTTAGCTGCGATCTTACCTGATGGTAAGTGATGATTCAGTCTAAGTTGTTAGCGGGCTAACCTGTTAGGGGCATGCCAGTTATATTAAACCCATTCCCCTATTCGGTACACGGCATCGTACCGGAACGCTTAATCGCTTGGCACGTCACGTCGGTGTCGGTATGGTGGTAACTAGCCACGGCCGAAGCCTCCCACCAGGCCAGACCAGGGAAAATTCAGAAATTATAAATTCCCAAATGACCCTGCCGGGGATTGAACCCGGGACCTCCGCACGTTTAGACAACAGCTACATACACACTGCGCCACGGAGGTCGTCAAGTATTTTCCTTTTTAGGGTTCCTTACCCAAAGGGTGCTAAATATGGTATAAGCCTCCGCTGTCCGTCCGTCCATCTGTATGTCAGCGGACTGTATCTCATGAACTGTAATAATATAGGTAAACAGTTGAAATTTTCACAGATTGTGTATTTCTATTGCCGCTATAACTACAAAAAATAAACTAAAATATAGGTCCCCGTACAAAGTCGTGTCCGATGTTCCGTCCTATAGGCTATGAGAGTAAGGGAATATAGAGTAGGTACACCTGTGTTTGCGTGCACTTATGCACTGTAATATTTCCCGCGCAGATGGCTTACCTCAGTGGACGTTAGCCGCCGTGGCCGAAATTCAGTGGAAGGACTTTCCAAAACATGAAACACTTGATCTGTTGAAAATAGTTAAAAGCTCAATAGAACTTTGAGCTTATTTGAGATATGCATTGAATATAATATCAAAATATTGTGAAAATACATATATTTAAATGATTGGTAGTCTTAAATATTTTAAATATATAAAAGAAAAAGGTGACCGACTGATTGATCTATCAACGCACAGCTCAAACCATCGGAGAATCGGATTGAAATTTGGATACATAGTTTTTATTACGCAGGCATCTACTAAGCTGGATTTTTTTAAATTCAACCTTTAAAGGGTTAAAATAGGGGTTTGAAATTTGTATGAAAATCGAACGTACGTAAGCGAAGCTCCGGGCAAAAACTAGTCTCTCATACGCAAATCCGTGCCGGCATGCGTTGCGTGAAAAATATTATTTTGTATACTAATAATAGTGTAAACGCGATTTTTCACGTGTATCCGTCTGCCTGCTACGTTTTTAGGGCCATTAGCTATTCAACGGATTTTTAAAAAAGGAATTACAGGATTGGTTGCATCCCGGGCTGCATTCCATACATAACCTAAGTTACTTTTCATCCTGGAAAATTGAACGAAAAATAGGAGTTCCATCGGGATTTAAAGTGAAAACCCAAATCTAGTTGAACATGATATCAAAATATTATGTTAATATATTAAAATGTCTGGTCGTTATAAGTCTTCCATAAGCGTTGTACGGCGTCGTAATATTATGCTAATCCGTGCCGGCATGCGTCGCGTGAAAAATATTATTTTGTATACAAGAAACGACTTGTACTTGGACAGTAAATATTGCATTTATAATGAAATTTCCTTTATTTCTTTGTTCTCGCGTGTTCTCGGTAATTAGGTTGGCAAACAAAAGGAAACGAAATAGATTGGATTTCTATACAACATATAGCTATTGCGTGGTTTTGTTCGCGTTGCTTAAGGACAAAGATAACTGAGTTTTTGATAGAAAACTGACCCTCTTCAGGTCTCAGCTCAGCTACGGCGTGCGCGAAGGACAAATCCGGCATTATCCCTTGTCTAGGTACATTATAATGGGAACTATTGTGCAAAATTTTAGTTTTCTAGGTCCGAGAGCTTGGGCTAGGCCATAGAGTGAGTGAGATGTATTCATTTTTTATTTTAGTCTTCGATCAATTTATATATTTCTACATCCATGGTTTAAAGTAACGATTTGAATTCAATAGCCATACAATTTGCAACAACGCAGCAAAGTAAATAAGTGAAGACCAAATGTAAACATTTTCTGCTAAAACGATCTCACTAATGAAGTAGTTTCGATGCATATATACAACGAGAACATAAATACAAAGCATATTACACTCTGCTACTATTTACATAAAACTCATTATTGTCTGAGAGTGATTTGGCCCGCATTGTATATTACATAATATTAACCATGGTTTAAATTCTGATGCGTATCTGTGAGTACGTGGGTACTTATGTACTAGTGATAATAAAGGGAATGTTTGTTAAATTGATATTACTTATATGAATTTTTTGAGCCATTTCTTCACATTTAGTTTCAGATAATGTATATGCTGTATCACTTAACAGGACTATAATTTTCCGAAACAAAAAGTAGCCTATGTAATTCTCCAGAAGGCTTAAACAAACGGCATTCGCTTCGAAGCGAATCTACTCCTTGAGTCGCTATCGCTTTATCGAAAGCGAAGTTCGACTGCTAGATAAAGTTACCTGCGATTAGCGAAATCATTTCGTCTTTGCGATAAAAGTTACTTTTGTCTGGTGGGTACGTGAGGCCTGCAGATCCTCAACTATACGATAAATACAAACGTCGATCGGTTGCCCTGTTACGGCGTGATTGAAGGACATCAACAAACAAACACACTTTCGCATTCATAATATAGTTAGTAGGATGCGTGTCCGTATTATACCTACATTTTCGTGTCCCATAATAATACTTAAGTACTATTTGATAGACACGCTCGCAAAAAGAAAATACATATTATGTAGGATAAGTACATTTCTTTTGTATCACTATCACAAGTAGGTATATTAATGGAAAAGGCTCCATTATGGTTTTTATAAGTGCTCCCGGAGATAAAGGCGATCTCATCTATCTGCGCGTCAGGGCGGGCCTTGGGGTTTCTTTGAAAATAGATTGCGTCTACACTGGTACCCTAGCTTACAGAATCCTATTAATATCCCTCTAATATTAAAAGACCGGCCAAGTGCGAGTCGGACTCGCGCACCGAGGGTTCCGTACAAACCTGTAGTTATATACCTTAGTAAAAGTATTTTTGTTATATGATGTAACTAAAAATTTATGCTTTTCGCAATTTTCCCTTTATCTGTGCTATAAGACGTTGCTTCGTACCAAATTTCAAGATTCTGAGTTCACGGGAAGTACCCTGTAGTTTTTGATTCCCTTGCGAGTGTCGAAAATTTGCACCATAAACGGTTGTATCTTTTAATTGCGTTGGCTTAGAAGTTTGCTTACAGCTACAAGGGACAGTAGACCTGAGTATTTGATATGAATTTGAGATTGAACCTCCATGCGTTCCTGAGAAGAAGGGTCTTGACAGACAAACGGACAACAAAGTGAACCTATAAGGGTTCCGTTTTTTCCTTTTGAGGTACGGAACCCTAAAAATTAAACTGGTCCACGTGGATTAATACTTAATAAAAACCAGTCAATTGCGAGTCAGGGGTTCCGTACCACCACACAATCTAGACTATTATTTGAAATGCAAATGTTTGTATGGATGGATGGATGTTTGTTACTCAATCACGCCAGAACGGCTGAACGGTTCTGGATGAAATTTGACAAAGAGATAGATTATAGTCCGGAATAACACATAGGCTACTTTTTATCCCGGAAAATTAAAGAGTTCCCGCGGGAACTAGGTACATAAACAACACACACGGACTAATTCGCGGATATCAGCTAGTTGAAATACAAAATCCAAAATAGAGGTAAAATAACAGAAACACTCGTCTCTCGATTAGCTGAACCGGAAATACCGGGTCGCTAACACAGAACGATTAATCGAATTAATAAGAACAAACGGAAGGAATCGATTCCATCGCAACAATGGCTGCCCATCCGCTTGCCGCAAATGTAGAGCCGCAAGAACTCCCTCCATCGGAACACGACCGGAAATGTGGATCAGTTTGTGCTTGAATAACTAACTTATTAGCTATTAGATGATGCCCGCGACTTCATCCGCGTGGATTAAGGATTTTGGATGCCCGCGGGAACCAAAAAACCTCAATCCACCTCAATCATCCAATATTTATACGAACACTAGTGGGCCCGGCAGACGTGCGCCTAGAACCCGATTGCAGCGCCCCCTACCGAGTCCAATTGTGAATATAAATCATACCTGGACCCACTAAAACCCGCACAAAAAAAACATCTAAATCGGTCAAGCCATTTCTGAGTTTTAGCGAGACAAACGAACAGCAATTGATTTTTACATACATATATAGATATTATAAATGCGAATATATATATAGATATTCTTTATATATATATATATATATATATATTATTACTGCCTCGTTGGTCTAGCAGTTAGCATAGTCGACTGCGGATCACGAGGTCCTGGGTTCGATTCCCAGTCGGGCATAAAAATTGTTAGGTATTGGGTTTTTCAATTGAGAAATTCTCAGTGCCAGCCCGGAGTTGGAAGTTGGCGGTGTTTCACCCCCGTGCCTCGGAGAGCACGTTAAGCCGTCGGTCCCGGTTATTATCACTAACATGATAATTGTCGTTAAAGCCTGCCAACCCGCAGTGGAGCAGCGTGGCGGGTCTAAGCTCTAATTCCCTCTCTCCTATGAGAGTGGGGGCCTGTACCCAGCAGTGGGGCGTTAATAGGCTGTAGTGGTGGTGGATGGATAATTTATGCGAAAGTTTGGATGGATGGATGTTTGTTACTCAATCGCGCCAGAACGGCTGAATGGATCTGGATGAAATTTAGCATTGAGATGTATGGATGGATTATAGTCTGAAATAAAACATAGGCTACTTTTTATCCCGGAAAAATAGAGTTCCCGCGGGAACCTCAATCCACGCGGTCAAAATGTACACCATTCCATAAAATAAATAGTATCTGGATGTAACTACTTGGCCGTCGTTCAGCTGGAGTTGGCAATCGTCCGGTTTGGCAGGCTCGTGTGCACGTATCACGTTACTGCGGATAAGTCAGCGTTTTCTGTCCGTAGGATATAGGGCTTCCAGATGAGTTATTGCGTTCACAGATTCCAATTTATTTGCTTTGACTACCTCATACGTGCAGATTCACGTCTCGCGCGTCAACCCCAAAACATCTGTACGTCATCCAGTACACCACGGATCATACGTACGTAGAACGCTAACGCTATACGTACATATTCAGAAGGAAGAACAACTGAAGAAGTGCAGATGAACCTAGGAGAACTGAAGTCAAGTAGGACGACCTATTTTAACTCCTACGTATTGACAGTTCCGGCTTGGTGCAAAAATGTGTTCCTCAGTGCGGACTTTTGGCCTGAAGGCATAGTGTACCCACTACCGTCGCTATAGGGAAGTGAGAGAAAAATCCCTAGCTTAGTAGTAGTCTTTTTAGTAACTTTTTAGTCTAATAAAATTAGTATAAAATTAGTATTTTATTTTATACTTACTGTTTTTAATTTGTAAGTATTTTATAGGTCTTGTTGGCTTTCTCCTAAATAAAATACTAATTTTATTTTATACTGTTTTTAATTTGTAAGTATTTTATAGGTCTTGTTGTCTGAAATAAATTAATAATAATATTAATAATAATACCCGCCGCTTTAGTCAAAGTGGCAAGCTTTTAAGTGCCGCGGTTAAAAAAAAATCTGAAATACTTACATTAGTACTTAATATACTTCAGTGGGGTTCCTATCATCGCTTAAAGTTTTTTATCACGTGCCTTGACATCCCTAAAATAAGGATTATAATAATTCAATAACACGAACGTCAACAATATTAAAAAAAGTATGCCCCCTGGTAGAATTAGTTTCATAGTGAAAAGGCATCTTCTATGCAAGCGCGCTCCAACCTAGCTCATCATTGCATTCCATAGGCTAATGTATGTGTGTTCACGCTAATTCCAGGAACTGTATAAATCTTCAACAGTTTTTATGCCCTTAAAATCTGTGGATACGAAGCTAGTACAGGATAAAAAAACAGTTATATTTAAAAGAAGGAAAGGTTTTTCTCTTTTAAAAAAACAAAAACCGCTCAAGTGCGAGTCAGACTCGTCGAGGTCAACGGGAAGTACCCTAGGTTTTGATTTGTTGCCGCGTGTCAAAATATCGGCCGTATCTTTTGGCTTAGAAGCTTGATTTTTTTACGGCTCCAATAAACCGTACCTAAGACCTAAGTATTTGATAGTAAATAATTACAACCTCCACGCGTTCCCGATAAGTGATCCTATAGGGGTTCATTTTTTCTTTTGAAGTATGAAACCCTAAAAACCTAATCAAAAACCCAAAACTAAAGGTTGTAGCATCCGCAGTGTCATGGTACCTATACCTTTTTTTTTTTTTTTTTTTTTTTGCTTGGAGGAGGAAAATCCTCATGGATACCGTTAACTGGCATGCCCGACTTTACTGCAGGTGTTGTGCAGTAACCTACGGACTAAAAACCTCCTCCGTACTCCGGTTTCTCCGCTCACACTTCCCGGTATTGCACAAAGCATTGCATCAGGAAGGCAGCTGTTTTCTTAGACTGTAGTTCTCTGTCTGTCCCATTCGTCATCTTCCCGCGTTTTCATAATATGTCTCATCAATTTCGCATATTTTGTCCACTCTTCTTCACTCTTTAACATTCTACCTATCATATTTTTTGGGCTTAGCTTGTCCTCATTACCAGCGGCTAAGTTTCTCTCCTCTTCAAACATGCGGCACTCAAATATTGCATGTTGCGGAGTATCTTTCTCACCGCAGTATGGGCACTCCTCACTTATAGCTTTCCCAATAACATGAAGGTAGGTGTTGAACACTCCATGCCCACTCAGTACCTGCGTAATCCATCTGTCCACTTCCCCGTGCTTCCGTTCCATCCACTCTTTAAGGTTCGGTATGAGTTCTCGGGTCCATGCTCCTTTGCCTCCGCTTCTCCAATCCGCTTCCCACTCTGATACTGTTCTTTGCCTTTCCTCTTTAGGTGTTTTCAGGTCTTCCTTAAAGTATCGCCTTGTGCGTTCTAAGGCCATCCGCTCTATGGGTATAAGGCCGGCTATTACCTGTATAGCTTCCAGTGAGGTTGTTCTATAAGCGCCGCATATCCGTATACCAAGCAGCCTTTGTACTCTTGCCAGCATTCGTTTGTACTTGGCTTTCTTAAGCGTCTTCCCCCATATTGGTGCTCCATACAACATGATCGAGTGGGCCACTGATGCCAGTAATCTTCTCTTACTCGCCCGTGGTCCACCTCTTCGAGGCATAAGCTGACCTAGTGCTGCTGTCAGGCGTTCAGCTTTCCCTGCTACTTCTTCGATATGCTTGTTAAACTTAAGGCTTCTATCGAACCAGATACCCAGGTATTTTAGTTTTTCACCAGGCTTTACTTCAACGCCTTCTACCAAGAATGATATTGGGCCGTGTCTTTTTTTGCCACTGAGCATAATGGCTTCTGTCTTCTCGGGTGCTAGTCTGAGTCGCTTCTGTTTCATCCAGTCGCTTATCCTTGTGAGTGCGGTGTTAGCTTTTCTCATTAATGTGCAATCCTTTTGTGCCGATACTATTAAGGCTAGGTCATCCGCAAAACCTACAAGATGGACATCAGGACCCAGGTCCAGTCTGAGTACCTCGTCATAGAGTATGTTCCATAATGTTGGACCCAGAATGGAACCCTGTGGTACTCCACTGCTTACTTCTATAGTTTTTTCTACTCCTTCAGCATCTCTAACGATAACACGTCTTTGGTCCAGGTAGCTATTTATAAGGTTATACATATACTGGGGGAAATCTCTCTTTTTTATCTCTTCGAGTATAGCTTGCCAGGGCGCTGAATTAAACGCGTTTCTAACGTCGAGTGCTATTAAAGCGCAAAGCTTTCTGTCGCGTTGTGTTCCTTGCTTAGCCGCTTCTGCAATTGCTATTACTTTTTCGATAGCGCCTAGTGTGGATTTTCCTTTCCTGAAACCAAACTGTGTGTTCGCTAGGTTTCCGTGGTCTTCTACTTCTAGCAGTTTCTCTATCCTGTTTAGTAGTATACCCTCCAAAAGCTTACCATAACAGTCTAACAGACACAGTGGTCGGTATCCCGCAGGGTCTTCAGCGCTTTTATTGGGCTTTCGCAGTAATACCAGCTTTGCTGTTTTCCATATGGCTGGGAATACGCCAGATTGGATCACAGTAGTCATAACTTTTTTAATCTTTTCCGGTATTATTTCTGTGGCTAATTTGATAATTTCAGGTGGTATAAGGTCTGGACCTGGTGCCTTTTTCAGCTTGATTCGCTCTCTCACTTTCCTCATTTCATCGTCGGTAACTTCGGGTATGGTACCTATACCTGAACCTCGATTCTGTACAATTCCCCTTCCGTTTTTGTGCCGAAAAGAAGAATGTGTGTCACTTTATTCCGTTTGAACTTTGAAAGAAGAAGAATATTGCTAAACGAAAAACATCGTATCTACAGCTTACGAAAAACTATTTAAGACAGTTCCATTTACCCTTTTCAGGCAGGATATGCCGTCCATTAGGTATTGGGGGTAAGGAAAAATACTTTCACGTTAAGAATCGGTGACAATGTTTTGTTATTCCGTCACAAGTACCTACCTCCCTCCCTGGCGCAGTTTTGAGCGCTGTTATCTTAACGTGGGAGGTCCCGGGTTCGATCCCCGGCAGGGTCAATTTGGGAATTTATAATTTCTGAAATTTCTCTGGTCTGGTCTGGTGGGAGGTTTCGGTCGTGGCTAGTTACCACCTACCGGCAAAGACGTGCCGCCAAGCGATTAAGCATTTTAGTACGATGCCGTGTAGAAACCGATTAGGGGTGGGTAGGATGGGTGTAATATAACTGCCATAACCCTATCAGGTTAGCCCGCTACCATCTTAGACAGCATCAGGTGAGATCGCAGTCAAGGGGTAACTTGTACTGGATAAAAACCTTGACTGATTTTTCAACCAGGTGGTAAAGAGATGTTGCAGTCTAAGATGGTAGCAGGCTAATCCTAGTTTTTATATATAAGATCATTGGGGTAATCTGTTAAAATACACGTTCAATTAATTGTTTATTAAATATTATTATTGGATACACTTCTCGGACAAAAAATTATCTTTTCTATATTAAATAACGTTCTCTTTCTTCTAGTAACTTCGGCTTGCCGTAGCCGGAGTTATCTGCGTAAGAGATAAAATAGTACCTAACCAAGTGTAAGCGCAAACATAGATACTCTTTTTCCCTTACTCTCATCTCACTTACTCCCACATTGAGGGCTCTTTGCATTTTCCAATTGTTTTTATGTATACAGAAATTCTTGTGATCTTCTCTGAGATACGAACTGGAAATCTATACCCGACGAAATAAAGTCTTATCTTTAAAACTTGTTTCCGTGACTTTTTCGCAGCTTCTTGTCACCCAATCGAAGTTGTTAGAGATCTTTATCACATACGTTATTTATAAGGGGATAAATCTCTCGAACGGAATTTGAAGAGTTTCGTTGACTTTTCGCGAAAAGATAATGGGCCGATGGTTTTCTATCGTTATAAAAGAAAATAGTGAGCTCCCTGATTTTCCTGAATAGAAATCGGATATACAGATGGGCCTTGTGCTTTTAAATTGTCAAATGCATCTATAACACGCGACTTCGTCCGCGTGGTTAAAATTTTTTCGATTCCCGCGGGAACTAATTAATTTTCCGGGATACTTAGCCTATGTCACCCCTCCAGGTCGTCAACAATACCCATGCCAAAAATCACGTCGATCCGTTGCTCCGTTGCGGTGTGATTGAAGGACAAACCAACCAACCAATAAACCAACAAACAAACACAAAAACACAATTATAATATATTTATAGTATGGATAATATACTCGTAGTTCGGAATGCCACTCACCGAGAGAACTTCCAAGAAACTCGAAACGAAACGAAACGACGACGGTTGCTCTTTATCTATACCCATAATATTCGTGCTACGTGCAACGCGCGGTGCATTTGTACTGGGGCTAGACCTTACGTCTTGGGGCCCTTCACTGTAGCCGCTATATATAGGTAGGTGTACCAACAAGACTGTCACAACATCTCCATCAAACAACAATTAACGCTAACACTAAATAAATACAGTACTAATTCTAAGATTAATAGATAAGTACTAAGTCCATACTTTTTTTTTACGCCATTACAAGTTGGCCTTTGACTGCAATCTCACCTAATGGTAAGTGATGATGCAGTTTAATGGTAGCGGGCTAACCTGTTAGGGGTATGGCAGTTATATTAAACCCATACCCCTATTCGGTTTCTACACGGCATTGTACCGGAAAGCTAAATCGCTTGGCGGCACGTCTTTGTCGCCGGAAAATTCTGAAATTATAATTATAAATTCCCAAATTGATTATAAACTAGCGACTGCCCGCGGCTTTCCTCTCGATGTCTGAAAACACCGTGAGGAAACCTGCGTGTTTGGTAAATTGTGGCTTGACGCTATTTAACTCTATAACTCTATTGTAAAAACTTCATATGTAATAAGTATAACCTGCATTAAATATTATGTTGTGATGCTTTTGTCCACAGTTGTAGCTACGACTACCTGGAGATCGTGGAGTCAGGGTTGGACAACATCACCGACCACGGCACTGAGGAGTGGACGCTGCGTGATCATCACACCTATCACGCGGACAATGAGGTGCACTCAACATTTACGTGTATCGCTTAAAAATGGTCACAAGCGTCCTTAACTTATTTTGATAAATGTTCGTTTTAAAACTTTATTCCTCACGATAATGTATATTCTTAGAGTACCTAATTTAATTATCTTCCACAATCATTAATAATCAGTTTTTCCACTCGCCCCTTTTTTGACAATTGGCGGGAAGCGCCCTCATGGGCCCTCAGAATCCCCTCTTTTTTAATTATTTTATTTTACGGCCCTGGATTCAAGTCTTTTATATAATGGCCTTATATTTATTACGAATGTCGTACCACAGAATATAAAACTAGAAAATCATGACATTTTGATAAATTATATCTATTATCTCTCTCTCTCTCTCTCTCTCTCTCTGTGTGTGTGTGTGTGTGTGTTTTCCTTATTATCAGCTGTTAGTGATAAAAACCGAGACATGTTCTCCGAGGCATACTTTTTTTTCTCATACTTACACACCTTTTTTTTTATATAGTGCTACAAGTTAGTTTTTTATAGTGCTACATCGCTTGGCGGCATGTCTTTGCCGGTAGGGTGGTAACTAGCCACGGCCGAAGCCTCCCACCAGGCCAGACCAGGGAAAATTCAGAAATTATAAATTCCCAAATTGACCCTGCCGGGCATCGAGCGCCACGGAGGTCGTCAAAACCTAACACAAAGATTGTTCTAAGACACCTAACACAAGAAATATGTGGTGTCCACATACCTACTTACAAAGTTGCTTATGACCTTAAATTTCATTATGGTTATTCGTTCCACAATAAGTTAGCAGTGCTTAGCAGAGAATTACGCAGATACAAATGTTATCTATTGAATTCTTATGAACGCCGACTAACTACTATATAATTTAATTATTTTCACTGATGTACTTAAAAAATGTCAGGGATAATTTACGCGCCAGTTTTTCCGTTAGATTTGTCCCTAAAATTAAGATCGTGAGTCCTTAGTGGTAAATCTTTATTTGTTGCAAAAACTATATCTATTACAAGGTTTCTTAAAATTACCTTGGACCCTCAAACTAGGATAGCCCCTGTCTTGGGGGTCAGTATTCTTTTACAGAGTCCAAATATTAATGTGCCACGTTAACAGGTCTGGGAAGAAATGGAGACCTTACTCCCGGAATCGGACGCGGTAAGCGCGGGTTGGTCGCGCGACACTCACGCGACTCGCGCGCGACGGCTCTGCGGCGACTGGAGCGGCAAACTGAAGCTGTTGCGCTACCAGTCGCGCGGCCACGCGATGCGGCTGCGCTTCCGCGCTGACCACGCGCGACACTACGCCGGATACCGCGCCAAGCTCACTCTGACTGACAGTAAGTGTGTTTTACGTGGCAAAAATCAACATTTCCACAGCGTCTGGAGTGACAAGCTGAAGCTGTTGCGCTACCAGTCGCGCGGCCACGCGATGCGGCTGCGCTTCCGCGCTGACCACGCGCGGCACTACGCCGGATACCGCGCCAAGCTCACTCTGACTGACAGTAAGTGTGTTTTTATATAACCTGCATTGAAAATGCGAGTTTTAATGCCTGCTGAGCCACCTGAAACTAGTCAATTTCAGACAAATATGTCATGCAGTGCTGAATGACGTAGCCTTTTCCTTTCTATCCTGTCAGAGTAGGTGTTGTTGTTTGGCTGAGTTGTTTGGTGTGTGGCTTTTGTTTGTGCCAGCACACCTGTCAGAGTATCTTTTGTTTATTTCAAACTTTTGTGATTGTCATTTTAACCATCAACTAAACTGACAGATATGATATTTGTAAATGACAACCTAGCAACTAAAATAAATAAGAAATCATAGATTTAGTATTGGGCGAGCCCGATACTAAATCTATGTAAGAAATACAATTTTTATAAAACTCGTACTTTTAATGCAGATTATAATATGAAAAATAGTGTGTGCGCCACGGGATGAAACACGATTTCAGATTTCGGGTGACGCCAGCCCTTGCTTCGCTCAGGCACGCAACTTCCCCCTCGTCTGAAATCGTCTTGTTTCACCCCTAAGCACACAATTACGTGGCAAAAATCAACATTTCCACAATGTCCCTGGATAGCTGTCACTGTCTGCTCGCACGAAACGTTTTTGCTCAATGATTCCGATCCGAACCGCTAAGGTGGAACGCCCTCCCAGCGCACGTGTTTCCTGCCACTTATAACATACGAGTAGGTACCTTCAAGGCAAGAGTGAATAGGCATCTTCTAGGCAAGCGCGTTCCAAGCTAGACCTCATCATTGTTTTGCACTAAGCATGATTGTCGTCAAGCGCAAGCCTATCTCACAATAAAAAAACGGAAGCTGTTGCGCTACCAATCCCGCGAACAGCGACGCGGCTGTGCTTCAAAGCGTTCGTGGTCAAAACTATTTAAAATCTCTCGACTCGACTCGAAACTTGCTACACTCGATACTCGATTACATTTAGTACATTTTCCGTCGTTTTTTTAATTACTTACCTAAATATCTATGTTCTCTGTGCCCGCAACTTGACAATCAAACTTAAGTTGGATGTATTTTCACAAGCGTGTCTTATGATACGTAGTAGGTACGTACGTTTTGTCTCGTTGGTCTATTGGTTAGCATGTTAGACTGCGACCGACGAAGTCCTGGGTTCGATCCCCGGGTCGTCATGTCTCATTTGAATTCAGGAGCATAGTTATTTTTACTTGACACATGTTGACGTTTTGCTGCATAGGTAGGTACGCTGAGTTCACGCTTTTTGTCTGTTAAAGCCTTTATAGGCTGGATACCTTTTCTCCGCTTCCGACAGTATTTTTCATTCCAACTTCACCGGACATTAGTTCCGCGGTGACTATTCGAATGAAACTTTCATAAACAAGTATGGAACTGGTGTCCATTTAACGTACAAACAAATAACGACTCTCTCTACTATTAATAGAGTTCTGATTCACTTGTGTCAGTGTAGTCAACTTGCAAAGTGAAAACTTTGTGCTAGGGTTGTCCCGTACTATAACGACTCTAGGGAAACATACTCGTACATACATACATATTACTCTAGTTATTCGAATGAGCAAGTTCATAAGTGACGTGAAAGTGAGTTGCGACAGTAAAGTCTGGTACATTTCCGAAATTTAACCGGAAAAATACTCTTATTTAGGAGGCCGACGTATTTAAACCACTACTTAGCTGAATTAGTGTGAAATTCCTGTGGAAAATTGAAATTGGAGTGGTGGTGATAGGAACGTGATGGCGCTAATAGGCATGATGACTGATTTTGAAAAATGGTCAGATTATGTTCGGAAGTATCTACTATTTCGAAAAAATATCTTATTTCAGCAGAAAAATAAGGTTTGGTAGACGAAATTGGCATTTGAAATTTAAATTTTAAAATTCACGCCAAAACGTTCGGCGGTGTCATGGCGTCGTTTGTGATGTCACTATTATTTTTACCAATGTACTCTGTGCAGTTTGCAGTAAACAATAGTGTGATTGTCAAAGTTCGAAAATAATTGTGACGTCATTGTCCCCTCAATCTACTACGATCCCCTTTTTTCGCTTCATTGGTGTTTTAACCAATATGGCGAATTGCTGTATTTTATATAGTTTTATTTTATCACTAGCTGATGCCCGCGACTTCGTACTTTTGTGGTTCCCGCGGGAACTCTTTAATTTTCCAGGATAAAAAGTAGCCTATGTGTTATTTCAGACTATAATCTATCTCTGTGCCAAATTTCATCCAGCCGTTCAGCTGTTGGGGCGTGATTGAGTAACAAACATCCATCCATACATCCATACATCCATACCGACATCCATACATCCAAACTTTCGCATTTATAATATTAGTAAGAAAATAAATAGCAATCTTACTCGAAATAGGGAAAAAAATACGTTTTTTATAATCCATGAATCCAATTTTATTAGATAACTTTATAATTTCATTGATTCTTTGTTACTGTCATCATGCCTATTGTATCTACATCACGGGATAGATAATCGACCGAAAACTTTACATCGAAGTTTTCTGAGAATAGCGCTATATAAGTATAGACTATTCAAACTTTCAACAGTCGGACCAGAAGGGTCCCCGGGTACAACACCAGCCCATTAGAAGATTTTCCTTTTAGATGGCACGAATACACATCACTCACTCGTCCCACAGAGTCAACCAAGATTTAAGCCAACCTTGGTTCCACGAGACACGAGCAAAGTACTCCGATATCAAAACAGTTTTCTACCTCTTGTCAACCATACCGAGTAACGTACCCCTTACAACCGTAATGGAAGTCTTGTCATTTGTATGGGCGTCGATCCACTGTGTACGGGAGCAGGTGATATGGCTCGATCGTAACAAAGGATGATCATCCACCGAGCGGGTGTTGTGCTCGGGGACCACTGGTCCGACCGTTCATCGTTGGAGGTCGTATATAGGCGTAATTCAGATAACGCTTCGTTAGCGTGAGTTAGGCTCTTCGTGTTAATCGTGCGCTACTAGTAATGCCATCTATTGGATTATGTGCGGACTGCGAAGACCGCTACACACTGTATGAATATTGAATATTTACTTGCACTGTTTTGTAAGTGAAACTCGGAGTAGGTACTAAAGTAGCGTCCAGTTTCCATTCAAAGAACTATAGAGACTCCCACTTTGGAACTAACTCCATTAATATATTTGCAGTTCGCTCGACTCGACTATCTCAGTAACTTAGCATTACAGCACAATTCAAACAATAATAATCAAATCAAATATCAAATAAATATTATAAATGCGAAAGTTTGGATGTATGGATGTATGGGTGGATGTTTGTTACTCAATCACGCTCCAACGGCTGAGCGGATCTGGATGAAATTTGGCACAGAGATAGATTATAGTCTCGAATTACACATAGGCTTTTATCCCAGAAAATTAAAGAGTTCCCGCGGGAACCGAAAATCCTCAATCTGCGCGGACGAAGTCACGGGCATTAGCTTAGTAGGTAATAATCGACTAACTTACACGTTAACTTTCTAGTGATTTGCACCTGTTTAATCACTTCTACCGAATAAGTGAATACGGAGAGGTGGGTTGAGTGTTTTTTTTTCTGTTCCTCTGATGCAGTCTAAGCTGATACCGGGCTAACCTACTAGGGGTACCGCAGCTATATTAATCCCATATCCCTAGTCAGTTTCTTCCACAGCATCGTACTTAGGTACTCTAAATCGCTTGGTGGTACGGTATGCCAGTAGGATGGTTACTCCCTAGCCTCCCACCAGACCGGACCAGGCAAAGTTCGGAAATTGAAAATTTCTGAATGAATCCATCCTGTCGGAAATTGAATCCAGGATCTTTCCCTTGTAAGACCACATCTCTCAGCGCTCTCCGCTGCGCCAGGGGGTCGTCAAAAAAGTTACTTTATCTAACCTAAATATATAATACATGCAAAATGTAAATGTAAGAATAAAAAATTTCTAAATTCTAGTACATCAAGTTGGAGATACCCAACCTAAAGTTTTTTATTTTTCCGATATTTTGCACTCTAAGCTTTCACTAGATAGACCTTGTAGACACTACCCTTCTAAGCTTCTAGCTAGATTTTCTAAGCATTTGAGCTCTCGGTGCGCGGAAGAGGGAAATTGGCAGATTTTTTATGCTGCCCTAAATTATTGCTCGCGAGTTCTTACCCCTAGCTCGCTTTGAACCGAAGAAAAGTATTCGGGTGCGAGTTTCCTCTACGTTGCTAAGCTACCGATGGCTGTCGAACTTACCAATAGGATCGCTTGATCTCACATCTAGCAATCTAAGCTATTTAAATAAAGCCCTCCCATTGGTGGGTTTGAAACACATCCGTAGCTAAACAACGTAGACTACGATATACTCTACGGTTCCAAGCTACGAAACCCATTGGGCCTCTCTAAATCGCACTTGGCTAATGTATTTCTTTGTACCCTAAATGATTGCACGCGAGTTTATACCCCTAGCTCGCTTTGAACAGAAGAAAAGCATTCGGGTGAGTTTCCTCTACGTTGCTATGCTACAGATGTTTGTCAAACTCACTAATAGGAGCGCTTGATCAAACATCTATCGATCTACGTAGACTCTACGGCAGACTTTGCATAAGCTACGAAACTTTAGGCGTCAGGCACGAAACTAGCGACGGCCGAGCGACGGCGACAGCGTGGCGATGTGGTCCGAGAGCTAGCGACGAATTTCGGGAAGGCCCTTTAGGCAAACTGAAATTGTTTAAAAAATATATAATTTCGTTAATTGGCGAATCCAGTCCTGCCAGTCTGGTAGAGCTTTTGCGGTAATTTCGCTACTGCGCAGCATTTGCAAAGAATAAACAAAAAATATTTTTTTGGCAACTTGATTTTTCTATCTTTAAAGTTAGTACTTATAGAATTCGAAAAAAAAACCAGACGTTTTTCGGTTATAAAGTAGGTACCAGATCTCCTCAAAAATATTTTATTAAAATTCAGCCAGCTCTCCGACTAATCGCGTCGCCCCGCTGTCGCTGTCGCTCCGCCGTCGCTAATTTCGTGTCCGTACACTCAGTGGGCCTCTCTAAATCGCATTTGGCTATATTTTTCTTTATGGTACCCTAAATTATTGCACGCGAATTTATATCCCTAGCTCGCTTTCAACCGAAGACAAGCATAGAGCTTCGCCTCGTTAGCTCGTCCCATTCAAGCATTCATTAAGCCATATTCATCGGATCGCGAGCGAACCGATCCAAAGAATTTTATCGCGAAAATTTCCGCCGTGTACCTACTTCAATTTAGCGCTCAACTTAAGCCCGTTATTACATAACTCCAAGAAGCGAAAACTAGTGGCGATGGATCATTTATATAGCGACTAGAATAATAATAAGAAGAATAGAAATTCAAATAAAATAAATAAATAATAATAATTTAAAAAAACTAAAAAACACGCTTTTGACGCAGACACTCCGGGTCTCAGGAAAACAAAAAATCGCTAATCCTGATTATCCTAGTAAGGATAACGGGTCAAACTGTTTAAAATATTGAATTGTCATCGATCCTTAATAAGTATGCCAAATTTAGAGTTAATCCGACGTTTTAAAGGGGGTCAAAATCATGTTCAAAGATTCCGTTACATACTAACATACATACGTCTGAAGCTATTAAAAAGCGTGTAACAAAAAGAGCTTGCGCGGGATCGCTTTTTTCTTATTTTTTTGAAATAAGTTAACGACGTTGTAACTATTGGCTGTTTTATCTTTTTCCGAACGAATACTTTATTTTGTTTTTCGGCAATATATTAATAACCAATTAAATAAGGTAAAGTCTGTTGATAGTCGATTAATTAATTAATTGAAATAACTTAAGATTATTATTTGATATTATCACTAACATGATAATAGTCGATACAGCCCGCCAACCCGCATTGGAGTAGCGTCGTAGGTCTAAGCTTTAATTTTTTTTTAATTGTGAGATAGGCTTGCGCTTGACGACAATCATGCTTAGTGCAAAGCAATGATGAGGTCTAGGTTGGAACGCGCTTGCCTAGAAGATGCCTATTCACTCTTGCCTTGAAGGTACCTAAGTTATACGTGGCAGGAAACACGTGCGCTGGGAGGGTGTTCCCCTCTTTCGTATGAAGAGTCGAGGCCTGTGCGCAGCAGTTTATTTATTAATACTGTTATTTTAATCTTTTTACTCAACATTAATATCTGTAACACTGATGTTACCAAAAGTTAAAAAAAAACAGCGTGTTAACAATGAAATTTCATATACTTTTTTGCCCGCTTTACACGTTAACAATGAATTTTCATACATTTTTTCCGCCCGCATTGTTTGGTACTTCTTTCCCCGTTTTGAAAAAGTAAGAAAGTCCTTTCCGACCGGGTGTATAGTATTAAATAAATAAATAAATAGGCAGTGTGAATCCCCATTTCTAAATGAAATAATCAATATAAAGTACTGAAAGTAGGCGCCAGGCCAATAATCATATTTCAGTCCACAAAGCGATATGACAAACAGAGGGCCCTCCCAGTAATAGCCCTCGATCCTCTCGGAGGGAAGGGCCTCTTACATAAATTTTGTAGGGCGTGACCGATTTCTTTAAATGGGCCTTGGCAACTTGTAGAGAAAACGCTTGCCAGAAAATACGAGATCTTATAATGCTAAGGGTTGAATAAATTGCCTTACTCAGCATTTGAAAACTTTTTTGGTGCCCGCTTTGTCCTTGAAATCGTCCGAGTTGATTTTGTTTTTTCACGTCCGTTGGAATGACTTTATCTAGCCAATAAGAGTTAGACTGATAACTTAATCTACAGATATTTATATTCCAAGATCTAAGACCTCTTCTGGTTTGTGTTTGTCCTGCCCCGCAATACGAATGCAATATCGGCAAAGTAATAACTTTCTTGACTTGAAGGTAAAGTATCTACTTAAACTCTGCAAACATTTCATGAAGATATTTTTCATGAGCGGTATTAGTATTTGAACTGCTTTTCAAACTTATTAAAATCCATACTATCATACATACTGTATTAATATTATAAATGCGAAACTGTGTCTGTCTGTCTGTATGTTACGCTTTCATGACCCATCTTTTCAACCGCGTGTGATGAAATTTGATATAGAGATAGGTTAGTACTGTATTCCCGGGAAGGACATAGGCTATACTGTTATCCCTGAAATTAACGAGGTTTTTTTTGCTATTCACTACAAGTTAGCCCTTGACTGCGATCACACCTGATGGTAAGTGATGATGCAGTCTAAGATGGTAGCGGGCTAACCTGTTAGGGGCATGGCAGTTATGTTAAACCCACACCCCTTCGGTTTCTACACGGCATCGTACCGGAACGCTAAATCCTAAGTTCCTACCGGAATATAAAACCTCATCCACAAGAAGTCGCGGGCCTCATCTAGTCTATAATATTTATAACCTACATGCTGCTTTTTGTCTCCTGAATTATTGTATGTATTGCTTGATATTTTAATAAATCTATCTAATATCGATAAAAAATGTTCGATCGTCCAGATACAGTTTTATTGTAAAAAATAGTGTACTTTAACTCTTTTTATACCAACAAAAGCATTTTTCAGTATGTAATAGCACAATAGAATTTAGCTTGGGATTGAGTTGTTCTAACGGGACTTCTTCGCAAACCGTGGCACGTTGGGAACCCTGGTAGCTTATGTTATAAGATATTGCTTAATTGACGTTCATAAAGTTTACAATATTAGCCACTTTCAGTAAATGTACTTATAACGTCGAATCACGACATCTGTGGAGCCTGGCGCCATATCGGTGAGTCACTCAGGCGTCCCACAAACTGATCTGACCGTTGACAGCGTTGATATATATGTATTTGAAAAATAAAATAAAAACATGAAGTAAACAGGCTTAATAATTAGTTTCAATTTTGGCCACCGGGCCAGGCCGGTCAGCTAAGTTTGTGAAGACATGTGCACTGTACTCTGAGTATCTGCACAAACACAACCAAGCTGCCAAAATCTTTCACCAGGGGCCATACTGCCAAAGCTATTAAAGCCATGTTGTTTCATTATTGTTGGGTTTCGTGTTTAAGAATAATCTTTATTTTAGGCACGTCAAGGTACGAAATAAAATGCAATGAAATGATTTATTTATTTCATGTAGGACAACTTGTGACACTTATGATACTTCAAGACTCTACCACCGGTTCGGAAAATTGATTCTACTGAGAAGAGCCGGCAAGAAACTCAGCAGTTGCTCTTTTCTCAAAAAAGGAAAAGGTTACAATAAGTCACAATACAACACATACATTACGTTACAAGTATTACACTGACTTGTGGGTGGAGACATTGGATACATACATACATACATGACACTGGATGCGAGCCCGGTTGCTTCCATGCAACTTTGTCATTCAGAAAATCATCGATAGTGTAATAACCTCGACTTATCAAATGTTGTTTAACAGTTTTTAAATTTATGTAATGGCAAATCTAGAAACTCTTTGGGAACCATGTTATAAAAGCGTACATTCGACCCCACAAGGGACATGACATTTTGAGTAATTGCTCTGAAGTACGGTCTCCTGGATGAGAGGCTGCCGGTAACAGTCTATAATAAAGACAACAGGTATAAGAAAGACAGACATCCCAAGACGCGAAAAATATCGGCTTTTATAAATATTGTATGAGTTACATTAACATCCACGCCAACTTGCGTTTGAATACAAGCCATATGAAAGGGGCATCCATCTTGGCTGTAGTTATTCATGAGTAGGACTCCCATGAGGTTACAATACAATGGGTTCTGGAATACAATAGGATGAAATCTCAGAAATCTCAATTTTATTACTTACTTGCTGATCTAATCCATCCAAGATTGTAATGCAAGAAGAAAGAAGAAAGAAAGTCCCCGCGACTTTGTCCGTATGGATTTAGGTTTTTGGTTCCCGCGGGAACTCCCTTAAATTTCCGAGATAAAAAGTAGCCTGTGTGCTAATCCAGACTAATCTATCTCTTTGCCAATTTTCATACAGATCCGTTCAGCCTTTCTGGTGTGATTGGGTAACAAACATCCATCCATCCATCCATTTTTCCATCCATCCATCCAATACGAGCCACGCCGTTTCAAGTAGGGCTATACCTTTAGTTAAATATTTACAGTTGAGTGGCCTTCTACATGGAGATGTGGAAAAATTGGAGGGAGATCTTGGTCTTAAACTGGAGCAGTGCAGGCTCCATTAGGGTTGCCATATTTTAAAAAGTGGTATAAAGATATCACTTTAAATCACTTTTTAAAATAAGGCAACCCTAATGGAAATATATCTATCGCATCGGATGGAATATATTGCCATTTTCGCTGCATGAATCTGTGACACTATCATCAGAAATATGAATCACTGACGCGTTATACCTATCAAATTTAAGAAGGCTTTGAACCAATTTTTTATTTTAATATTAGTTCTAGCCAACGATTTCGTCCATGTTAATTTATTTTTATAAATATTTGCGGGAACTCGTTGCTTTCTGGGATAAAATAATCCTAATGTAATTGTTTCACCCAAAGGCCAGGGTGGACTATGGCCTCATACTTCTCATTCTGAGAGGAGACCCGTATTCGGTAATTGTCTGGCGATATGGATGATAAATGGACCTCATTAAAAAGTTGAAGTGACCTCACTTGTAGGATTATAAGAAGTATCTAAGTTGGTATTAAATTAGGATTTATGTCCTCTTTTTAGTAATGCGATATGGTAACAGTACGCGAAGAAAAATTTACAAGAGTGCTCTGTCAAGCGGAACAAAACATTTACGAATAAAAATGGGGCTCAGAACTTAGCTCACGTTAAAATATTTATTTTACTCAAAGAAAGACACGTTTATTATTTTTTCGCTGTTTTTAATATTTGATTTCTAAAGAAAGGATAAAATTTTGCCCTGACTATGTGCAATTGGGTATAATTTGACTACTACTCAAATTTTTTTTTTGTGATTATTAAATAAAGGCTCACCCAAAAGTCGTACCTAATATCTACGGCTCCTGTTAGTTTTATGTTGAATAACCATTTAAAACTATCGATTAGAGTAAAAAAGTGCGTCGCACTTTGATTACGTCACAATTCAAAATTTCATACGAACTCTTTAATAAGCACGCGTTTTCACATTTGAAAAAAAGTTGCTGATTTCACTAGTTGTCAAATACCCAATTGAGCGTTTTGGATATTTTACCAATTATATTTTTCAATTTTTTGCGGCATACCCAGCGGTTATTTCAGACGAACGGACTTTCCGCACAAATCAAAACACCGCGTCATTCATATCGTGTGCTCAAGGTGCAGAAATCCTTTGTGGGGTCGAGTGCTAGCTTTTTGCAGGAGCATACTTTTAATGGATTTCTTAAATTTGTGTATAGGCAAGTCCAAAATAGGTTGTGGAACTTTGTTGCCCATGCAAAAAATGCCCGTTCCCACGAATGACCTTCTGACTTTTTTGAGGCGGAGCGATGGAGTCACGAGCTTATTACGGCCTCTAGTTGGCCTATCGTGCAGATCGCATTTTTTTAATAATTATGGATGTGCTGTTTTACAAAAATTATATTACTGTAAATATATTGCGAGGCTACTGTTAGAATACCAATTTCTTTAAATTTCTCTCTAAGGAAATCACGCGGCATTATAGTATGGATATCTACAAACATTTTTAATATTAAGTAGTGAGGTTTTCCTAATGATAAAGTTACTCTCTGCGGACTGCTGAAAGTTACATGGAAGCAATCGTCTTTGCATTCAGCAGCCCAAGTGACTTCCAACGTCCCACTGCTGGGCGCAGGCCTCCACTCTCATAGGAGAGAGGGAATTAGAGCTTAGACCCACCATGCTGCTCCAATGCGGGTATGCGGGCTTTAACGACTATTATCATGTTAGTGATAATAACCGGGACCGACGGCTTAACGTGCTCTCCGAGGACAAGTGACTTTATTCCAACAATTAATTTCGTGCCCGCGGTATTCCGTTGATTATTAATGTTTGTTCTCTTTGCCTGCTGCAGCACAGACGTGTATGGACGTGAAGCAGGCGCTCTTCAACGGCTACTGCTACCTGCTCTCCGGATACCCGCAGGCGTCATGGACCACCGCGAAACAGGTAGGCTGCTCTTGAGAAACATAACATGTTATTATTACTTAGCATAAACTTAACCTAATAACATTATAGACATCGATATATATGTAGGCACTAGATGGGCCCTTTCATAGAAAAACGCCGGGCGTCCGAGTTGCTGAACACGTTCCGCACCTGTCTTTGTTCCCGTCGTAGCGCTGTCACGATCGCTCGTCGTGCAGATAATTTGTTATTATTAAGTTAACATCTAAAGTTTAATTAGTTTGGCACTGTATAATTTTAATTTAAAGGTAAGTGTTTCAATTCACAAATATACATTTCCAGAAAAACGTTATTTAATCTTCCTATTTAATATTTTTATCTTAACTGGCCTTACGGCTATGACCTATAATATTATCTATGACCGAGTCATACGTTTTCAAGCTTTCATTCAAGATGTTGCAAGCAAGTTCCCGCTTTTCAGACTAGATGGCGTTGATGGCGTTGCTAAAAATACGCCCACATTCTTTGTTTGACAGGGCCCGTCTATGTGAATTGAGGTCGTTGGTTATAGAGCTGTATATTCTTACTCTAGAATTACATAGACAAGGCTGATTCTGTGTACGGGAGCAGGTGATATGGCTCGATCGTAACAAAGGATGATCATCCACCGAGCGGGTGTTGTGCTCGTGACCGTTCATCTTTGGAGGTCGTATATAGGCGTAATTCGGAGAACGCTTCGTTAGCGTGAGTTAGGCTCTTCGTGTTCATCGTGCGCTACTAGTAATGCCATCTATTGGATTATGTGCGGACTGCGAAGACCGCCACATTGTGTATAACACAATCTTCTCCGTGTCTTGGAGCCGTGGTACTACCGGTGTCCGGTGGTCCTACTGGTAGTGGCATGGGGAATTTTCTTTACCCGTAGTACTAACAAAACCGTTAGTAGGGCTACAGGCAATTTTCAACCCATCACGGCCCACGGCAGAGCACAAATCTCCTCTCAGAATTATAAAGAGTTTAAGAAGGTTTTGATCATATTCCACCACGCTGGTCAAGCGTGGATTCACATACATTTGAAAACAGTATGATCAACTTTCAAGCATGTAGATTTCACAATGATTTCCCAAACCTGGGACGAATAGATCATTCAAAGAAATGTAACAGACGTCTGGTAAGTATTCGAATAGAAGGCTATATAACCATTTGTATTAGGTATAATTATTACCGATTACAAGTACTGAATATAAGTTATACAATAAGTCTTTTCGAAACAAGCTTATTCGATATAAAAAGATATAAATAAAAGAAATTGGCAATTACATTACAAAGGGAAAATATGAGAGAACCAATTTCAAAAGGCTCGAGAGAAATTACTCAATTACTGCAAAAGCGTGATATCTATTACAATAACGAGCCAATCAATTAGATTACAGCTCTGTTCGACTTCGTAGAATTAGGTATTTGACAACTATTCATATAAATTATTACCTTTGTTGACAATTTTACAATATCTTAACTTAAATTTAGTATAACAATTTGTATGAAACAGTTTATTAATTACTTAAGTTTTTATAAATATAAGTAAAAAGACACCGATAATAATAGTTTTGATTGTCTTGCTTCCTAGCAAAGGCCCCAGGCGCTTCCATATTTCACGGTCGTGAGTTTTTTCTTTCCACTGTGTTCCATCTGTTATTCTTAGGTCATCTTCCCACCTTCGGAATGGTCAACCCCTTCTTTTCTTTCCCTCTCTTCTACCATTCCCTTACATTTTTCTCATTTTAGTCGTTATTAAATAGACGATCTCCCAAAAGTAATATCCACGTCCCCTGTTAGTTTTATGTTTGAAAACTACTTACTGGATGCTTCATGCCGTGCAGAAACCGCTTAGAGGTATGGGTTTAATATGTATGGCCAAATTTCATGATTCTAGGTCAACCAGAAGTACCATGTCGTGTTTGATTTATTGGCGAGTGACAAAATATGCGGCATAAACGGCCGTATTGAAGTGAATCTTCTTTAGCATCGTTGTTATTTGAAAATTCGATGAAACGAACAAGCGTCACCAAAAAGGGACAAACATATTCATAATAGGATTTAGCCTGCGAGAAAATGAGATGGAATACAAGTTATATTTATCTCATTCTCTAGTAGGCTACTTTTCTGAAGTTTCACTTCTGCCGTGTGTGAATTGCACACACGCACTTTTTTGTTTGATTGCGTTGACTAAGAAGTTGTAGTTGTAATAGGCTTATTATACTACACTTTTCACAGGGACCGTTACACTTGAATCAGTGTAGTGTAATAAGATTTAGGGAGAAAGGGTCCCTAATTTGGTCTACGCTCTAACTAGCGGCGACGCCCACCCTTACCTCTGGGCCCTATGAAAAGTGCAGTGTAATAGGCCTATAAGTTGTAACTTGATTTTTTTTACAGCTCCAAAGGACCGTGGACTTAAGTATTTGATATTAATTTCAACTTGATACCTCTTCGCGTTCCCGACAAAAAGTTGATCTTATCCTGGTTGATATGAATGGTTCCTTTTCCTCTTGAGGTACGGAACCCCTCATAAAAGTGGCGGTTGCCCATAATCCAATCATCGTTTTCGATGAGTCCGATAAATTTCGCCAAAGTATAATACTTAGGGGCGAAGTTTCCCCCTCCACTGCTTCCGAAGGTAATGGTCCGTTGAATCGCTTTCCTAACATTTTCTAAATGACTTCTTATTCGGCATTCGTGAAAACAACTTTTCTTTTACGAATATTCATTTACTGGCCTCTGGCATGCAACTTTTTGGTGTAACGCAATAGTATTTTGTTGTTATTGGAATTTATGGTAGGCTTAATCTAAAATCTAATTTTTTTTTTTTTTTATCCACTACAAGCTAGCCCTTGACTACGATCTCACCTGATGGTAAGTGATGATGCAGTCTAAGATGGTAGCGGGCTAACCTGTTAGGGGCATGGTAGTTATATTAAACCCATACCCTTTCGGTTTCTACACGACATCGTACCGGAACGCTAAATCGCTTGGCGCCACGTCTTTGCCGGTAGGGTGGTAACTAGCCACGGCCGAAGCCTCCCACCAGGCCAGACCAGGGAAAATTCAGAAATTATAAATTCCCAAATTGACCCTGCCGGGGATCGAACCCAGGACCTCCGCACGTTAAGGCAACAGCGCTACACACTGCGCCACGGAGGTCGTCAAAAAAATATATAAAAGAAAAAGGTGACTGACTGACTGGCATACAGCCATAAAACCATCCATCAACTCTTTGATGATGCCCGCAACTTCGTCCGCGTGGATTGAAGTTTTTTTGAGGTCTATGTGTTATTCCACACTATAATCTATTTCTATGCAAAATTTCATCCAGATCCGTTCAACCGTTCTGGCGTGATTGATAACATTCATCCATCCATCTATCCATCCATCCAAACTGAGATAATATTAGTATAGATTAATAGAAGTAAGATAATACGGCGGATTCTATACAATCCAGCTGCGAGTCCGATTCTCTACACTTGTATTATGTACCTACCTACTACCTTTTTAGGGTTCCGTACCAAAATGGTAAAATGGAACCCTTATGGACTTTCTCCGTCTGTCTGTCCGTCCTTCACACTCGATTATTTCAGTAACTACCGAAGCTATCGACATAAAATTTGGAATAGTTGTGTATATTAGTGGCCCAAACACACTGGAATTAAAAAAAATTGGAAATTATTTTTGTTCTTATTTAAAAAGGGGGGAAAATCGGAGGGTTGAAATTTAAAAGTGAGATAACTGTACTGTGTGGGGTATCATATGAAAGTGTTTACTTTGTACATTCTAAAACAGATTTTTAATTATTTTTAGTCATGATAGTTTTTGATTTATCGGGGAAAAAGTCTAAAAAAATACCGTTCCCCTCCCCCTTATCTCCGGAGTTTACCAATCGAAAAATCTGAAATAATTATTGTCAATAGGAATTTATGTATATTTTACAGGAAAACTATAGCCAATGCTCTAACTAGCATAGTTTTTTTGATATTAACAGTAAACCTCTACAACCAAAGTTAGTTTTGCGGTTCATTAACAAAGGTAATTATTTTGCTTCAGTACCTACTTCTTGAGTACGGAACCCTCGGTGCGCGAGTCCGACTCGCACTTGGCCGCTTTTTTTTTTGTTTACGGGGGGGAAATCTTCCATAGATACCCGACCACATAGGATCGGGTTATGTGGGATTTTTACCCACTAAAACCCCCTCGGTGACCGTCCTCAGCTCATAATGAGGGGCCCCGGGAACTCTTAAAGAACTTACGCCGGTGCCCCTCTCTTGAGCGACGCCCATTATGGTCTCGTTCCAGGGGAGGCCTAACTACTTCCTACCCTATCCAGAAGTCTTACCCTGCGATGAATAAAGTTCTTAGATTCGGTTCATCGGTTCCTTCGCCACATTATTATGAGAAAGACAAACTTTGTGAATCAATACCTACCGTCTGTTAACAAGATCTTGGTTAGGGTTGCCACTCGTAATCTTTTTTACGTACGTAGACGACAATAGTGCTTTTGAGTGCACTTTTTTTTGAACTACCAACAGTATTACATTTAGAAAGTATACAAAATGTTAAATGGTTTAGGCAGTAGGAACACATCAACAATGGAACAGTTTTTCAAGTTGCGATCGGGCAAATATTCACAATTGGCACCTGTTATATGCAACCACGGTGATACCATAACGCTCAGGACTTCGGAGGATCCAGGATTCCATTACCAAGATTTAGGTTAAAAAAACTAAATTCATGTGGTCGCCATCAATCGTCATCATCGTCGTCAAGTCATTTCAGCAGGACATCATCTAGGAAAGAAAAATGTTAATACTGCCTACATTATCAAGTGCCGATTTTATAAACTCCGAATAATATTGTATAATAAACTACCGAATGCCCGCGACTTCGTCTGCGTGGTTTGAAGTTTTATGGTTCCCGCGGGAATTCTTTAATTTTCCGGGATAAAAAGTGTTATTCCAGACTATAATCTATCTCTGTGCCAAATTTCAGCCAGATCCGTTCAGCCGTTGGCACGTGATTAAGTAAACAAACATCCATACATCCATCCAAACTTTCACATTTATAATATTAGTAAGATAATAAAATAGAAATGTTTTGATAGATATTGTACCTATAGGAATTCTTTCAAAATTTGAAATTAAATATTTCTAGGTTAATTTTTGGTAAAATCGACAAGTGCTCGGTGGTTTCCATATCACACCTGCTAAATAAAATACGCTTTAATATCACACAAGGTGTCATTCGCCAACCCTAATCATAAAGAGATTCCGCTCCATTTACACTTTGGAAAATTCCGCCGACTCGACGACAGCTATAAGCAAATTACTTTCATTATTAAATTAATTACTTAGGCTCAATTCCTCAGACGTTTATTATCACTCTCTTGAGATTCTTTTCCCTCCTATTTTCTTTCGATTGGATAAAATTCTTTTTATTGCCTCCGTCGTTCAAGGTTGAACTTTAAGGCTTTATATGAATGTAAAGTAATATCAAAATCGGCTTAATTAATTATCTTGGTGATACGGCATGCCAGGAGAGTTTTACATATAATATAGTGTGAAGTTTTACTATATGAATTCACCATCAAAGTTTCCTAACTCCCTATGGTTGAGGAGTTCTGTACACTGCAGCATCAGGATTGGAAGTTGAACAGATAGGCCGTGAAAGCGTAGCAAACAGACAGACACAACATTTTCCCATTTATTATATTAGTAGCCAAGGATCCAAGAACTTAATAAGACCACTGCATCATGAAAGTATCTAATGCCCAAGGATTCAATCGTTTACTTTTTTTTTCAGGTGTGCGAAGGTCTTAACATGCACCTATCATCCGTCCACACGCCTGAAGAAGAACGGTTCATCGTGACAGGGATAAGACAAAGCAGCGATTACAGCGCTGGATCTGTATACTGGTTGGGCGCTCGTCTAGCGTTCAGCGCTGAATTGGATTGGATTGATGGCACTACTATGGATTACCAGGCCTGGCCTCCGTATAATGACACTGAGGAGGTGGTGGAGGACGCTTGCTTAGGTGTTCAAGTAAGCATTATTACGGTTGTTCTAGCTCAGTGAGCACACTACCATCGCATCAGGCCATCTTGTTTTAATATTGTTGACGTTCGTGTCCCAGAATTATAATCCTTATCTAAGGGACGTCAAGGTTCGTGACATAAAACTGTCATTTTGAAGTAGTACTGATTTAAGCGATGGTAGTAACCCCACTCATAGCAACCAACCACCCAATATAAGCAATCTGTTGATTCCCATTTATCAATCTGGTTATACTTATCTTAGCAGCTTCAAATAGCAATCAAAGAACAACTTTGAACTTTGTATGCTAAGACGTCACACTAGTTTCTTATAGCACTCTATTGCGTTGTATTCTCAATTTTAATGCCAAAAGAAAGAAAATAATATAACAAGGATGCAATATTAATATTATTATCATAAACATGATACCTATCTAATCACTACGTACCAGACTTGGACGATTTAACCACCAGTGTGCGATGTGACAGCAAAGATTGTATGCAGTAGAATTCTCAACGTTCCTCAGCCATGTCAACAACATCGCAATCAGGTACTTGACCTCTTCCTAGAAGGTTAGCTTGTCTACCAACGTGAATATGTGTTTTTTTCCAGTGGAAGACATCGCCCGTACCATCACAACCCAGCGGCCTGTACTGGACTCTAAACAAATGTACAGCTACCGGAGGATATGTATGCAAGCGAAGACTCAATTCCGAGCATGTGCTTAGAAACAACACCGTTGAAGGATCATCAGGTAAGCAAACCCAGAATAAACCTAGTAGAAAAAGTCATATTATAGCCCATTGCAGGCTCACTGTTAGAACGAGAAAGGTTCAGGCATAGTCAACCACGCTATTAAAATGCAGATTGAAGGACCTCACACATCTTTGATAACATCAAAAAAACGTTGGTTTCCTTGCGATGTTTTCAATTACCAGTAAAGCAAGTGATTAAAATGTAGGTACAGAAATACTCTGTCTGGGATTTGAACCTAGGACCCATTTAACAGGAGGCATTTCAATATCTTGCATCAACAATTGATAATACGCAAATTAACAGGCATTAAGTATTAAAGAATTCTTTCTGCTCCCCATTTTATTATTTATTTTTTATCTGTACCTGAAGAAGTATATAGGTATGTGTATTATATTCGCAAAAGTATATATTTTAGATATTCTATGTCTATACTTATAGGATTAATCTCTTTTCAGGAACATTAACAAGTCCTAACCACCCCGGCATATACGACACCGACCTGGACTACTGGGTGCATGTAATAGGACCCCTCGACACCCGTCTCGTGTTCGTTTTCACTATCATCGACTTGGAGTACCAAAATGACTGCCTTTACGATTTTATAGAGGTAATTATTGAATTGAGCTTTATGTATAGCAAAAACATTAATGGAACTAGAGTTAAGCCTTGTGGAACTCCTATACCTCTTTATATTTGGTGGGTTAATATTTAGTATATACCAAATACATAAAAAAGCCCTTGTAAAATACTGTAATTGATGAATTATTTCAATATATTTATAATGTCATAGAGACTGCACAAAGTAAAACCCTTTCGCTTAAACACAATAAAATGGCTAAGATAAATCACTTGTTTTCTTAAATTTGAATTTTTGAAATTTTGTTGCTTTTCCTCAGCTGCTTGGAATAAAATAATAATTTGCATCGTTTCTCTTTCAGTTAAGAGACCGTAAATTTAGTTCCAAGGCTTCAAGATACTGCGGATCCATGACGGAAACCAGATGGGTAGCTACAAGTAATGAAGCAATGCTACATTTCCATTCCGATTACAAGTAAGTGTTTCAGTTTTTCCTGGATATTATTAATCAAGTTATTTTTTCAGTTTATGTTTGCATATTTGCTTATAGTGACTTAATTTCTGGCTTCCGTCTTCCCCTCAACTTTTGATATAGATAACTTCTCATCAAGAGTGAATTGAAAAGCGTATTCCATCTTAGGCTGCATCAGCAACAAAGATTGTAACCAAACGCTACGTAGTCTCTACATAAACATAAAATGTACTAAGGCGTTCATATTTAGAAACAGATATTCTTCTGTGCCTTAATTCATTTCAGTGTCCAGGGTTCGGGGTTCGCGGTGAACTGGCGGGCCGTGGAACTGACGGGGTGTCCGTCACAAACCTTCACTTCGAAGGAAGGAGTTCTGCACAGCCCGAACTACCCACAGTTCCTACTGCCCGAGTTGGATTGTACCATTGATATTTTTGCACCTGCAGGTACATTTTATTAACTTGCCACTTTTGATACATTTTAATCACATTCGATTTCGTAAATACCTTGATTTGATTGGTCAGGCTACAGCACCTACGCAATGTTACCTGCTTATCGGTTTTCTATCGGATTCTATCGGATTTTGTCGAGTAGGCTGATAGGAACTTCACAACGTTGTTCCTTATTCCCGTCAGTTATTCAGTGAGAAAACGATAGCTTTGCCATCCATGTGGTCGACGTCTATCGCAGTCATCAAATTAATATTTGATTTTGTTTCGTACTTACTTATGAAATGGTTAAAAAAAAATATCTAAGCCCAAATTAATTAATATACTTATCTCATTGATTGTGAGACTACTTTGTATTTAATAATTTGTGTAAGAATCTTTTCAAGTTTAGCATCAACATTTCAGGGAAGCGAGTGTTTCTTAACATCAGTTTTTTTGACTTCGGCTACGGAACCTTCGAGAATGGTGTCCCAATCAACGTAACCGAGGCGGTGTCCGAAGAGAACTTTCTAGAAATCCAAGTAGATTCCCAGAGTCCACCCATCCGACCATTTCTGAACGGGAGGATTTTGAATAACGGTTTCTTTGTGTCGCAATCTGAAATCTTGCGGTTGAGGCTAAGAACTGGAGAAAACGTGACGGGTGTTGGATTCTTTGCGCATTTTAAAACAGGTGAGTTTGCCGACTTTCAAACTTCGTAAAAATTTCAAACGCCAGCCTTGATTTTATTGTAGTGCTTTGGTCTATAAAATTGTTGTGTAATTTTGTTTTTTTTTTGAGGCAATCAATAAAAAAAATTTAAAGCATTATACCTTTGTTTTTTTAGTATGGTACGTAAACGCAACACACGTAGTGAAACTGCGAGAGAACACCCGCGGAAGACTAGCAGCTCCCAACTGGCCTGGAGCCCCGCCGTCCCATACAGCGTTGCGTACGAGGCTCTTTGCGCCCCACGGCCACACACTGTCTGCGGCGTTTGCGCGCACCACTCTCGTACCAAGTCAAAGCCTATGGCCGTGTGGACAGGGAAAAGGGTGGATTGAGGTTTGTTTTCCTTGATACATAATTTTTTTAAAGAATCAGGTATTTATCTTCTAGAAGTCTTGGGAAATCTTTACAAACTTGAAAGATTATCCAAGGAAAACAAATGGCTCCCAAATGCCCTGGTGACTCCGTCCCCTTACACGTCACGGACTCGTTACGTACGAGGCTCTTTGCGCCCCACGGTCACACGCTGTCCGCGGCCTTCGCGAGAACTACTCTCGCGCCAAGTCAAAGTCTTTGGCCGTGTGGACAGGGAAAAGGATGCCATGGGTGTCGCCGTGACCGAATATCCAGACCGAGTAGCCATCTGCGTGGGAGATATTCTAGTGCACAAGATAGTGCGCGAAAACAGGGTATTCTCTATTCTTTAACTCTCATGACCAAAGGGGTGACCAATCCCTATCCAAGTTACGTTATCGCTTTATCGAAAGCGATTAAAAACTTTAACCATAGACTAATTAATTAATAGACTCTTATTATAGAAACAGATTAGACACGAAACGTATGTAACTTGACTAGAGGGGCAGGTGCAGAACCGACAGCTATACGTGCTCTCCGAAACGTGGGTTCAACACCGCCAGCCTCCAACTCAGTCCGGGCTTACGTAAAATGGATCGTGATTTTTGATATTATTTCTTCTTTTAGGTAAAAGACAGTTACACGGACAACAACGGCACCCAATGGACGTTGTGCGAAGTGGTGAAGAGCAAACGGAAGCTGGAGTCCAACGCGCCGCTGGTCATCAACTCGTATCTACACTCGTTGGTCGTCACGCACCACGCGGGCGAGCGCGGCATGAGCATGGACGTGTCTGTTGTGGTCAATGCGGGTAAGTTTGAACACTGTCTAAGGAGATGCTTTCTTTTCTACCAGTCAACGGCACGCAGTGGTGATTTGGGTAAGTTTGGACACTGTCGAAGGGGATATTACTTTATTTTCTACCAGTCACCGGCAGTCAACGGCACGCAGTAGTGAATTTGGGTAAGTTTGGACACTGTCTATGGTGATACTCTATTTTCTACAAGTCATCGGCCCCAATAGACGATGTGAGATGGTGAAGAGCAAACGGAAGCTGGAGTATTGGACTTCCAACTTGGCGCCGCTGAATCATATCCACACGTCGTGGTGACATGGACGTGTGGTGAACGCGGGTAAATTTGGGCCTTGGAGGAAATGAGTGCTGCTATGGCTTACCTACTATCTGAGCACGACTGGCTTTTCGGAATGCGAAGGGTTTGGCCATAGTCCACCACGCTAGCCAACTGTGGATGGGAAGACTTCACACGTCTTCGGAAACATTATGGAAATCTCTGTATGCCCAATTTAGGTATCTTTCGCCGTTTGAAGCAAGTGATATTTAATTTCATAACACGCACATGATTAACTCCGAAAAGTTAGAAGAGCGTGCCCGGGGATCGATATTGCGACCCCATACAGGAGGTGCAGTGCCAAGCGATTTAGCGTTCCGGTACGATGCCGTGTAGAAACTGAAGGGGTATGGGTTTTATATAACTGCCATACCCCTAACAGGTTAGCCCGCTACCATCTTAGACTGCATCATCACTTACCATCAGGTGAGATCGTAGTCAAGGTCTAGCTTGTAGTGGATAAAAAAAAACCACTAGACTATCACCTCATCATTGTAAGTGGAATTGGGAATTGTAGTTTATTTGTATAAAAAATATGTTTCTTTAATCTGATTGATAAGCTTAAAACAGCTAGGTTACATAATATTCGGAATCAAAACTAAGCAGAGAACCGAATATTATTAATTATTATACCATATTCGGAGTTTTTGATAACATAAGGACGTTTGTATAGATAACTGGCATGAAACAACCTGTATTCATGCATCTGAAACCGTGTTTCAGATGCCGAGTACCACAGCAAAATACTGATGCTCCCCGACGAAACCAATTTGGAGTCGTGCGATCCGAATCCCTGTGAGCACGGCGGGCGCTGCGCTGCCGGCGACTCGAGGAACTTCTGCCGCTGCTCTGGATACTATACTGGTGAGGATATCTGTCAGAAATGAGGAGATCCGTAGAAGAAATACCTCGTTGGTCCAGCGGTTAGCATAGTCGACTGGATCACGAGGTCCTGGGTTTCGTTTCCCGGTCGGGCATAAAAATTGTTAGATACTATAGGTTTTTCAGATAAGAAATTCTCAGTGCCAGCCCGTAATCGGAAATTGGTGGTAAGTCACCCTCGTGCCTCGGACAGAACGTTAAGCCATCGATCCAGGTTATTATCACTAACATGATAATAATAGTCGTTAAAGCCAACTGCATTGGAGCAGCATGGTGGATCTAAGCTCTGATTCCCTCTCTCCTGGGAGCGCTAATGGGCTGTAATGGTGGTAGAACTAATGTATTCTACAGAGCTCGACAGTATCTTGAAATCAACGAACAACACAGAGTCAGATTGACCCGATAACGGCGTGTAAATGGAGTCTCTACCGTATAAAGACTCCCTTATAAATTTTCAGATTAGTTGCCTATGATCGCAATAACAATTTTTATTTAAGTATGTAATTTTAAAGAAATGGACGATGCTTCGATCACCAAAGATTGAAATATGTACATACATAGATGTGACGTCATTAAATTTCAACGCACTTTTTTTCTTTAAGCGATATTCTAAATGGTTATCAAACTTAAACATTTTTAGAAGACTAATTTAATAATCAGTAAGAAATAATTGAAGTGAAAACTTCGAGCGCGTTGAGCACTTTTTGGCTGGGGGTAAAAATGTGGAACCGTTCTTCTTAAGACAAAGGGTAGGTATGTATAAATATTCGTAATTAAACTTTAATACTTTAGTTTTAAGGTTTAAATTTTAAATATTTCTATATAATTTTTTTTTAACTAAAAAAAAATAATGATTAAATAGTTTAAAAAAAAATTATATTCCTTTTCATTACTCATACACGGAAAGTAGGTCTGAAGTTGCCTGAGAAGCGGGTTGAAAGTAATACTTTTCAGCCCTAGGGAGAATCGTTTTCAACTGACAGCTGTAAAATAATTAAAAAAAACTAGTTGTCACATTTTTATTGGAGTTCAAATGAAACACGACATACCCGAGTGCATCCATAGACAAGAAGAAAGATAGACTTTATTCATAAAGTAAAGACAACTGATTCATAGACATTCATAGACAATCATAGACAATACTTGACTATTAAAAAGCTAAATGCATAGCCCGCCGGCTAGGCCAAAGAAAAAAAAAGGCGGGAAAGTGGCAAGCGGCAATCCGATCTTCATTTGTTTTTCGAGTTGTAGAGTTTTGTTTAGGCTTCTGTTTAGCAGTGATTTTTATTGACACAATGAGTTCATCTGATTCAGATATGGATTTAACGCCTGATTTTGTGAGAGAAGAGGCTCAAGCAGTAGTGGAAAACCTTTTACTAACTTTTAGCTAATTTCTATTTTTATTTTGACTTTCCTTATATTCGTAATGAAAAGCACAGTGTTTACCTCGGGATAAAGACTTATTTAGCCCCTCGAACTATAGGCCCCCTCGCTACGCTCGGGCGCCAAACCCCGTCTCGGGACTAAATAAGTTACTTTCATCCCTAGGGTAACAATGTACTATTTCACTTCTATCGGCAGTCCCTATGACTGGCAATTTTTATATTTTTGACATAGGCATCATCCGTATCACAGGTGCGTTCTGCCTGCTGACCGCTTGCGAGCGCTCGCCGTGCGTGTACGGCAACTGCTCGCTAGTGACTGGCGGCGCGCAGGAGGACGGCTTCAGCTGCGCGTGCGCGCGCGGCTGGCGCGGCCGGCGCTGCGCGGAGCGCGTCCGCCCGTGCGCCTCCAGACCCTGCAACCATCGGGGCGCATGCGTCGAGCGGGACGGCGGCTTTCTGTGCCAGTGCAACCCGTCGTGGAAGGGGAAGAGGTGAGCTTGGCTAGACGTAGGCGTTACTTTTACTTTACCTCGTTGGTCTAGTGGTCCCGGGTCGGGCCATAATTAAGTATTGGGCCATATTAGGTTTTTCTGACTAGATTCCTTTTTTTTATCCACTACAAGCCCTTGACTGCGATCTCACCTGATGGTAAGTGATGATGGAGTCTAAGATGGTAGCGGGCTAACCTGTTAGGGGCATGGCAGTCATATTAAACCCATACCCCTTCGGTTTCTACACGGCATCGTACCGGAACGCTAAATCGCTTGGCGGCACGTCTTTGCCGGTAGGGTGGTAACTAGCCACGGCCGAAGCCTCCCACCAGGCCAGACCAGGGAAAATTCAGAAATTATAAATTTCCAAATTGACCCTGCCGGGGATCGAACCCGGGACCTCCGCACGTTAAGGCAACAGCGCTACACACTGCGCCACGCGGAGGTCGTCAAAATTCAAATTCGTCAAATTCTAAGTACTAGCCCGGAATTAGGAAGCTGGTGGTGTTTCACCCCCGTGCCTCGGAGAGCACGTTAAGCCGTCGGTCCCGGTTATTATCACTAACATGATAATAGTCGTTAAAGCCCGCCAACCCACATTGGAGCAACGTGGTCGGTCTAAGCTCTAATTTCCTCTCTCCTATGAGAGTGGAGGCCTGTGCACAGCAGTGGGACGTTAATTAGCTGTAGTGGTCACTTTTTTGGGCGACGTGACGCAGCGAGATACAATATGAATTCATAGAAAATAAACAATACGAAGCGATTTGAAACCACAAAAAATGAAAACTTATCTACGCGACAGCTCTTGTCCACCTAGCTGCGCCACTGGCCATGATATGAAGGGTCAATAACTATTTGATACTGTCGCGTCGCGTCGTATTGCAATACGTGAGAAAAACGCTCTCAGCACAGTAGTTAGTGGTGCCGATGTTTATTATTGCGTTGAATAAGTTAAGTAATTAATTTAAGTTAATAATTTATTGAAGGTTAGTAATTTAAAAAAAAAAGCGCGCCAGAATGAATCCCATTCTTGGTTTTATAGCAAATGTCGTCAAAATCAGATGAACAAATGAGCCGTGAAATCGTATAATATATTATGTATATAATCGTGAAATCGTATAAACAGACAGATTGAAAAATTTCGCATTTACTTACAGAATTTCTATAACTATGGATTTTGCCTAAAAAGCTCTTAAATATAACTTCTTTCAAGATTTTATAGCCGTAGTTACTAATGATAAAAACTTCGTAATGGATAAGTAAACTAAAATCTTTTTTCCAGATGCGAATTACCAAATCCAACCCCAAACATCGTGGGCCTCGGAACAAAAATGATGCAGGAACCATTCTGGCTGGGCCTCTTCGCTGTATTCACCGTTCTCGGCTTCATCGGGCTCATCTGGTGCGCCAAGCGACATTTCCCGGAGAAGATCGAGAAACTGCTGGCTGAAGAAGCTGATAGATGTGCAAGACGTAAGTATACTACTTATATCGTATAGAAGCAAGCGTTATTTTGCGGAAGCCCATGTTTATGAAGGATTTAGAAGTTTTATTCGCTGTAATGCACGACAGCATGGGACTCGACAATGCACGATTGTCGAGTCAACATCTCCTGAAGATACTCCGGTGTGGGAGTGAAACGTACGTTGAGAATAATTTGAAAGATTTTTGTGGTGTGGTGAATTTCGCGGACGGGATATAAGTGCGAGATACACGCTGTACCACATAGATTTACCTATTGTCGCGGATCGTAGCGAATTAAACTTCTAGTTCCTTCATTATACTACTTATATTGACAGCTGATTAAAATTTGCACTATTAAGTTCCGATTTTACCAACTCCGAATGACGTTTAACTTACGAATAAATTCGAAATGTTAAAACTCAAACTCCTCTTTTTGAAGTGAAACTTCTTTAGAATCGTTGTGATTTGAAAATTTAACGAAACTAAAAAATGAAACGAAAAAGGGACACCAAAAAGAGACAAACATATATAGGATCCTGCGATAGAATGTATCTCATTCCTGCAAACAAATCTATCTAAATCCTGATAGAATGTATCTAAATCCTGCATACAAGTTATACTTATCTCATTCTCTCGTAGGCTACTTTTCTGAAGTTTCACTTCTGCCGTATATGAAATGCACACACATACTTTTTTTATTCAAGTAGACTTTGCTTGTGTTTTTGAATCGTCGAGTTGAATTTTGACAGAATTCCTATCCAAAAAAACGTCAAATTTCTTCGTAGACTAAGCGTTACTCGGAGTTGGAAAAATAAGCCCTGAATTGGCAGTTAACTTAACAAATAGCCATCCTTTTCATAATATTCCTGAATTGGATAGCAATGGATAGTCTTAGGGTGCGTTTCCACCAAAGATGTGCTTCGTTGCTACGCACCCTTATTATCTAATAGAGCTTAGGTTTTTGTATGGTCCCACTAACTTATCTGACCCGGTGACAACGTAGCTAGTAAATATTAAAAATAAAATAAAACAAAACGTAACAGATATAAAAATTAGATCCAATTTTGGCCACCGGGCCAGATAAGTTTGTGGAACTATACCTACATTTAAATAATATGATACCAATTTTCGATGATTGGAGGACAAATCTTTAGGCATCGAATACTTTAAAAAAATTATTTCGAAATCCGGATTTCGTGAGCACACAATAACAGCTTTTCACAGTTTTCTTTATAAGACACAAGTTTGAGATTTTCACTGATCCGAAAAGGGACCATCCGTTAGTTACTTTTATTTCACTGTTTTAGAATTTATTTTTCTAGGCTGGCATATTACGATACAGGAGGTTTTTTTATCCACTACAAGCTAGGAGGTCCAAATAGTGACGTCCAAAGAAAAAGAAATTGATTACTTTTACCTAGACCTATCAGAAAATACCTCATATATTATCTTCAGCGATTTTTGGTAGTTTTCGAGTTATCATTTTTTTTTCGTTTAATCGTAAGATTTTTGAGGGATTTTTTTCTTTTTACTGCCAAACTCTTTTTTTGTGATCATGCTTGCTATTAAGTGTACTACTTTGCATAAAATAATTACCATCTTAACACAAATATACCTAAGTCGGAAGAATTTTGGCCGTACCTAAGTAAAAGTTTACTTTATTTTATTTTTTTATTTTTAATCCACTACAAGCTAGCCCTTGACTGCGATCTCACCTGATGGTAAGTGATGATGCAGTCTAAGATGGTAGCGGGCTAACCTGTTAGAGGCATGGCAGTTATATTAAACTCATACCCCTTCGGTTTCTACACGGCATCGTACCGTATCGTTTACGTTAGACAGAGGTAGAGTCGAATTTTCAACTTTAGATTAAAAATACTTAAACCTGTCTACGTCACTTCCGTTTAATTTTAAAAACTTTTGGGATTCCTAAGCTTACCTTTATAGTCTAAAAATTTGGTACTTTATGGGGCATTATTGTGAGAAATCGGACTTCAAAGGCGGTAAAAGGCAAATTTCAAAAAATTACGATTTAATTCTTAAAATTGTTTTTTGCCTATTTTCGACAATTTTATGGCTAATTGCAGTAGGAAATTTCCGAATTTAAGTATTTACTACAAAAATAATCGATATTTTTGAAGTGAAAACTTATTTTCTTTAAAATCCACCTCCAATGCTTTCCGACTAGGATTAATTAACGGATGGTCTTGGAGATGCATAGATACGAGATCACCGTACATTAAACGCTTTATGACATGTTTATGAAATTGTTTTGTGCTATATTTATGTACCTCCTAACGCACTATCTCTGGGATGGTAAGGACACGTATTTTCGTTTTCAATTTCTTCTTCTCTATAATATTTTCTTTTATATTATCCGGCGTAATCACAAACTACAACTATGTTGGGTCTACAATATCATACATTAACATCAAGTTAACTCTCTTTTTAAGATGACTTGAATTAATGATGATTTTTTAATTTATTACAATGGTATGGATGTCCTGAACAGATTGCAGAATTAATCATTTCATGATATAGTCACCTATAAGAGCAATGCTAAGGACAGCTGTTACTTATATTATATTTTACAAATTAATGAAATTGTAAATTATTATTTTTTTTCAAAAAAGCAACCGCCGGGTTTCTTGCTGGTTCTTCTCGGTAGGAATGGCATTCCGAACCAGTGGTAGATTCACTTGACGATTCAAAAGTACTTGTAAAAGTTTATTTGAATAAAAATCATTTTGAATTTTGAATTTTTTTGAATTGAATAGTCAACAGCTGTTAACGATATTAACTTACATTTTCTTTTAAAAAAAAAAATATTTTTGTTTTTTATAAACAAAAATATTTTATTATCATATCGTAAAATAGTTGCATTATTGACCACCACTGGAGGCGCTGATAGCGCGTTTTTATGCGATTCATCATGGCGGCGCGTGTGACATATTTATGGTGAATAAAAGGGTGACAATATTATCCGAAAGTATGGATCTCTTCCAAAATCGAATCAGCTCAACCCGACGACTCCCAGTCTTGGCTGCCCTACCCGGTGCTTTTGTAAAACGCGAGTCTTGTGGCATAGCCCATCAAATCAAATTTGTAAGGACAACCTACTAAGTATATATTATGATAGACAAATCTACAAATGCTGAGCATTCTATGATATGGTTGACTGTATCATAGATAAATTTATCAAGTATCTGTTCACGACATGGATAAGCGAATGCAGTCGGTTTTAAAAGTGTTTTAAACAGTGGGAGTTTTTGATTGTCGCACATAACACAATTATTTTACCTTGATTCACTTGTTACTCAAATTACGAATTACATTACAGAAATTACATTATTGGATCCACACAATGATTTATGTAAAACATTGTTTTTCCAAAATAATGTAATAAATATAACGTGTACTTATAACACTTTCGATTTCCTTAACTTCAATGATTTCAAAACTATTTAGCTTAACGTTAAATTGTGAATGACGAGTTCAACGTCTTTATATTTGTCAATTTCAACCGATCTTCTCATATTTTCAAAAATTGCAACGAAATATATTTAATTAACTCACAAGATAAAACAATTGTGGTCAAATTAGCTTACTCAAAGCTTTTTTGACAAACGGGATATATACCAGAAAGTGTGTTTTTCCCTGGGTTAGGCCCAATATCCACCAACAACGTTTAGCATTCAGAGGCCTAATTGTCTAAGCCAATCGTAATCATTTGACAGCTAAAAACGTATTACTCGAACTGTTTAAAGAGTTCGAACATGCTTTATGACTTGCAGGCATCCATGAACTCCTTAAACAGGTCGAATTATACGTTTGATAAACGATAACCATTACGATTTCCTTACACAATCGATTAGCGGGGCTGATTATTGATGAATAATCTCATTCGTCGGGTTGACACCTTTACCAATCTACGATATGGTTGATATGGGGCTCAACAATGGTAATTTATATGTATGTGGTATACCACATAATACCTATTGCATCAACCGATATGAATGTATGTTTTGTGTAAATGAAGGTGTTTAGTTTACTGCCCCTGTATACGATTGATTTGCTAAATGATTATTTATAGTTTGTCAAATTTCTTAACGATATTCAAGGCAAGGTTAAAAGGAATGTCAACTAACTAGATTAAAAGTAGATGCACGAATTTTTATAATGCCTTTTTAATGTTCTTATCATGTACCTATATTTGACTTGAAAAAAAAAGCTTCAGTGGGAATTTTGAATGGGAAAGGTCTGGGAAATCATAAAGAAATGGACAATCTATAATTAATTTAACTGTCTCCTTTCTTGTCTGTAGGCCATACAAATCCTCGGTTCGTTTTTCAAGCGAACGTTATATGCTTTTAATTAGTTCATCAAAAAGCGTACTACAAACGTTTAGCAGAAAAAACGGTGTTCCATGTAAAAAGTCCTTTACACACATTTAATTTCGATCGCACTAAAGTATATATAGGTATGTTTTCTCGTTACAATGCGGGTATTTCCCTTTTCAAAACAGACGCGGTATTACGCCTCCTGCTAATTCTTTTGCTCACAACTTTAGTCGAGTTGGATTTAGGTTTTAAATTTCTTGTGGGAACTATTTATTTTTCTGTGATAAGAAGTAGTAAGTAGCCTGTCCCTGGGATGCAAGGTTTGTCGGCAGTACCTCAATTCGACGTCGAAATCGATTAAAAGGATGAGCTTTGAAAAATTAATAGACAGGCTGAATTTTTTATTTTAAAACTCCCTAATTTTCCGAGATAAAATGTAGCATAATATGTCAGGCCCTCAGCTATACCCGTGCCAAAAATCACGTTGATCCGTCGCTTCGTTGCGGCGTGATTGAAGGACAAACCAACACACTTTCGGATTAATAATATTAGTATGATTACACTAAATTGTGATATTAGCAGGAGGTGTCTTCAAAAATGTGTCGTTACCATACCTAATATTTTTAAATGAGGTAAATATTATCTGTGCAATCGAAGTCAATGTGAAGGGCGCTAGTGGTTAATGTTGATTGGCTGTGTCCCGGCGCTCTATGGCGTGTGGCGCATAATGGCGTGTGGCGCATTATGGCGTGTGGCGCATTATGGCGTGTGGCGCATTATGGCGTATGGCGGCAATATGGCGCGGGCTAGCGACGCGGGGCCGTGCCGTCGCGGACTCTCGTGGCCAGTACACCCCGGTGCCGCAACAGCCTTCAACGTCCTAGCATACAGCCGGTACATAAGCTGGGTCTGCTTATTCCATACCTTGGATGAAATAAACACGGGATAGAAAAAAATGCATAAAATCACGTTCGACTAACTTTTGCGGGGCGAAGGGAGAGTCATTTCAGGCCTTTTTCAATTTTCTGCCCAATTATTGACACTAGTGTAAGAAAAAGTCAATCACTATGACAACATAATATTATAATTAATGGCGAAACTGCCACAGTTCGCGGCTAGAGGGGTAGGTACGGCGAATTTGGCCGATATCACGCGTCTCGTGGTTAATTTGTCCAAGTTCCATACCTATTTTCGATTACGGAAAAATGACAGCTAAGGAAAAACCATCAATGATTATATTTGACAACTACTTAGTCTAATAAAATTATTTTGTAATAGATTATTGAATAAAGGACTTGCCAAAAGACGTTTTATTAATATAGGTACCTACATTATACATATACTGTTAATTTTATGATTGACAATTATTTAAAATCATCGATTAAAGTAAAAAAGTGCGTTGACTTTTGGTGACGCCACTGTGCCCCAATTCATTATGTCATTCAAAATCCTATATTACGAGCGCGTTTTGAATTTTGAAAAACAAAGTAGGTACCTGATTTGACTAGTTGTTAATTGTTTTGTTTCAGCAAAAACACAAGAAAATTTAACATTATGTGATGATTGATGCAGCTTTTCCGTAATCGAACGAGCAGGCTACAGTTTTAGGCAAAACGTCTGTCATACGGGCCGGTTGACCCTTAATCGACCCCATGCGTCCACTAGGAGCAGATCAGAAAAACAATCTATGATTATAACCGGGGCCGACGGCTGTACAGGCTCCAAGGCACAGAGGGGAAGTTAACGGCTGATTACTAATATAACGATTAACAGAGAGTTTTTGAAATAGCTGTGCACTTCTTGCCAGGAATTCACATTCCTGGCAAGAAGTGTAGCGCAGAAGATAAGATATTATAGAGTCTGTCCAATAAGTCATAATTATGTAGGTAAATTACATGGGTAAATTAACAAGGTAATTGAAAAATAGTTTACAGCAAATATCAGCAATAGGTTACAGCAGTGAAAGAATCATCGATGAATCAAACAAATATGGTAAACAGTCCAACTCTTCAAAAGTACTTGACAGCAAAAATAATGGTGCGATTTGAAATTAATTCTAAAATCAGTTTCATTTATAATGAAATCAAGAGTGAATAGGCATCTAAGCGCGCTCCACCTAAGGTTGCATCACTTGCAAGCAGGTCTGATTGCAGCCAAGCGCTAGCCTATATATTTAAAATAAAAATCTATGTAAACTGACTTATTGAACAGCCTCTACTCCAGACTCGATTCGAAACAGTTGGAAAAAGTATACGCCACACTACCCTCAGTGCCTTGCGGCCGCGCGGTGGCCGTGCGGTCGACCGTGCGGTTCCTGTGACGCGGCGTTTGTCCACAGCTCGGCCGGAGGCGCCGCACCGCACGCTGTTCGCGCGGCTCGGTATCCGCAAGCCGTCCGTGTCGGGGCTCGCGCACCCGCGCACGGCCCGCACCTTTAGTTTGGACGATCTGTTAAAGCCGACAACCGGACGTAAGGAGTGGAGCGCGCTCCTACCCGTGCACTCCGCGTAACATTGTCACACATCACGGTCTAGGGTTGCCACCTTGTTGATCATATCTATGCCACACAAAACATAAAGATATAAAGCAAACACTTAAAAGTGACCACCTGCAGACAACCCTTGATGGATCTGAATAGAGAAAAAGAGGGAAATAAAAAGTAGTACAACGAGAAATAAAATAAATAGTCATTTATTTCAGGCATTATTTTCACCCATTACCTGCAAATTTAAATTAAAGGTACATTCAAAAAAATAGTTAAAATAAGATAATATATAATTATTCGCTTTCATCCAAAACAAAAACAGCCTTCATAACTATACATATAAGTATCAACTTAAACTAAAAATATACTGGGTATTTTGTTTTTTGTTGATTTTCCCAAAAGGCGCTTAATCAATTACGATAAAATTTTATATGGGACCACCTCTGAAGTATGATCTACCAAACAAAAATATAATCATCAAAATTCATAAAAAAATGGCGGGATTATCGCGTAACACACGTACAAAAAAACATCGAATATGTACGAATAATACGAATTGAGAACCTCCTCCTTTTTAAAGTCGGTTATTAATGATAAATAATGATATAAATTAAAGCAGGCAGTAATGCAATGCAGTTCCATGGTTACCTGGAAGATACGGAGATTAGTTCAGTCCATGCGAGTTGGATACTCCCTGCCAGCACAAAAGTCCGTAGGAATACTTTTTTTATTTTTATTTTTATCCACTACAAGCTAGCCCTTGACTCATGACTGCGATCTCACCTGATGGTAAGTGATGATGCAGTCTAAGATGGTAGCGGGCTAACCTGTTAGGGGCATCATGGCAGTTATATTAAACCCATACCCCTTCGGTTTCTACACGGCATCGTACCGGAACGCTAAATCGCTTGCCGGTAGGGTGGTAACTAGCCACGGCCGAAGCCTCCCACCAGGCCAGACCAGGGAAAATTTAGAAATTAAAAATTTCCAAATTGACCCTGCCGGGGATCGAACCCAGGACCTCCGCACGTTAAGGCAACAGCGCGACACACTGCGCCACGGAGGTCGTCGAATATAAATAATAGAAAATACTTTTCTTCCAAAAAATTCTAATCTTGTATCTTTAAAATTTTCAATGTATGAGTAAACTTAATAGCCAGCGAGCGCTGTAAATACTCAAAAACAAAAAGTTGACAGTTCATTTATTATTTTCATAAAAAGGTGGCAGCCCTATTCCTTTTCCTCATTCCAATATCTCGTTGTTTATAAAAAACGGTTCGCTATTTTTTCTATTATTTTTTTCTTACATATTAGGTATTATGGTATCCAAAAGAATTCAATCAGCATTGTTAAGTATTTCTTATTCAGTTTCTGATAAGCTTTTTCTTATTATTTTTGGGATGTAAATTTTAACAAAATTTGAATATTTCTATAATTTACAATTAATTATTGACAATCATTTACAAAATTCATGATATCATATTCCATGTTCATATCAAAGCATAGCGGAGCGCGCGGCGTTTATGAGCTAATTGTTACTTGAATGTACCCCTGAATGATTACTGGTGTGGAATGCTACCCCTTAACGGTCTCTCTACTGACCGATATCGATGTGTGCACTCCTGACTTTGCAACAACACTTACATCTCTTGTAGACGCTCCTTCCTTCGTTAGCACCTTTTTAGATCGTCCAAATTCTTTTTCAAATGTTTTATCGTCAACTTTTTTTTTAAATTTTAACTTCAGTGATTTCAATTCTTATTACGTTTTGAATTTATATAATTTGACGATAAAATATTTGTTATTTCCAATATGTATGTCGCTTTCGCATGCCCTTGGACATTGTTCTGCTATTTCAACTCAATGTAAATAATATTCCATTTGTGTGTTATTACTATATACCTACTTCATAAATTATCTCTTTAGTACTAGAAGTAACTATTCCTTTATTATATATGCGATTATAACGCATAACTCTGTCCTTATTGATTGTATAGCTATTTAAATACAGGATGAAAAATTTTGAATGTTTTAATCTTTTAAATTCCTTAGTTTCAGGCATGTTAGCAAAATTAATAACTATACAATTAACATACTCTACTTCATTTCCATCTATCTATATTTCTAAATTTCATTTAACAAACACTTTACAATTTCAAACACGAATTTCAATTGGCACGTTTAATTTAACAAATTATTATAATAGCACCAACCCTAAAGAATTGGCTTCCACTAGATGCACTAAACTTGATACTAATATTCAAAGGCATGATAATTATTACTAAAAAGCCTTTCAAAGTACTGTATTTTTCGATAAAAAATATGACAAGTCATTTATTACTATATATACTTCCTATTTATCATTAACATTCGGTGTCGTAGCTTTTGTAGATGATTAATTTTGTATATAGTAAACACTACATGAATTCAAATTGTACAGGGTCGCCATCTCCACGTAAAAAACGCCATAATTCAACTCCGACAAAGAAAAATGCAGCAGAAAAGAAGCAAATTCTACAGCAGCTTATAAGCCCAGCGCCCGCTAACGATCATTCGAAGAAAATGACTATGGGAGAGTTGATACAGATGTCCGAAAAAAGAACTTTGAGTACAGTAGAAAGTGCCCCGGCTTTTGTACAATATGGAGTAGACAATAAAGACACTTCATTTGCAAGTGAAGCATCTTCGCCGTCTACTTCACCATCGATGCGGCAAGTTTCAGATTCTAAATTGGAGAAAAAAGTTACTTTCGCCAGATTACTAAACAAAGTATCTGCAGAAATGAGTTCAAGTTCAGACGTGGATATGGTTAACACGATAGCGATCCCAATGGCGGTCATAGCAAATAGAACAATAAAAGCTAAAGCATCTAGCACTCCACCATCACCAAATGTAGAGGTTAGATCCCCACACAGTACGTCAAGTAATCAAGGAAGTGATTCTATGTCAAGCCTTGATTTAACGCTAGCCCATGCTGCTTTGAAGAAGTATTCCAGGTAAGCCATGCTTTATTAAAGGTTTGTTAAATGCTTTATTAATATTGAGCCAGCCACTGACATTGCACTCACGTGCATAAACACACATACTGTGCTACATTGTATTTGTATTTTGATCGTTATTTATATCTTAGTCTCTTTATTGCTTTCTCATTATGCTCCTTAAATCATTTATGTTTTAGAACACCAAAAATCTCAAGTGCTGACTCGATACTGGCTATGTTTCGAAATTTCTCGTCATCATCAGCAGCAATCGTATCACGAGCATCCTCGGGTGGAATATCAGCTTCGAGTACTCCCACAGCATCGTCACCACAAGATGACACAGTTGATGGCGATGATTTATCAATCGCTTCATCTCACATACCTTCGTTGGCACCTGACTCACCTGTATTAAGACCCCATAACACCATTGAAATACAGGTGACCAATATCTTGTTACTCATTAGTTTGTAATCTGCAGAGGCCTGAATTTGTCAAAAAAATACTCAGTTGTAGTTTAATTTCTTACGGCCAACAAATTGTAGACACGCTTTGAAATAGTGATTGAAATAATGACGATCAACTTATTTAATACATCATCTTTTTCCAGATAAAAATAAATAATATTATGATTATTATTGCAGGTTGTGGATCCTCTTAGCTCTCATAAGCCGGTTACTTCTGGTAACTTCCTACATCCCCCATCTATCCTTCTCGAAGTGCCTAGCAGTATTAATAAGTGTCTTTCCCCTATACGAGAACTACCTACGCCTTTACCCACCCCCCTTCCCACGCCTCTACCGACTCCTTTACCATCACCACGAATGCCTCGGGCAAAAATAGAATCTGATGCTAAGAGTGACTCGACTGTTACATTTGTATCGCCTAGTGAAGACGAATTAGATGATATTAGGCCAGAGAAAATGGATAGACCTACTTCTGGATTAAGATTAAAGGTAACGTGTTTCTTGCTGTCCTGACACTACCACCTAGATATGATTTTTATTTAAGTTGACACAAATAATTTTTTAAATATATAGGCTAGCGCTTGGCTGCAATCAAACTTGCATGCAAGTGGTGATGCAGCCTAAGATGGAGCGCGCTTGCCTAGAAGATGCCTATTCACTCTTGTTTTGAAGGTACCTATATTAAAACGGGAGGGGAAAACGGAAGCCGGAAGGGCATTCCATATCCTAGCGGTTCGAATTAGAAACGAGGAAGCAAATCGCTTCGTACGAGCCTGCGGAATTTCGACTGCGTAGGGGTGCAGACCTTGTCGATGCCTTGCGGTACGATAATAAAAAGGTGACGGAGGAACAAGATCGAATAGTTCTTGAGCACACTCTCCGAAATATATCCTGTAGAATACCGACAGACAGGCGACTTTGCGCCGATGTTCCAAGCTTTGCAGCTTCGAACTGACCAGCACTTTGCTACCAATGAGTCTCCTGGCGCGACGATCCACCGAATCCAATGCATCAAGCTGGTACTTGGCAGAGCCGTCCCACAAATGGCTGCAGTACTCCATGCACGATCGAACTTGTGCTTGGTACAGGATAAGGAGCTGTTCCGGCGTGAAGTACCGCTTGACTTTGTTGAGGATGCCAAGTTTCTTGCCAGCTGTTTTTGCCTTGGATTCGATGCATTGTCCAAAGTTGAGGTTGGACGATATGTTGATACCGAGGAGCTCGACACTGTCGGTAATTGGAACGGATATATTTCGGAAAGTCGGAGTGAGTGGGAATGAACTCCGTTTCGCGGTGAATAGACACGCTTGCGTTTTGGTTGCGTTAAATTTGACGAGATTGGCGTCAGCCCAGTCGGACACCTCCTTCAAGGTCAAATTAACTCGTTCTACCAAAGCCTCTCTGTGCTTAAGAATCTCAGCACCACTGGCACGGGGACCAGACATGTATCTCTCTGTAACAGTGCTGTCATCTGCATACCCAAAGATACCGGGTTTTAGCATGTCATTTATGTGCAGCAAAAAAAGCGTTGCAGAGAGAACTGATCCCTGAGGGACCCCGGCATTGATCGCCATGAGATCAGATGAGGAGCCATCAACGACTACTCGAAATGATCGTCCACTCAGGAAGTCCGATATCCAGTCGCAGAAGCCAGCGGGTATCCCATAGGCTGGAAGCTTGCTTAAAAGGCTTTCATGCCAGACCCGGTCAAAAGCCTTCGAGACGTCTAATGAAACAGCTAGTGCTTCACCATACCTCTCGATGGCCTCACCCCAGATGTGCGTGGCATACACTAAAAGATCCCCTGTGGATCGATTACGTCGAAATCCGTACTGTTGGTCCGACAGGAGGTCATTTTCTTCGAGGTATGCCAGTAGCCGGTTGTTCAGGACACGCTCCAAACTTTTGCAAAGCATGGAGGTGATTGCAATAGGCCTGTAGTTGGCCGGATCGGCATGGCTGCCCTTTTTTGGGACTGGCTGTACATTCGCAATTTTCCAAGCCTTAGGGACCCGAGCAGACTTAAGGGAGAGGCGAAACAAGCGTGTTAGAACTGGAGACAACTCTGGAGCACAGGTTTTCAAAACCATTGCTGGTATTCCATCTGGACCACTTGCTTTACTCACATCCAGGTTGCGGAGCACTTTAAGCACCTCATTCTGGCGAATGTGTATCTCTGACATGGCAGAGCCGCAGGATGGTAAACAAGGTGTTAAAGCATTACCTGGATCTAGATGCGAATTTTCCGCAAACAACGTCGCCAAAAGATTTGCTTTATCTGTTGCGGTAAAAGCCAGCGATCCATCTGGTTTGAGTAGAGGAGGCAGCGAAGGACGACAGAAATTAGATTCAACCGACTTTGAAAGGGACCAAAAAGCCTTACTACCACGTGGATAGGTTGCTAGTTTGGCCCCAATACGGTTAGTGCGGTTGAATCAAGCCTCTTTAAGAACCTTCTTGTAGGACTTGGCGGCAAAGTTGAACGCTCTCTTCTTTGAATTGACGTCTGGAGCTTTAACGGTGCGGGCTTCTGCCCATGCTGCAAACGCTGAGTTTTTGAAGGCCGCTGCTTCGGCACATTTAGCATTGTACCACCGTGGAACTTTGCCGTCGAGTGATACGTCAGCGTATGGTATGAAGTACTCCATAGCTTGACGTATCACCTCCTATATGGCTTGTTCACAGCTCGACGGATCATTCAAAGAGAAGCAGATTTGCCGCCAAGGGTAAGATGCGAAGAAGTGTCGCATCTCGTCCCAATCTGCCGACTTATATCGCCACAGCCGCCTGGTTCCAGAAGGACCCGAGTCGAAAGGGCGATAGCTCGACACCGCTTTTACCACACAGTGATCAGAAGTGCCCAGGGGGGCCGCAACTGACACTGAGAACCGGTCTGGGTCGGTAGTCAGCAGAAGGTCCAAACAATTAGGTGTGTGACCGTCAACGTCAGGAACTCGCGTTGCTCCTTGGACCAGCTGTGAGAGATCTAACGATAAAGCAAATTTCAGCGCCTCTCTCCCTGCGTGGTCGGTACTCTGGTACGGGAACAACCAATCCTGATGGTGAGCGTTAAAGTCCCCCAGAAATACCAATTGAGCAGTTGGGTATCGACGTTGAACGGTGTCTGCCGTCTCGCTGAGGTACTCAAACAATCGAGTTGTCTCCTGGTCACCGCTGTGCGACCGATAGACACAGGCATACACAGTCTGCTCCACACCCGTATCCAATAAACACCACATTGTAGAAAAAGCAGGTACCTCCAAGTTACGGAGACGCCGGCAGCAGATATCACTGCGAGCGAACATACAGACCCCAGCGCGAGCTTTAAAGTTATGCTCCAGCGAGTACCCCGGGTACTGTAGATACGCTATATCTGCTGGTTTTTTGATTTGCGTCTCCGTAAGAAAAAGTAAATGCGGCCTCTCAGTCTCTAGATGATGGTGGACTGCTGAGAGATTAGAGTGCAATCCTCGTATGTTGGAGAGGTGCACTTTGAGGGAGAGGATGTGCAGCCGCCGTTTTATCTTACTTTTTTTCTTTGTTCTTTTCATAATATGTGTTTTATGGGAGTGAATAGGAAAGGGAATGGCAGTTGTACGAGGCGTTGTGTTTTTAGACTTCGCAATTTACGAAGGGACCGCACTGTTGGAAGGCTCGACTGGAGACTGCGGGGACGCCCGAACCCCCCTGGGAATCGCCATCGGGTCCTCTCTCCGGTCGCCAACCGGCACGATGGAAGCCATCCCAGGATTTTTCGCTAGGTGGCGGGGCAGCCTTTCATAGTTGGCTTTCCTACTAATTGGGCCCCCTACTGCCTGCGATCGGCCAGCGGTAAACCGTGCTTCGGATCCCGCTAACCTCCAGGTCGAGTCGTCCGGTGCAGCCGCTCCGCAAATCGGATCCTGTCACCAAACACAACGCAACTGTACATACCCATTCCCCTTGATCTGGCTAATACGAGCATCACGCCGGAACACGACGCGCCCCATGGCACAATAAAATCACGTCACGAGACGAATCGCTTGGCGGCGCGGCTTTGCCCGATGGGTGGTTACACTAGCCACGGCCGAAGCCTACCACCTATGTTACTCGTTTTGCACCACCCGGGGATCACGTGTAGGGTAAGGAGGGTTGGAACCTGACATGGTACATCCTACGGACGCGAGTAACTCCAATCCCCAAAAAAATTTGTTTTAAAAACCCCCCAATATTTATATTTCGGGATCCTTGAATGTCGTGTTTTGAGTTTTGAAAAGTATACATGAAATTTGGCTGAAACATTATCTGTTGTATTTGTAATTCTAAAATCATTATTTACAGCTAAGGCAACAAGTGGTATGTACAGATACACCGACGCCGTCCACACACGTAACAGACTCTCCGAGCCCTAGCTTTACTCAAAGTCAAGACTCCGAGCGAGAGATGTCTTCACCTTCACCCGCTCCGCCTTCTTTAAGAGTTCCTGTCCTTACTATAGAACGAGCTTCACCAGGCTCGCCTCCACCAAGAAGAACGCCTCCACATTTAGACTTTCAACCTCCTCCATTAATAACAGTAACGTACAACGCTAGCGAAGAATCTGACGAACCGCTTTCTCCGAGACCACCTCCTCCAACTGCCAATATGTGCTATTTAAGTCCATTCTCAATGTCAGCGCGAGGTGAAAGGGCTCCATCAGAATCGAACTTATCCTCGTCTGGATATAGTTCAATGGCGAGTCCTGGACCTTCGAGATGTGGGTCGAGTAATCCTTTGTGTCCGTCTGAAATGGAAGATCCAGGTTCTGGAGGCGGTCCGTCCTGTTTTCAATCTAGAAGGAGACCTCTAATGAAAACTAACTCAAGCCCAGCTACATCTAATGATGGTGGAAATGAACGGAGAAGAGGTAGATCAGATTCTGAAACTCTCTCCGATGATCCATTGCTCGAGTCAAATGATGAAGGAATAGGCACAGATGAACGGGTAGATGACGTTCCTACAAGTGCAAAAGAAATGGAGCATTTAGCAGCTTTAAAAGAAAGTTTAGAAATACCGACAGCAAGCTTATGTTCGCCTAGTGGTGTCACAAAATGTACAATTGTGAAGTGCATAAGTGTCGAACGCGGTTTGGATGAAAAGGCTAGTCTAAAACCGCCAGTTCTGTTCTCGGATTGTAGTCGCCCCTTAAGTCCTGTGAGTTCTAGAAGTGAAAGTCCTTTAAGCGACAAAACAGGTCTGGGAAGATTTTCACCTCAATTCTATGGAAGACAGTTACCGTTTACAGATTCAGATGGGCTGTATGACTTTCCTAGTTCGGAATGCGTGAAAGGGGGTAATTGTAAAAGCAGCAGCAGCTCCCACAGAAAAGCTGGTAGAAGAAGAGATAGAAGAACATCCAGAACGACGTCACATGAAGTATCGGGAGCAGCGAAATCCACTTTACCTCATATGCCCCACTCGATGCACAATTTGTTGGAAGTAAGAACTAATTTTTCAACTTATTACGTCTAGAATCTCTAGGCTCGTACTAATAAACCTTGTAATAAAAACCTAACCTAACATTAGCTTAGAACAGGTATATCTATCAATATCGGTCAATTAATGGTAAAAACCAGTCTTAAGCATAGATTAACCAATACTTGAGAATATGTTTTTAGCTGATATCTGTTTATTAATATGGGCCTAGAAAATGTTCTATGTGTAAACTATCCAGCCAAATTTTTCCATGTTAATATTTCTTTCTTCTTGGTGCCTCTCGAAGGTTATTGGTGTGGCATGTTCTCGTGTCGTATAAAACCTTCTACTAAACTGAAAAATTGTTCAATGTTACAGGTTTTCTCTGCATTTCTCAATGTTTCCTAGCATTTCTCAATGTTTTCCATCTTAACTCTCTCTCTCTAATATTCTTTATCTACATTGACATTGTTCTCTGTTGCAGATTTTCCGCTTTAGCTCAATAATTAAGCAGCCAAAGCAATAAACAAAGTGATCTCCATTTTATCGAATTGATTTTTTTTCCTCTCCATCCTCAGGTACCCTGTTGTACTCAAAACCGCGGTCGCAAGAGTGGAAGACGCAGATCCAGGTCGCAAGCGCCAGCTTTAGCGACCTCTTCCTCATCGGAAGAGTCGGTGTCTAATGCCTCTGTCGCGTCGGTAGCTTCGGCTCGGGAGTTCAGATTACCTGATTTGGAGATGCAGGTTACAAAACTAATCATTGTTAATTTTATTGGTACACTAGCTTTTGACCGCAGCTTCGCTCACGTTAATTTAAATTTTTATACAAATTTCAAACCCCTATTTTACGAGTTGGATTTTCAAATACCCTTTCTTGGGGGATGCCTACGTCATAAAAGCTGCATGCCAAATTTCAGCCCGATCCGTCCAGTGGTTTAAGCTGTGCGTTGATAGATCAGTCAGTCGCCTTTTCCTTTTGCGTATTTAGATTTTCGTTTAATATTTTTCAGATTTAATAACATTTGATGCACTTCTTTAATGTTGTATTTTTGCTCATAAAACACATGAAATTTTATAAATGTATGTATAGCATCGGCTATAACGGCACAACATTTGATGCACTTGATATTTTTGTACAAATGGCTTGCACTTGCAATAATATTCTTTCGAAAGGAAGCTAGGTCAGCATTATTATTTACAAACTACGCCCGCGACTACATCCGAGTGGATTGAGCTTTTTGGTTCCCGTGGGAACTCTTTAATTTTCCTTTAAAATACCTTTAAATTTAATATTAGACGATTTGATCTATAGAATTTCGAAATTATTTTTGTTTATTTTCGAAAACTTAACCACTAATTCAACAGGATTTTCAATTTTCTTATGTCCTATTTCAGAATAAAATGATTTATTTAATATATCTATGTGATTATTATTGAACCTGGCCTAGCGTCCTTTCAAAAGTGTTGTTAACTATGTTCCGCTTGTGATGTTCAGTTTTGCTATGTTTAGTGTGTGTTTGCAGACAGAACCAATAAGGCTGAAGAAACCGCTGAGACGACAAAAATGCAGGAGCTCTGAGGTGAATGCGGCAACACCCGATGATTGTACGGACTGTAATGATATGAACTGAGAGCAATCACATTCAAATCACTATTAGTTCTTGGAGTCTTATGCCCGATTTCACCAATAATGCCTAAATTTTAGACACTGAAGACCAATAAATGACAGTTTTCACCTACAATAACTGTCACCCTGTCAGGCTTAGATGTTCCTTAATATTTAAGTATTGTTGGTAAAAACGGGCATAACTACCATACCAATCACCTACTGACAATCCGCACTAGACCAGCGTGGTTAGGTTACCTTCCTGTAAAATGCATTACAGTCTGTCAATTCATAGGGTTGTTTCAAATATAGCTTCTCATTAATAAGTTGTTTTGGTTTTACCTTATAATAATACATTTTGGTAAGGATTCAATGGGGCTGATTCTGTATAACACAATCTCTAAACTAAACTAAAATGGCAGCTTTAAATCTAGTTCTGTCCCTTTCCGTAGGAAGTATTATGAAAGGGTTAGCAATATTTGTAATGCTCTAATTTTAGTTTGGTTTAGAGATTGTGCACTACAGAATCAGCCCCATTATCACAGTTTTTAACTCTTTTCAAGCTTGCATAAAAACTATATTGTAAATATGTAAACTCTATATGCTTCTATTTTTAACCTACTTCCAAGAAAGGAGGAGGTTCTCAATTAGGCGCGTATTTTATTAACTAGCTTTTGCACGCGGCTTCGCTCACGTTAGATTCGATTTTCACACATATTTCAAAGCCCTATTAGATATTAAGGGTTGAAATTTAAAAAATCCTTTCTCAGCGGATACCTACGTCTTAATAGCCATCTGTATGCCAAATTACAGCCCGATTCGTCCAGTGGTTTGAGCTGTGCATTGATAGATCAGTCAGTCACCTTTTTCTTTTACATATTTAGATAGAAGATAGAATTTTATGTCGATTGTCTAGCAAAGTTTTCACAGTACAAAATAACCTACATAGTAGTTATATAAAACACGTATATTTCAGGACACGTCGTCAAAGATTTCGTCGAGTTTGGACCTGACGGAGGACTCTAGGAAGCCGGTTAAAGTTAACAAGCTACGAACGATTGGGAATCAGATAAGGTGCTTATTTTGATCTTGCGATTATTGTAGAAACAGATGATGCCCGCGACTTCGTCCGCGTGGATGAAGGTTTTTGATTCCCATGGCAAGTTAGCCTATGTCATCGAGATACTAGGTACCAGTTATCTCTGTACCAAATTTCATCAAAATCTATAGAAAAGATGGCCGCCGTTAAAGCGTAGAAGCGTTACAGAGAGTGAGATAGATATGATTGAAAGAAATTTCCCAATATTTCTTATTCTTTTTTCTTCTAAGAGCATTTAATTTCCCGATTACTTGGAAAAAAAGGAAAAGAAAATTAGCAATTTCGTACCTAAATCCGGAAAGGAAAATTTCTCCTCTTTTCTTACATTTTGGGAAGAAAATTTCGGTCTGAATTTTGATTTGATTGCTGATTGATACCCCGGTTGTGATCCCCTACTCTACTTACCCTGCGTGACCCCACTTCCATTCATTCAGATAAACTCACCTTCCAGATTCCTCCGCCGGTTAGAAAGAAGCCTAAAAATGAAAGAAAACTACCCGGCGATATCAGACGACGAAGGCGACGAGTCCTCCAGTGTGACCTCACCTTTACTCCAAGGGAGGAAGGAGCTTAACCGAATGCCTTGCCACGCGATTTCCGCCCCTCTCTTGAGTGCTGCAAGGCCGAAAATTACGCGGCAAAGGAGGTACGATAAGTCGTTTTTGAATGAGGAAACAAGGACGTTAAGTGCTGCCCCTGGACACGATAACTCAGATTAGGTTAAGATCACAAAAGATGCCTATGTCTAAGAAACAGTTGCTTTACCGAATTTTGGTTGGAAAACCATAGACCTATAAAACGATAGATTGGTCGTGATAAAATTGATGGTAAAGTGATGAGTAAAAGTGATGGTATTGTAAATCCATAGGTGGCAGTTTTTTTTTCTGTAAATATGCCGTTTGACAAGTGTTCGCAGTTTGAAGCAGTCGTCATGACGGACGTTTCACGCTGCGACTGCTACCTGAGCGAACATCAATCTTCCTTCACACGAGAGCGCTTGATCAGTCCCGACCGTTCTGAGCAGTCATCTATTATCGATTGATAAGTGATAACAGCACAACTGCTCAGAATTGGGAACGAGCAGTCGCTCGTGCAGTTGCTAACGATTTTTTCAACAGTACGAGTTTGTTATTCAAAGATCATCTGGTCGGACTGACCGGCCTGACGAAAGATGACCGCCCGTTCTTAGAAAAAAAAACACTTAAGGGAAGCAGAGCTTTAATGCCTGTGTGACCTGCACGCCACTGCTTAGCTTTCTTAGCAGATTCAATATGCTTAATGTGTACTTTTGTATAATAATTGTTACATAAACATTGTATGTAGATAAGTACACACTAAGTCCTGAAGTAGGGCCTTACGAGGTTATTTAACGAGAAGAGGTTTTAAGCCATTTTCTACCAAGCTAAGCAACTGCGGATTTGCAGACATCACAGATCATTAAGACCACTATGGTAACTCAGTTCGCATACAGATTTATTCACGATGTTTTTTTCACCGTTAATACAAATTATTAAAATAAACGAAAATTGCAAGTTTAACTCTTATGCTATCTCGCCGCGCGCTTCACGCGACGCCATAATTACGCGTTATGTTACAGCAACAGCGGGAAATAAGACATTATCTATATTAACCGTTTTTTGAGCGTGTTGCATTAAAAATACTTATACAAGATTCTAATCTAATGTGATAATATAGTGTAATAAAATATTATTATGGACACGTAGTAGATTTGTTGTTATTATGTAGTGGAAAAACGTGATTTTTAATATATTATCTATATTGTAAATTGAGGTTTGTTCCCCTAGAAATGTTTCAAATGTGTTAATGTACCTAGCTGACCAAACATTCAAAGAACTGCATAATTAATATATTATAATAATATGTGACGTCAGCAAAATGATCCCCATTTTGGACGCTAATAATTATAATATTTTTCACTACAAAATTGCAGCATATTGAAAACCTTCTTTTTGGAAATTGGTAAAAAATAATTGTTTACAAAATTGGAAATTTCTAAGCGAACAGACCTTATATACTTTCATTTCACCTTTCGTTACGTTTTGGTGTCTTCAATTTTCGATAGTTAACATACATAATATTATTATACTTAGGTGGAACTGTGTAAATAAATTTCTTATAGCAATAATTTATTTTATAGAATCGTAAGTAAATAATTTGGTTTATTATGGTTAGATAGACGTAGGTAATATAAACTATCTTATGAATAAACGTTAATGTTATTTTCGGTTAGCGTTAAAAATTAAAAATTATCTATTTAAGGTTGCCAGATAGCCGAGAAATTCTGGAAAACCTTGAAGAAACTACCCATTTGCAGTTTTAAACGGGTAGTTGAACCTACCTATTGAACGATTTTAAACGTGGACGTGTTAATTATTAATTCAAATAAAAGTAACAATCACAGAGATATTAAAAGTTGTTTACTTTATTTCGTATTATGAGTTTACATTGATTGAAAAAAATTGAAATCGCATTCTGACGACACCATTAACTTTTGAAGAGTTGGACCTTTGTTTGATTCATTGATTTTTTATTTTTTACCCCCGACACAAAAAGAGAGGGGTGTTATAAGTTTAACGTGTCTGTCTGTGTATCTGTCTGTAGTATCGTAGTTCCCAAACGGACGAACCGATTTTCGTTTAATTTTTTTTGTATTATAGAAAATTTTATCCCGAGTGTTCTTCCACGTTTCATGAAAATCTGTTCAGCCGTTTGAAGATCATCAGCTCTTTAATATTTGATGAGGGAATCTGACTTCCTTCCATATGACCTATTAATGGATCATAGTACCTAACTAAGTTACTAACTCAACTACTCACTAGTCACTATAAATATCTAGGTAGCTAATATTTATACCTACTTTAAAAAGAACAAAATAAAAGTAAAATTTAAAAATTTAAAAACCCCACAAAAAATAAACTCAAAAAACTAACAAATAATATTTAAAACCTATTAAAATTATTATCGTCACATAAATTATGAAAGTTCAAATATTTTTATTTTCCAAGCGTCGTCGTGTCGGGGGACCATTATTTTTTATGTAATTATAACAGAATTATAATTTTATGCTTGAAACATACATACTTAATAACGATGCTTAATGATAAAATTTACGTAATAATTTTTATTTTTCGGAAATGCCATTAGGGAGATTCTATTTTTTTTTACAAATTTCAAACATGTAAGTTTGACAACGTAAATGTCAAAATGCTTGATGCCTACCTATTAAAAATACAACCGATTAAACCATAGAAAATAATAATCCGCTATCTTGCAACCTTAAATTGAGCTCTTATGAATTGTATTTATTTGAAGTTCGCACTTTGCTAACTATCGTTTCTTGTTAAATACTTAGTCTATTGTATAAAAAGTGTTTTTGTAAATATTTTAAAACATATTGCTCAAATGCATATTTTGTGAGTTGTCTTTTGTGCACTATTTGCTACTTTGTACATAAAACTATTGTTTCTAATGTAAATACCGGGATACGAGAGAAATCTTTGTTTTGTGTTAGTAATATTTGCTAAAGACTTGTTTACACTGATCATATACAAATTGCCAATAATGTAATAACAATAATTATGGCGGCTCATAGCATCCATTTTCATATGTAACAATAAAGCATTCAAAAAGAAAAAATATGTAAGTACGCAGATTATAGGTACCAAAATATTTTAAATGAATTTTAAAAAATAATGAGAAATTATTTTTACAGTGTTGGCATTTTCTAAATGATCAGACTTTTTAATTGTTAGTTGGTAAGTTCGAAAACAAATCGAAAGGCCCAAAAAATTGGTATACCAAAATGCACAATTACTTACTATTGTCTACTTCTATTATACAATTGTAAATTGTATAAACTATAAACACATGTTTATCTCATGAAACATTTTAAAGCTACAAGTAGATATCAGATTTTTTGCAAATCCGAAATTTTGTTTATAAATGCACGATTACCTAGTCACATCTTACACATACTCAAGTTAAATCAATAGAATTGAATCAATAAACTGTCAAGCAATAAAAGATATAAAATTGGTTTAATCATAAATTCTTCCAATTTTTTGTAATCTACATATTTTATTGTGTATTTTAGATGAAAACTTTAAATAACATAATTTTGTTGTCAATTCTGAATACTTACCTGACAAATGTGTAATAAACATCTTACGCAAGTAGCACATCCAGCAATAAGTACATGTGATCGAATTGTTCAAAGACTGACGTTATATATGTGTTACATGTCAGTACTATAACTAAGGTTTGATTTTATAGAAATTAGAAATTAAACATACCTACATAGTGAAACCTTGTAACATACTTAATATTTAAAAACTTTTATAAAATCAAGCCTTTAAATCCTATAATCTATAATATAATAGTCTACATTAATGTACTACTGAAATATATACATAGTTATGTTTTATTGACATTCCACAAACTATCACCCATACTTAACTGCGTTGGAATTGAAAAGTTTAAGTAAAATTGGAAGTAGGGCCCACTTGAATTAGAATATTTTAAGTAATTACAGCACTTTTATTCAGCATTAAAGATTCATCGCCATTCACGGTACTTAACTAATGTATATGTATAGTTACTACACCACGCAAAATGATATATATATATATTTTTCGATGCACCATTATATTTCCACTTTTTATATGAAAGTCAGTTTAATTTTACTCTTATAAATTGTATAAAATTACACCTATCTCATGGCTTAAGGTTTACCGAATTAGTGTTACTATTAAAATATATATTAAAAAACAATGGCCTGTTTTTGAGACTGATTTTCTAAAACTTATTCTTAACTTTGCAATGTTATGTTCCAACTTCCAATCCTACCTTTGCACAGATATTTCACTATTTTAGTAATAGCGCCCTTTTCGACATTGGCACGACGTTATTGGTTTTTCGTTTTAGCATTCTATTGTGTGTACCTATACTTAATTTCTTTTTTCAAATTAATAATTCTTATGTACCTAGATTTTTACAGTGTAGTATGACAGATCAATTTCAATATAATATCTTGTTTCTATTTTTTTCAATAAGTATTCAATTTGTTGTTTAATATATTAATATAATTAATACTATAGTAATAGAAAACATAAAAGCAAAAAAACAATGCAGTGCATCTACTTATTAAACATCTTAATGCAGTTTTTAAGATTCGTCGGTATTTTTTACTTAGATAGTGTTGTTTGTAAAGTGAACAACTACACTAAATATTTTTAGGTATCTTTGTTATTTCAAATTTTTCTTTTTAATAGGTAAATCAATAATACCCCTCCCGTATATTATTATTTTTGCACTTTTATGATTTTTATGTATTCAATAATCCAACTTAAAATCTATAATAAAAGATATATAAGTATATGTAGGACCATTGACTTAATATAAGTTCACTAACTATTAAGAATAAAGTGCACCTTTCTAGATTAAGTCTCGTTAATATAAGAACCAATATAAAATACTTTTGATTCCTTACAGATTCTTTTGACTATGTACTTATTAACTTTATAGTTTAGTTATTAAGGTCCTGTGTAGCGTAAAAGGGGGTTTTTAAAAGCAGTGTATCTATCAAACGGCGACAATATAATGTATGCTTGTAAAAATAATGTGCTTTTTTCAAGACCTTTGAGCAGCCATTGACGAATCTCAAAACACAATTTAAAAAATCTCTGCTTTGAAATTTATATTTACCTCTTAATTTACCTTTTAAAGCAATTTTTCTCCTTATTGAAACCAATAATTAGCTCTAGAAATATAAGATAAAATTCATATTTTTAAATCAGACACATTGTCGGATTCATTTGTATTGAAAAGTAAATATTAATTTTTTTACAAATTATTTCATGCATTTTTTGCGACATGCGCTTGCTCGATTTCACCCCCGTTCGCCTGTGTTTTTCATCTCGTGAGCTCACAGCGCCTTAAATATCAAATTACATTGTATCCTTAAACAGTAAAAATACCTACAGTTTGAATGAGAAAATCGATATTCATTTGACAAAAATCGATTTAAGCACTAATTATTATTATTTAAAGATCCTACACAAAAGAAATACCTAGTAATTTTCTCAGTAATTTACTTATCTTGTAAGTTTAATCATTGAATTATTTGAATGAAAGACATCTAATACGAGTATGGTAGTTTGTACCGATTTGAATTAAGTAGGTACCTCAAAGAATTGCTCTTCACTACCTTTCAACTTGAATGGGAAAATATTTAACACCGTGTGTCAAACCAAAGACATCTCTGCACAGAATTTATTTCTTCGAAAGAAGCTACTCATATAATTATGATACAACTTCACTTTGTAAGTTCGTTTAATCACTAATAGTACCTACTCTGGTTCGAGGCAAGCTACACGAAGAGTCCCAACCGAGCATATAAAAGTTGATTAAAACAAACTGTGGCCTTAAGTAATAACCCAGCGTATTATTTATATTTAATTTTACTCATTTGTCAAATAATTCCTAATCTTATAAATATAATACTGCTGTTGTAATCAAAAATCCCATAATATATACCTAGTTCAATGTTTGTGTTTTTTTGAAGCTAGCATTATGATAACCAGGTTAAAATAGTAGGTAAATAACCTAGATATAATAACTTCTCGGTTCTCTTTTCTGCCTATATGTTTAATTTAGAGGGCTATTCATTTCTTGCGTAATTGTATTAGATTAGAAGTCTACTTATGTCATCTCCAAATTGCGTTACCTACTAGCCTTATAAATTTATAATATAAATAGATAGCAGGTATTCTGTACTGCCTTAATAGAAACAAAATTCCCTCATTCGATTTCCGGTTGTTTAATTTTGCAAGTTTTTTGTCTTCATTTGACAGTTGCCAAAAATTGCAGACTCACCCTACTTCTATGAGGTTCTACTTTTATAGCCTAACGCAAGAAATAAATAGCTTTATTTTCATTATTTATTTATTTGTTTGTTATGGTACTGTTTTCCGTTATGTAAATAAACAAGTTTTACATTGAAACGCATGTAATTTGTTAAGATTGTATAATCATTATAATTACCTACCTACCATCTTATTCACGGACATGTAAAAACGAAGTAAAATAAATTTTGCTTGTTATTAATTGTGATTGTTTTATTTTAACCCATTTACAAGTATTAAAACTATTTAACTTTTTGTTTGTATGGTAACATTGCAAGTTGAAATTTAAATTGCATACCTATTACCTACTTGCACGTTTCTATTGGCCATGTCACCGTAAGATTGTAAAAACCGTTAGATTGTAATCTAACTAGCGATATTGTAAACTGTTGACAGATTACAATTTAACGCATTATTTTTCGGTAGATTGTAATCTGTTAGGTATAATAACCTGATAAAACCTAAGTGCCCGGCCCCAGGCCGTACACCACCTAATTGTTTATGTTGAACTCTAACGTAACCTACAAGAAAGACACAAGAAAACGTAAATACAATGAATATTTCAAAAACATGGAACTAATAAGTACTACGTAGTACTTATTAGTTCCATGTTCAAAAATTGACACTCAGAACATTGAACGGTTCACAATCTGTCGACAGTTTACATATATCGCTAGTTGTTTTTACGATCTTACGGTGACAGCCACATCATTCTAAATCCAATATGGCGGACTCCCAAAGATGGCGGACTAGCTTTCCAGAATTTCGCCAACTTAGTCCGCTTGGAAAAGTTTTTTCGATTTCCGCGAGAACTCCTTAATTTTCCAGGATTAAAAGGAACCTATTGTGCTATTCCAGACTATAATCTATCTCTGTGCCAAATTTCATCCAGATCCATTCCTCTCTGGCGTGATTGAGTAACAAACATCCAAACTTTCACATTTATAATATTAGTATGGATAAAGAGCTAAAGGTACTTAAATTAAAAAATGGATCAATCAAAATTATTTATTGCATTTCTTCATAATAAATTAGTTACTAGTTTATAATAAATTACATAGTTTTTTTCGTGCGCATGTACTTTTGATCACAGAATTTGTTTTATTAATATCTATTTAAGGCGCTGTCAGCTCTTAAAATCAAAACACAAATCGAGAGGTTGGCTCTCTTCAGTCCTCACCCCTCACGCCAGTTATGCCCACTTCGGCCGGGTGGCGCTCCCGTCGCGGTTTTCTTTATTTTCGCGCGCTTGTCATAGCATGTCACGGATGCCCTCGGATGACAAAACACGGTAACTCAAAATTTGTGAAATTGATAGAATAACGTAAGTGAGTAAATCACGTACCAAAGTCTCTTACATGAGTAGGTAATTGACAAAATACCTATTGTAAATCGCATATTATCGTGTGAAATCCATTTTAATACTTAATTTTATAAATGCGAAAGTGTGATTGTTAATTGAATTGCCCGTCAATCACGCCGCAACGGAGCAATGGTTCGACGTTATTTTTGGCGTGGGTATAGTTGAGGGAGAGTGACTTTTTATCCCGAAAAATTAAGGAGTTCCCGCGGGAATAAAAAAAACTTCAACCACGCGGACGAAGTCGCGGGCATTAGTTAGCCCAGCATACTAATATCCATACAAAATATAATAAATGCGAAAGTGTGTCTGTCTGTCTGCTACGCTTGCACGGCCCAACTACTCAAACGATTTTGATGAAATTTGGTACAAAGATAGATTACATCCCGGAGAAGGACATAGGCTACCCGGAACCATTATCCTGGAAAATTAAACAGTTACCGCGGGAGTCAAAAAATCTTAATCCATGTGGACGAAGTCGAGGGCATCATCTAGAGTTACATAAGTATCTTATTTACATAAACTACTTACGTGAGTTAATTACAAGTATAATTGTGGCATAAATCAATATCATACGTATATACAATGTACTTACCGACTAAGAGTCTGATATTCATTTTTTGTCAGAAACAAGAAATACAGATATATGTTATTTCAAAAATTTAAATAGCAAAAAGATGTTGGAAATTGATCATTGAAATCAATTTCTAGTCTTTTGCAGACATATAGTATTATTTACAGTGTTTGAAAAATACTCAAAAATAAAAAACGAAGAAAATCATACAATTTTGGTGTCATGATTTTTTATCTTTACATACAGAATTATCTATATGGTAGAACTTCGTAAGAGCCAAAACCGCAAATTAGCCAATGTATGTAAAATTTCAAATTTGTACGTTGTTTCCGTACTCTAAAATTATAAGTTTGATTGACAATATTATGTCCGAAGCAAAACCTATTATATTAATTAACTGGACTTAGGTTGGGTGAAACTAAACAAATTAACTTTTTAAAAATCCCACTCAATCAAAATTAAAAATAAATCTCGGGAACGGCAAATTTTCAACTCAAGGAAACGGGAATAAAATTGGCCGATTCCCGGGAATTCCCGAGAATCGGGATTTTTTTTAAAATAGTTATTGCTACTTATATGTACCTTATTTTTATTTTTTATTTTTATTTATTTATTTATTTGTTTACATCAGGCAACTAGGCCCATAGAAATATATACATAATATAACATATAACACAATAAAATAACATTAATACATAATATTATGAAACAGTAGGGATTCTGGATCTGGCTTCCCTGAAGCGACGGTAAACTATGCCCTCAGGCCAAAAGTCTGAACTGAGGAACACGTCTTTGCACGAAGCCGGAACAGTAAGGACATACGAGCTGAAGTAGGTTGTCCTACTGGACTTAAGTTTATCCAGGGTCAGCTGCACTTCAGTCATCTGCGAACAAACAGATTCTCGCGAACCTTCTACAGCTGTTCCATGGCGATTTTTATACGTGTCCAGAATGTACCGTATAATATCAGCCTTGGACGTCTCAGAATTTATGCGGGAAACATAAATCATATCCAGTTTTTTTTTAATTAAATACAAGTTAGCCCTTGACTGCGATCTCACCTGATGGTAAGTGATGATGCAGTCTAAGATGGTAGCGGGCTAACCTGTTTGGGGTATGGCAGTTATATTAAACCCTAGTCCATATCCCTAATCGGTTTCTACACGACATCCTACCGGAACGCTAAATAGCTTGGCTGCACGTCTTTGGCGGTAGGGTGGTAATTGGTAACTAGCCACGGCTGAAGCCTCCTACCAGGCCAGACCAGAGAAAATTCAGAATATTTAAATTCTTGAAATACAATGCAAGAAAATATTGTTGCCGTGAATTCATTACGGTCCTTTAAGTAACTCTTTCGAAATTGTCAGTCAATTGAACAAATTGGTACTCAATGGATTTCTAAAGGTTTGTACACGGTTAAGCTTTTACGGCCCCGAGTTTTGCATTGGAAACGAGTATTGTATATATTAAATTATTCAGGTGTAACAATGGCGCTGACATCTGGTGAAATAACAAGGCGGCATATAGAGAAATTAAAGAGGGACTCTTAAAAGTTCAAACAATAATATATAAGAAAATAACACTTGGAGCTCGTAAAATCTAGAACAAGAAAAATATCCGAGGTGAGATAAAATATCAGAAAGGGAGAATCGAAGAAGACAAAACGCAAAAAAAAATTGTTACTTATAATCATTCTTACAATGTGATTTAACATACTATACATTGGTTGGAAGTTCTACTTATATTTTATAGACGACATTTTACATAATTTAAGTACAAAATAAAGAATAAAGAGTTTAAAATACTCAAAAGTACCTACTACGACTATTATAGTTTTATGGTAAGAAAGTACAATAATTCTTAACATTGTGATCAGTGCCCTTACTTTTCCTTTGAGTAATTGTCAAGGTTCCACTGACAAATTGTCCTCTCAAAAAATCCTCCAAAAAGTTTGGACAGATGGATGTATGGATGTATGAATGGATGTATGGATGTTTGTTACTCAATCACGCCCCAACGGCTGAACGGATCTGGCCGAAATTTGGCACAGATATAGATTGTAGTCTGGAATAGCACATAGGCTACTTTTTATCCCGAAAAATTAAAGAGTTCTCGCGGGAACCACAAAACTTCGATCCACGCGTACGAAGTCGCGGGCATCGGCTAGTATTGCATAAATACTTATAATATTGACAATTTATCATTAATATAAGTTATTGTTATGTTATATTTAAATGTATATTTTTTATCGTAAACTAACTTACTTGCAAAAACAAAAATAAAAAGCATTGTCTATTTCAGAAGTTATATAATAAATTATGACATAAATTTGCCTTTACGTTAGTCAAAAGAACTAAAATTATCAAATTTTGATAGTGTTTCTGTTATTTTATGTTTGCTGTCCTATTTTTGTGATTGGCATGATTGGTAAGACTAGTAAAACACTTCTGTGAATCTTATCTAAAGTTGTTTTTTTAAGTGCCTTTTGTGAGATAAAGTTTAGTTACTCAATGGAATAATTCTCCGTCACTTAATTTTAAAATGATTGTTTTTACTATAATTTAACATAATATTTGTAAACAGTGCTACTGCTCATAAAGATAAATAACTAAGAAACACAAATTTATCAATAAAATAACAAAACATGATGAAAAAAATACATCGATTTTATTTCATGTACAATTTTACAAAAATACGCCCAATTCCCAAATTCACTCTGCTGGGGATTAAACCCGGTACATCCCACGTTAAGACAATAGTGCTCAGCATTGCGCGAGTGAGGTACCTAGTCAATAGGGCATGCTCCCGATAATTCCTGGTACCAAAAATTCCCGGTACTTCTGAATAATTTTCAGTCCCGGTTCTCCACACCATAAAACCGGTACTTTTGATACTTTTGAGACTCGAAGTACATACATTCTGTCGATTCTTCTCTAATTAAGTGTGGATATTTCTGCATGTAACAATAATTTAATTCACTATACTGTATTTTATGCTCACAAATTCGAGGTATTAGTTTAAAAACCCCTATTTTTACTTTGGCTATAACGATTATTTTACTGCCACTTCGTACAGTTTCGTATGTTAGTCTTTCTGGTAAGTATTATTTACCAGCAGAGAAGAGCTTTTTTGAAGATCAATGAATTGATGGATCTGTCACTGGAATAAAATTTGTTCAGCCATAATAAATTACAGTAGATTATGCTATATTCTGTTAATTGTATCGTTACTTTCATAAATTTCACATGAAGATTGACAGGAAAATATTGATAGACTGTAATATAAAATATACCTCATAAGCCCGAGGCTACTAAATTTTGATTTTTGACTCCACTGTCAATTATACCAATAGCAGAGGGAAAGAAAATATGGATATCCGTATCCATAATTCCCTAAGATGCTCAGGAGTTCTCCATACAATGTTATGTAAAAACCAAGACTGTGAACAGTCCAATCTTTATGTATGGATGTGAATCCTGGACAGTAACGCAGCAGTAACGAGGCTCTTTATGGCTGATAGGAAACGTCTTTAGAAAATCCTAGGGTCCTCGATCCTAGGATCCTCCATACGTACGGGGAGGACGGTGAATGGATACCAAAAATACTAAGAGGAACCATATCCAATATAATTGTAGAGACCAAATCAGCGTGCGGCAAAACCAAAAAACGGCACAGAATAGGAGAGAGTAACATCTTCACGAGATTCTCTTGGGAATACTGAGTATGGGTTGGAAAATATTGTTGATTTAGATTAACATTTGTAATTCTTTGAGGTGAGGTTACTACGTACGCCTGTCTATAAAAAAAGACCCGTAAAGGATCACTTTGTTGTCCGTGTATCCAAGCCTCAAGGCTTGTTTCTCATAAACTGCTTGATGTAGTAAATTTATATTTGCACTGGCTTCTAATTGCTATAAAAGTAGTTACATATGAGCGTATCACGATAAAAAAAATTTCAACTTTTCAAAGTGTATTTTCATACAAGACGCAATCTCTGTAAAACCTATGAACTACAATAAAACTTTGAAATTTGTAACGAAGCGAGTTATGGTACAAGTACATGAAAAAATCATGAATTTACAGTCCTGTGTGAAATATTATGCGATAAATTTTTGTATAATGCCTAATGAATAGTAATATTCAGTATATTCCTGTGTGAAATATTATGCGATAAATTTTTGTATAACGCCTAATGAACAGTAATATTTGGTCTATTTCATACTTTCTGTAATGTCTTAGCCGTGTTTTTGTGATAATTTAAGGTAGTATCGAAAGTATCGAAAGTCCCGGGAATTCCCGGTTCCGTGCCAATATCGGTCCAAAATTTCCCGGTACTCAAACACAGCACCGAATGCATGCCCTAGTAGTCAGGGAGAATTATAATAAACAAGTTAAGAGATCAACTTGTTCTCAAATATTTCTCAAGAGATAAGTTAAAAAAATACTCTGTACACAAAAACGGGAAATCACAAAAAAAACCAACGACGTATTTCCCGGAAATTTCTAACTCCCGGGTCCCAGAAACGAAACCCTAAGGGTATCTAATATCCAATCAATTAGTAATAAAACTTGCAATAGGCACTTATTTGAAGTATTTGAGACACTACTAGGTCCTTACTCAGCAAGCTTTCGATATAATAATATTATCTGGTCGGTCTGGTCCAATGAGAGCGGACGAGTAGGCAGTAGCAAGCTGAAGTGGCAATGCTTGATTTTCAGTTTTCCTTTCTGTCTTACCACTGTTTTGTTATTTTCCATTCATATCAAAAATTGCACTGGAGGCATACTACTATCGCTTAAATCCGTATTGTTTTAATATTGTTGACGTTCGTGTTTTTAGAATTATAATCCTTATTTTAGGACCTTCAAGGTACGTGACATAAAACTGACATTTTTAAGTAATACTGCTTTAAGCGATGGCAGTGAACCCTCTGACAGTAATTGGATGTTTGACAACTTACCTACTTCTTGGAAATATTAAAAGACGTCATTGTTACAACCAGCAGGAGTTTTTTTTTTAAATAGTGAAGCGACGTGCCTTTTTATGCGATATTTCGCAACTCGTATGTCAATCTAGTAATTACTAGTACGATTTTAATTTTGAAAATAGTTTTCAAAATAATTACGAAGCTGCAACACAAGCTCACTTGATTGTCATTTAAGTAGCGTCATCTTTGGCGTTGGATGGTTTCTATGACCTGCCTTATTGATGTTGCCAAATAATAAAATATACATTTACAGCATTGCTTCATCAAAAATATTTATTTTAATACATAAAAAAGACATTTAGACGCCTGGGTATGTTTATAAAACAATACAAAAAGTTGTAATATCAATGTGTCAAATCGATTAAAACTTCTTCGTAAATGAAGTCGATTGTTGTCAAAAATCGAATGGATAGCGCATTATGGCATCATTATTTCGAGCTGTCAAAAGTTTGGTCAGAGAACACATATTCATACTTTATTTGATTATGTATTTTTAGTTATATAAAAGAAGATAGCTCACGAAAGTTGTAATATCCACGTCTTCTGTCAATTCATGTTGAATAAACATTAGTCTTATTCATGTTATGTTTGAAAACCATTTTAAAATATCGATTTAAACGCTGGAGCAAAGGAGCACAAATCCATCGTCTGTGAAGTTCTTTCGAACACTGGCGGAGGTGAAAATGAGCTAGCGCTTCTCGAAAAACCGGAATACAATGGAAAACAGAAAATATGTGTACATTTTAATAAATATTAATAAATCAATGGATGTCATTTAGAATTTGGAATTTAATGATATATTTTTCAAGTAAATTGAGGTTTTCAATTTGGAGATGTGTTGATTTGAAAACTGAAATAAGAGGTATGTTTGAATTTATTTTTTATGCAGCGAAGTTGTTTAAATCGTGTTTTGGGATAAAACAATATCTGAGTTAAGGTCTTGAAAACATCATATATTTTTTTCAATCTTCCATATGCCACCATTTAATGGATACACTGCTTTGGAGACCCCCCCCCTGACCACACACAGCGCCTTAAGTATTATCATGCATTGTGTTATTTATTATAAAAGGCAAAGAACGAATCCCTTATGCCACTAATACTGAATATTTTATTGCACTTGTACTTCGTACGCGAAGATGTAGGTTTTTATACTAAACCGGCACCAGAACGCTAAATCGCGTAGCGGTACGTCTTTGCCAGTAGGGTGGTAAGGGTAACTCGACACGGCCGAAGCCTCCCACCAGACCAGACCAGAAAATACAGAAATTATAAATTCCCAAACTGAGATCGTATTTCTTATTTTAATACAGCACAGAAGGATGAACAATTCAATACTTTTTCTTTGTTTAACTTACTCTTCAATATTACATCGATGGAAATACAACACGAAATTATTATTCTGCTAAATCTATCGCTAACTCACATACAATGTCGAAATATTTACATAACTCGTGCAAATTGAAATAAAAAATAATAAGAATAAAAGTTACGTAGACCTACCAATAGATATCTAAATATAAATCACACTCATCGCTAAGGCTAGGGACACACCAAGCGAAATACCGAGACAGAAATGAAATCAACAATAGGTTTAGGTACACAATCTCTGGAAACAACTAAAATTACGAGTCAGAGCCCGATTAACAATCGCCAAATAAATTTGAAATTTTGAAATTTTGACCTATACATACAATAAATATACAACATCTGTCAAAAAGTCAATTTTATTCGCCAGAAATAAGGTTTACTTAGCGATTGTGAAACAATGCCCACACTGCCAACGCATAAAGCAATACTTAAGCATTATTATTATATTGATGTCACTTACCTTGACGTACCTAAAATAAGGATTATAATTCTAAAACACGAAAGAACAATAAAATGAAACAGTATGGCTTTAAGCGGTGGCAGTGTGGCCCCAGGCGCTAAAAGGAATGCTTTATATATAAAAGCTTTATATATCTTTTTTCCCAAGGAACATTGCGAAAAGTCGAAATATTTCAAGATGAACTTACGAATGTCAAAAATTTATTGTATTTATTAACAGATACAATCACTTTTTGACGTCCGTAAAATGTCCCTGGCAATATTTCACGAAATTCATAACCTAGCCTCAACCTAGCTTTTGCGGCATCTCAACGACTTTCCCGCCAATAATATTATGTTTTGTCTAATTTAGGATGATCATTTTGATATATGAGAGGTGTATAGCAATAATGAAGGACTAGAGTGAGACAGACTGAAGCAGTACTATGCAAATGGCATAGTGCCAAAATTATCATCCTAAAATAGACAAACCATAAAAGTATTCCTAGTGAAAGCTGTTAATAGATTATGTATTTAACGTTTTTAAGAAAGTTGCAACACTGGAGCCAAACAAAAAAATATAGAAGTCCCACCAACTTATCTGGCCCGGTGGTTAAAATTGGAACTAATCTTTATGACTTTTAGTTTTTGTTTTTATTATATTTTTAATATATGTATACTAGCGACGCTGTCACCGGGTCAGATAAATTTGTGCAACTTATACATTCGGGGAAGCTTGACCTAATTTTTTTTTTAATTTCTCACAATTTTGAACTCAACCTTCACTAAACACACTCTGATGAAATAACTTCAATCCGAAAAACTACAAAGCTTAGTCCTAATTATCACAACGTATATTATGTACATTTTTTATTATGACTTTTGTATTATTACATCTCTAGCTTCGGGCATTTTGGATGTACGATTTAAAAATAAATAAATAAATAAAAAAGGCCGAACCTATCTTAAATTCAATGACAAACTGCTTATTACTTGCTTAGGTGTAAAAAAAACATCAGTTATACTGACTGGGACTAAATAACCAAAATCTTACCGAAATATTGACGAAATTTTTAATTATATAATTGCGAATGTTTAAAAGTGTGACTAGACTTTCTTAACAAAATACAGCTTAGGTCAACGAGGTTTTATAATAATTGTTATTCTATAAGATTTAATAAAAAATAAATACAATTTTGGGAAAATAGCAAACTTCAACTCTCTAGCAACTAGAAGTTAGCGGTTTGTCACCCCCGTGCCTCGGAGAGCAAGTTAAGCCGTCGGTCCCAGTTATTATCACTAACATGATAATAGTCGTTAAAGCTCGCCAACCCGCATTGGAGCAGCGTGGTGGGTCTAAGCTCTAATACCGTCTCCTATGAGAGTGGAGGTCTGTGCCCAGCAGTGGGACGTTAATGTTAGTGGTGGGATAAACAGAATAGGCCACAATGACGATTAATATAAGTCGTCTAAAACATACCATCATGTATGCCAATTGGTACCAAAATGGCCAGAAAAATGGCGAAATTCCTCAAAACCAACTTCCAATCATCCGGTACCGCGTACGGTAGGATAACCGCCGTCAACTTATGTATTTCGTGCGCGGTAAATATGAATATATAGGATGTCAGCATAAGGTTCAAAATAGGTGCACCGGGGATCAAAACCAGAACACCATGTGTATCCGCTGCTAACCATATATGAGATTGGCTTGCGAATAACTCCAATGTTATAGTTCCGAACCACGCGAATAGACTAGAATGTCGAGTTCGTAACGCTCCAGAAACGTTACGCAACAAAATGTAACTGACTATGGGTAGGAATGTTACGTAGCTGTGTATTTCGTTGCAGTCGAATGTGTTTGTGCAGAAGAATGTGAATGTAACATAACTGCCCAGCCCTATGAAGGCGAGGAGGGTTGCACTGAGGGCTATACCGGGGGTGAATAGATTACTATGATTGTTGTCGTCTAGAAGATTGTAGCGTTGAGCTAGGAGATATGCTGTGGCGAATATTATACCGTACGCCATTGAATACCTGGAAATAAAATTATCTTGTTATTGAGAATCCATTCTAAACAAAAAAAACGAGTGTGCTTTAGACTACACGACTGAAGTAAAACTTAGTAACTGGCTATGAGAGAAAGAGAGATAGAAAATATGTGCTCGCACCTCTCTCTCTTGCCCCTACAGTAATATACGAAACGTAACTCTCTCTTTCTATCTTCACTAACTTATATCTCCCTCTCATTCCGTTCGCCTCGCCCGATCACACTTTTCGTAACGCTCTCGTCACGCATTCACCAGCTTACACCCCAAGTCTAACGTGCGTAAAGAAGTTTTACTTCAAAAAGTGTGTACGTGCAATTGTGCAAAACACACGGCAGAAGTGGAACTTCAGAAAAGTAGCCTACAAGATAATGAGATAAATATAACTTGTATTCTATCTCATTCTCTCACAAGCTAAATCCTATAAATGTTCGACTCTTTTTCGTTTCATCGAATTTTCCAATCAAAATGATTCTAAAGAAGTTTCACTTCAATAAAACCGGTCAAATTTGATTTCGTTGACTTACAATCTTTTACACTTACTGCTTTGATATTTCAACCAGGTTAAATAAGTACTGTAAACTCTGAGCAAAGTATAGTTCTGGAAAAACATTTCACTCATTCCTCTAAGACCTAAATATTGCTTCAGTAACTCACAGATCCTGCTTCCAATCCGGCCAGTACTGGTGAATATCGTCATCTGCATTAATCAGGGTGCACCAATTCACTTACCTTGGTCACGTGGTTACAGCAGACATGAAGGACAATGGAGACATAGATAGGGAACGGAGGGCATTGGCGGTTAGAGGGAATATGTTACCTCGCAGATTTGCTCGTTGCACAAAAAAAAGTCACACTTTTCAAGGCCTTTTGCCAGAGCTTCTACACTTGCAGTCTGTGGGTTGACTTTACCCAAAAATCTCTAAATGCTCTCCGAGTCCAGTATAATAACATCTTCAGGATAATGTTGGGACTGCCTCGGTACTGCAGTGCGTCCGGTATGTTTGCGGAAAATCGTGTGGACGGTTTTTACGCAATCATACGAAAGAGGATCGCCTCAACCAAGAGTAGATTGGAGAGTAGTTCCAATATTATTCTGAAGGTGATAGCTGACAGACAGGACAGGCCTCGTCACGAATATCTTCTGGAAGAATACCTTACTTATTCCTCTAAGACCTAAATAATGTTCAGTAACTCACCGATCCTGCTTCCAATCCAGCCACCACTGGTGGATATCGTCGTCCGCGTTAACGAACAGCGCTTTCCAGGGTCTCTTCACGAATATCTTCTTGAAAAACACCTCACTCATTCTCCCAACACCTATATATTGTTCAGTAACTCACCGATCCTGCTTCCAATCCAGCCACCACTGGTGGATATCGTCGTCCGCGTTAACGAACAGCGCCTTCCAGGGTCTAGTGACGAAAATCTTCTGGAAGAACACCTCACTCATATACAGCACTGTGACGATGGTCAGCAGACCGATGACCTTGAGCGCTATATAGAGGTACTGGTAGGGCTTCGAGTCCACTGTATGGTTCGATGATTGAGTTATGTGAGGTGGTAGGGCCCAGATCACGAAGAACTGAAAGGAGTATTTTAAAGATTTTGTAATTTTTATTATAGTCTTTCTCACACTAGGGCAGGGCAAAAGTTTGGTTGGATGGATATCTATCATCATACAGATGTATGGATGGATGGATGGATGGATGGATGCTTGTTACTCAATCACGCCAGAACGGCTGAACGGATCGGCATGAAATATGGCAAAGAGATAGATTATAGTCTGGAATAACACATAGGTTACTTTTTATCCCGGAAAACTAAGGAGTTCCCGCGTGAGCAAAAAAACCTTAATCCACGCGGACGAAGTCGCGGGCATCATAATAAATAATAGACAAGTTTATGCAAATTTTTGTGACTCACTTAAGGACAATTTCGAAATAATAAATATTGTGGCCAATTTTATGTAACACAATCTCTAAACTAAGCCAAAATGACAGAACTGTCCCTTTCTGCAGGAAATATTATGAAATAGTTAGCAATATATTTAATGCTGTCATTTATTTTAGTTTAGAGATTGTGTTATACAGAATTGGCCTGAAAACAAGCAATCTCTTAAACCGCCTAATATACTTACCAGAGTATACCAGAAGGACACCAACGGTATGAAGCTATAGAACTGATACGGGCGATTCATGGTCAAGCAGAGCACAACCGTCAGGAAATTCAGTCTAAATATAACCCTGAAGTATCTAACTAAGCCCGTGTCCCCGGTCTTCCAGGTATAATAGAAGTGTCCATAGCCAGTGAGGAAAAGGTAAGAGGAGACGAGTGCCCTCACTAGCATGTATATGGGCAGGACTTTGCTGGCCCCGGTCACTTGGTATACAAGGATTACAAGCTGCATCCAGCCTTTCCATTCGTTTGTTTGCTCGCGATGGAGTACTCTTGAATGGCTGAAAATAAAACAAAACATCCATACTAATCTAAATATATAAAAGAAAAATCTGACGTCAATGCACAGATCCAACCACTCGACGAATTGGGCTGAAATTTGGCATACACATAGCTACTGACTACTAGACGTCCGCTAAGAAAGGATTTTTGAAAATTCAACCCCTAAACGGGTAAAATCGGTGTTTGAAAGATGTAGACCACGCGGGCGAAGTCGCAGGCATAATCGAGGTAATATTATACACGGATGAAAAATTGACGATTGCATAAGGAACAAATATAATATCTACAACTTTTATTTTTATCCACTACAAGTTAGCCTTTGACTGCGATCTCACTGGTAAGTGATGATTCAGTCTAAGATGGTAGCGGGCTAACCTGTTAGGGCATGGGAGTTTTAAGTAGGTAATTCAAATATTTCTTCTCAACATTTTCGATACATCAAAAAAAATTGTTAACTAGATGATGCCCGGACTTCAGTCCCGTAGATTAAGCTTTCTCTGTGCCAAATTTCGTTAAAACCGATTTTGACGCTTAATCCAATCCAATTCAATCTAATTGAAGGCCGTTTACCTGACGGATAGATAGACACACTTTCGCATTTATAATATTAGTTTTTATATGGATTTAATGTAGAAAAAATTGTACACAGGTTACGGTAGAATAGAACATGTAGATCTTACTATGTTTTTAATGTAACATCTGTAATATGTAACTACACTATAATGTACCAAGGTTCTGGAGAATAAATGAATTATGAATATGTATATATATATAAATCAATTGCTGTTCGTTTGTCTTGATAAAACTCGAGAACGGCTGGGCCGATTTAGCTGATTTTGGTTTTGAAATGTTTGTCGTAGTCCAAAGGTTTAAACGGTGAGAAAATATGGAAAAATAAGTTAGTTACGACGCGCGGACGAAGTCGCGGGCATCAGCTAGTTATAAATAAAACCACTCACCTACTAGACCTGGATTCATCCGTAAAGAACAGTCCCAGAGCAAAAACATATCCAACGGGCAGCCAGAAACTCCATTCCGAATAATACTTGTTCTCCTTCATGAAGAAATTGGTTCTATCGCAGAGGTAGAAGTACGCCATAATCATGCCGAGCTTAGCAATGGCCGCCATGGCTGATGGGCCTTCCACCATCACTGGCTGGTTGACGAGAGAGTAACCGTCTATACGTTGTTTGATGCTCTGAGACCATCGCCACACGCCTCGGATGCTGGCTAGCACTGCGCTAGAAAGACAACTCGATGTTAAGATGATAAAAATATCGATTAAACTTCGTATTCGTCCTTCGAGATTAGCATGATATACTTGTAGTACCGTTTACGTATGGCCAGTTTCACACGTTAGTTGAGGGTAGCTGAAAATAAAAACAAAATCTCCCTCCCTACCGGCCGATATATATATATAGGCTCCACCATGCACAACTCGTCGTTCGTGATTTCGTGCTCAGCCACTCCGCACGTTCGCAATTTCGTGATGAAAACGTAAAAGTGGTTCGGAAATTTGAATTTAAAGTTTTAAACCGATCACGTTCGTTTCATCATTAATTTAATAGAACAGATTTTAATTTGATAAATAAATGTGATTTTTAACTAGTACACATTGATATAATAAATAAACAAGTTATTTTTTATAGAATAGACAAAAAATCTATTTTATTAATGCAAAACCCTTGCAAGAAATGCTATGGGATCAAAAAGGTTGCACTCCAGATCTCATTGCCTCTTACCTAAGTGACAGAACTCAAAAGGTATGCGACATATGCATACCTTTTGTACCGTAAGATTGTAAAAACCGTTAGATTGTAATATGTTAGGTATTATTAACCTGATAAAACCTAAGAAAACGTAAATACAATGAATATTTCAAAAATTGACACTCAGAACATTCGACAGTTTACAATATCGCTAGTTAGATTACAATCTAACGGTTTTTACAATCTTACGGTGACACATATATAACGTGAAATCTTAGTCTCGTTGCCTTAATAGGTGTCTCACAGGGCTCGGTCTTGGATCCTTCCTTATTTATAGTGTATATAAATGCCTTAGCCAACAATGCTTGCGATATGGTACTGTTTGCAGATGACACATCACAAATTAAAGTTGATAGATGTAAAGATAATTTTGAAAATAGAAACGGTGCTATATCGCATGTTTTACACTGGTTCATTGAACGCAAAAAAAACGTTTCCCTAATGTGAAAAAATCAATAAGGCAATAGTGAAACACAAATAATGTAGAACTCCACATTTTTCTGGAGGTGGTGACTTTTGACAATAAGCTTCAGTGGCGCGCTCATAAAGAGACACTAGCAAGGTAACTCAGCTTAGCTGCTTTTGCTGTCAGGAAAATTAGACAGTTTACCGATATAAAGACAGCTATGCTTGTCTACTTTCCCTACTTTCACAAGTGTTCCATTTTGTGGGGCAGAGCTGCTGATATACAAACAATTTTTGTTTCGCAAAAGCGTTCGAACAGCACTCACCAAAGCAGGAACAGCGCGAAGGTCAATAGCTGCAGTTGTGTGCAGGGCTCGGGCTGGGCGCAACACGTCCCGTCGTTAAAGTTCATGTGGTCGTTACAGAACATGTTCAATAGGATCTGAGCTGAATGCCTCAACGCTGTGGGGCTGATGCTGAGGCCGTCTCCAGACGAAGCCGCTGCGGACGCCAGACGCGGGGAATCCCATATCTTCGTAGCGCTGTGTTGGAGTATCTGGAACGAAGCACTTGGTAAAGTTGAAAGCATCATTGTCATTTCATTGAAAGAATTTCTTGAGCTTAAAATTAATAAGACATGAACCATAGTTTTTTTTTATTACTTTGACATTTATTTAAGTTACTAGCGAATGCCCGCGACTTCGTCTGCGTAGTTTGAGGTTTTTTGGTTCCCGCGGGAACTCCTGAATTTTCCGGGATAAAAAGTGCTATTCCAGACTATAATCTCTGTGCCAAATTTCAGCCAGATCCGTTCAGCCGTTGGCGCGTAATTGAGTAACAAACATCCATACATCCATCCATCCAAACTTTCACATTTATAATATTAATTTAAGTTAATTAAGGTTGTGGTGGATTATATTAATTATTATGATAGATTTATTAAGGAACATATTAAAGTAAGATTTAATATTATAATATATTAAAATTTAAGTATTAATTCTTAAATTTGTGTTGATAAATCATGTTTGGACTTTTTTTGGACTCTCATCATTTTCATCTCTAAATGAATCCAAATGTTGTTGTTGTGTCGATGTTGTGTCTCACCTCTAAAGCGAATCTATTCTGCGCATCAGTGATGTGTCTCACCTCTTAAGGTACGCGCTGATGTTATCTCACCTCTATAGCAGCTCTAGTACGAACCGATGCCGTGTCTCATCTCTAAATTGTACGTGACGATGTTGTTTCTTACCTCTAAAGCGGCTCTATTATACGCATCAATGTCAGCATTGTTAATTTTGACGTCGCTCTTCAATGCAGTGACGTCTACAGCCTCCATAGTCTTCCACAGCACGCGGGTACCACGTGAGGCCAAAGAGTCCACCGGTTGAACCAACTGCGTCAGATTCCTCTTGAACTGCTCCAGCGCAAGCTCTGTTATGTTACGATTCTTTACTAGCTGCAAACCCGCACTCGCTACTATTACTGAGGGCGGGCGGTCTGAATATTGCCTGCAATTGAATAAAAATCTATACAAATCCATACTAATATTATAAATGCGAAAGTTTGGATGGATGTATGGATGGATGGATAATTGTTACTCAATCACAACAGAATGTCTGAACGGATCTGGATGTTTGGCACAGAGATAGATTATAGCCTGGAATAACACATAGGCTACTTTTATCCTGGAAAATTAAAAAGTTCACGCAGGAATAAAACAAACTGAATCCACACAGACAAAGTTGCGGGCATCAGCTAGTTTATAATATGTTTTTATAATTTTACCAAGTCCGAAACTTTTCCACCATGGTCTTTGAAACATCATCACTCCATATAAACGTGACGGACAATTTAAGTTTATTATCCACATAAGTGTAGTTGGGCAAGTGGTGATCCACAGTAGAGTACGAGGAGTCCATGTCCAGTCTTGTCTTTATTACTCCTGAAACCAAATACAGCATTTATTTATTGGATATAAGCAGGTGTAACTTTGAAGATGTCCATGACGATGAAGGAACTAGTCGGACACTTTCCGACAAAACATTGAGTTATAACCGGTATATATTATAGTTAAAATGAATTTCATTCGATATTTTAAACATTAAAATAATATGGATTTGTTAATTTAACCTGAGATTGACCATACTTTTTTTTTTTTTATTCACTACAAGCTAGCCCTTGACTGCGATCTAGCCTGATGGTAAGTGATGATGCAGTCTAAGATGGTAGCGGGCTAACCTGTTAGGGGCATGGCAGTTATACTAAACCCACGCCTCTTCGGTTTCTACACGGCATCGTACCGGAACGCTAAATCGCTTAGCGGTACGTCTTCGCCAGTAGGGTGGTAACTAGCCACGGCTGAAGCCTCCCACCAGGCCAGACCAGGAAAGATTCAGAAATTATAAATTCCCAAATTGACCCTGCCGGGGATCGAACCCGGGACCTCCGCACGTTAAGGCAACAGCGCTACACACTGCGCCACGGAGGTCGTACTTAAACATTGTGAATTTATTCCAGTTGTTCAATCAGTACAAAATTGCAGCATTTTAGTTATGAAAAGATTATATTATTTGCTTACCTATAAAGTATTCATACAGTTGTTCCAACCTCGAGTCTCCAATAAATGCAAAACTATTGTATTTACCCCAAAATGCCAAATACCTCAAACATCTTCTTGCATCTCTGGAACAAATTAATGGATTTGTATAGAAATAATCAGTTTGATCAGAGTCAAAGAATGTGATATTTTATCAATCATTGATCAAAAGATGTTTATTCAAAATTCTTTTTTAACATCAATCAATAATTATAAGACTTGATGTATATTTTCTACTGTTCATAACACATAGGTAACTTAAGTATATTTTCTTTAATAAGTTTTATTCAATAAACATGTAATTAAGTATATAAAATACTAGCTTTTGTCTGCTTTTTATATCCCATTAAGTTTGATTTTCATACATATTTCAAACCCTACTTCACCCTGTTAAGGGTCCAATTTTCAGAAATCTTTCGTTAGTAGATGCCTACACTTTAAATAGCTATCTGCTTGCCATATTATTTCAGCCAGATCTGTCCAGTAATTTGAGCTGCATGGGTTAATAGTTAAACTGAACAATAAATAGTACTGTGCCACCAACTTAGAATAAATGGCTTTTTACTTGACTTTATTATAAGTAAATCAATTGAAGAAGCTTACGTTTTAGAGTACTTGTGTAACATGCACCCATATGGTTGCCATTCATGATCACCTTTGTACCTTCCAGATGATAATAGCCAAGTACATGAATCTGGACCTGAAATTATTTAAGTGAAACAATTTAATATTCAGAAGGGTAGAAAATAAATGACAGTTTTCATTTAGAACGATAGTAAGTAAATATATGATACTTTAATTCTAGAAAAATATTATTTGGTCAAGAATAGAGCTAAAAAAGTTAGAAATTGGGAAGTTTGCATAAGTCCTTCTCCATCACCATAGGCATCATCAATTTTTTTTTGTTTACAGACTAACACTTGGCTGCAATCAAATAGTGATACAGCCTTAGGGTGGAGTGTGCTTGCCTAGAAGATTAATTATTACTCTTGTTTTGAAGATACACCCAAACCTAGAGAGGAAAACGAAAGCCCGAAGGGCATTCCTTAAGGGTTCCAAATTAGAAACAAGGGAGCAAATTGCTTTGTTCGCGTCCATGGTATTTTAACTAGGTACCTATGAATGAAGACCCTGGCGATTCCTTGTGGTACGATAGTAGAAAGGTAAGGGAGGAATAAATATCATTATTGAATTGACATTTGAAGTGGGTGAAAAGTGAGTTGTTCATCCTTTTGCATTATTACGGATACACTATAATGAAAATGTATTTTACCATATCTTAAATGCAATATCCCGTGATACCCTATAAACCCGAGGACTAAAACAAACGCCAGCAACTTTGCATTATCCACATTTAACTGGTCGATAAACCATTCCGCTGAATTTCTTTTCGGGTGCGAGCCCATTTTACTGCACGATTTATTACGGAACCACACTTCACATAGGCTGATTCACTTAATATCGTATAAAGTTATCAGGGCTTTATGATAATAAATTATTCATTTTCACTAAATAACTAGAATAAGTAATAAATTATATGCACAACAAAACAATGCTCTGCCATTTTTCAGCACATGACATTCATTGACAGTTGTGATTGACACAGGCAGGGCGACCGCGTATCTTTTGCATCAATCATTGTTACAAACGTAGTGGTTAAATTCTCTTTGATTGTTACATCGCAATCACTTCTGATCGGTTACATTCTTCCACTATTGGACTAAATTAAATCAATTGACGCAGCAAGAATACTATAAATTAATACCATAATAATCAATCAGAGGTGATTGCGATGAAACAATGATTGATATTTGATGCAAAAGATGAAAAGATACGCTTACGCGGTCGCCCTGAGGGTCGCAGGGGCGATTGGCTTACTAAGAATGACAGCTACAGTGTAACGATCGTAATCACCTTTGATTGACGCGACATTGGTGAAGTAAATTGTGCTGTGCTGGCACAAACAAAAGCCACACACTAAACAACAACACCTTTGATTGGTTAACATTCTTCCACTACTGGCCAAATCCATTGACGCAGCCAAAATACCATAAATTCAGCCAATCGAAACAATTGAGACTGTAACAATGATTGATACAGATTTTACACAATCGCCCTACTGCTGGTCACCATCGCCAGAGACCACCACCGCTGATGACAGCTAACATTGACAGTATCTTTTGACTTTGTGACTGGTGTTTACTGATTAAAAATTCTTTCTTTTGGCCCTTTTTGCAATATTTCAATTCCAATTCCATTAAAAACCAATTAATTTCGCGCACAAAAGAAAAATTTGATACGAAATATCAATATATATATTTTGTTTTTAACACCCATGTTTATATGTAAAGAAGAAAATATGAGCTTAGGACAAAACTTGAAAATTAAAATGGCAACATTAAACGTCTAAATTGGTACAATGGCGGCTGTGTCCCCGTCGGAGGTTTGTAAAGTTAAATAAGAATATTACGATTCATACTCACCATTGTGAATCAATTCTATTCAAAATAGACATATTACTTCCGCAATCATTGTTCTCCAAACCAAACTAGATCATCCAGTTTTAGTGTTAACATAAATTGAACTATTATGACAGTTTTCATATGAGATTTCATGTCAAGATTTCTGTTGTTGTGATATAAAAATGGTTTGTTTAGGGAAAATCTTATGAGGGTGTTTTGGTAAGTGTTTAATTTGTTTGTTGCAGCGACGTTTACAGAAAGAACTCATGTCGTTAATAAAGGAACCCCCACCGGGTGTAACGGTTGACGGAGACCAGGCCAGCCAAAATCTGCAACTGTGAGTGACCTTATTTATCTTTGGATCGGGTATTTTAGAAAAACACCCTTAGTTTTTTTTTTAATTTATTTCTTGAACATGTTAACAATTATTAGGCTTACAAAATAACTTTTATCCTACAAAACTGTTTTCACATAATTACTTTGAGCTACAGTTGAGCAATTATCTTAACTTCCTCATAATAATGTGATACAATTCTATTATAGTAACATGTTTCGGGCCTCCATTTACATCTGATTACATTACCTATATTTACTTAAATTGGCAATAATTTTTGGAGTAAGTACTTATTTACTTAATATTAAAACAATAGGTATCGCCCATGCCTCATACATGTTTAAAACTATGCATTAACATAGTACCTAATATGTTTTTTCACCTGTACTTACGCAAGATACCAGTAATAGTTTATTGTCACAAGATAACTTTGTTAATTGTTTAATAAATTGCAACAGATGCTTTGTGCCTAAGTGCTCTTTTCCTGATATAATAGAATTTGCACTAACACTACCTATTTGCGGTGGTGCAATTTTTTGCAACACTGGGAAGTAAACCTTATACAGGACATAAAAGGAAAAACTCACTCACTTTTGGTCTAGAAACTTTTAAAATGTAGGTTATATCCTATTAGATATTATATAACCTATCAGACAATGCCTGTGAATTGTTTGTGTGGATTAAGATTTTTTGATTCCCACAGGGACTTTGCCTTCCCCAGGATGCAACCTATCTCTATACCTAATTTCATCAAAATTGGTTGAAAAGATGGGCCATTAAAGCATAGCAGACAGACAAACAGACACACTTTCATAAGTATAATATTACTTAGTATGGAAAGAATAGGAAAGGATTTTCAGAAATTCTACATGAGCAAAGTTGGGCAGCTCAAAAAAATAATACTTACCTAAATCATAACTCTCCTAACATTACTTTCTTCTCCATTTTTCCCCTAATTATTATTATTATTATTTATAATAGGCTAGGCAGCTTTCGCTGATGCCCCTATATCAAACATTGTGCTTTGTCTTTAAGTGTTTATTCAGTCTGTTCTTGAACTTAATCACAGAGGTTGACATCACCACATCCTCGGGCACTTTGTTCCACATATGCATTACTCTGTTGCCCAAAAAGTGTTTAAGGGGATTTGATGATGCCAATCTATGACGCAGCTTTCGATCGTGTCCTCTTAGACCAGGGTTCCTTTTTTACAAATATTTCCTCCATATTTGGGACATGATAGTAGGTGTTCAGTATTTTATATGTTTCAATGAGATCGCCTCTTTCTCGCCTACTTTTGAGGGAACTAAGTCCAAGTTTTGAAAGTCTCTACTCATAGGTAAGATAATGCCCAACTTCCCTTGTCTTGCAATTTATGTTTTTAATAAATCAGTCCATTATGGCCTGTTATGGACTCTGAACCCTTTATATTCTACCCCCGCAACATTGTCTGTGTGAATTTAGGTTTTTGAAATTCCTATGGAAATTCTGATTTTACGTATAGTAATTATCATTAAAAAAATCATGTTGATGTTGTTGCTCCACTGAATTGAAACACAAACCAACAAAAATAACGAACGTTTGCATTTATAAGATTAGTAGCAAATAAAAATGTGTCATAAGATATCTCGGAAAATAAAACATTGCTTAGTTTGCAAAATGGTGTTTATTACAATCCTGACTCAACATTATGTTGGGTGGTTTGTAGTAGTGTGATTGCATAGGAATACCAATTAAGCCAATTAGGTATTTATTCCATGGAAAAATACTGTTTAATTAGATACTTCATTGGGTCAGCAGGTTTATTCTGTATCTGTACTAATAAGATAAATACAAAAATGTCTCTTTCTGTATCTCGGTTACCTTTGCTCATCTATTTAACCAATTTTGATGAAATTTGGTAAGGGGATAGGATCTAGAGGACTGAAAAAATCTGTGGAAATTTCTAAATCTCAATCCATGCTATTACTTTTTTTTTTTTTTAATCCACTACAAGCTAGCCCTTGACTGCGATCACACCTGATGGTAAGTGATGATGCAGTCTAAGATGGTAGCGGGCTAACCTGTTAGGGGCATGGCAGTTATATTAAACCCACACTCCTTCGGTTTCTACACGGCATCGTACCGGAACGCTAAATCGCTTGGTGGCACGTCTTTGCCGGTAGGGTGGTAACTAGCCACGGCCGAAGCCTCCCACCAGGCCAGACCAGGGAAAATTCAGAAATTATAAATTCCTAAATTGACCCTGCCGGGGATCGAACCCGGCACCTCCGCACGTTAAGGCAACAGCGCTACACACTGCGCCACGGAGGTCGTCATACTTACTTAAAGCTTATCAAAAACGAGTCAAAAGTCAATTATTATTACCTCTCTCTGCGTCGTATTTCTCATTACTGAGGGTCGTGAGTCGTGACCCCTTTTGAAAAGCTATACAGACAGACACTTGCTTTTATAATACTAGCTGATGCAACTTCTTCCGCGTGGATTTAGGTTCTTTGGTTTTCCAGGATAAAAAGTAGCCTATGTGTTATTCCAGACTATAATCTATCTCTGTGCCATATTTCATCCAAATCCATTCAGCCGCTTTGGCGTGATTGAGTAACAAACATTCACCCATCTAAAGTTTCGCATCATATCATATCATATCATACTAATATTATAAATGCGAAAGTGTGTTTGTTTGTTGGTTTATTGGTTTGTTGGTTTGTCCTTCAATCACGCCGCAACGGACCGACGTGATTTTTTTCATGGGTATAGTTGAGGACCTGGAGAGTGACATAGGCTACTTTTTATCCCGGAAAATTAAGGATTTACCGCGGGAATCAAAAAGATTTGAACCACGCGGACGAAGTCGACTACGAAGATTAGTATAGAAGATGACATAAGACCCAGAGGTCTTACACACAGACTACATAAGAATACAAATTCACCATAACAAACTGCTCAACCTATGCTCATTTGGCCAATTAGAATAATTACTACTGCACCAGTAAGTGAATACCCGGTTGTACAAGTATTGTTTTTCGCCCTTTTTAACTCTGATCGTCATCAGAATATTTGTTTTATGAATGATCAGCTATTTATTCTTAGCTCAATGGTCTTACACACTTCAGTTGGTATTTTGTGCTAATATTGCCACTCTAATCTAAATATACCTACCACGCCTCTGCTATATTTGGCTACCTACAAAGTATTATCTACAAACTAAGGACACAATTATTATTGTTCCAAATTAATTTTAATGTGATAAAAAGTTACCGAGTAGTAAACAAAGTACTAAGTAGGTGACGTTATTTGAATTTGTTTACTACACAATAATTTTTTATCAGATGGCTATTTTTGCAACAATCATTTCCATACTATCATAGTATATAGTATAATATTATAAATGCGAAAGTGTGTTTGTTTGTTGGTTTGAAATAGATTTATTTTTGTATGAAATAAATATTTTTAGACATAATGTTAGTCGTAAACCAAAAATTACGTATAGGTCCATATGTCCCGGTGGCGAAATTGGAACAAATTTTGTGCATATTTTTTTTTTTTTTTAATATTTACCTACTAGCGACGCTGTCGCCGGGTCAGATAAGTCCGACAGATTACGGATAGCCTACCGTCAAATACATGCAATAAAAGTGTTTGGCATGGCAAATCCATACTTCATATTATAAATGCGTAAGTGTGTCTGTCGGTCTGTCTGCCTGTTCACGGCCCATCTGTTCAACCAATTTTGATAAAATTTGGTATAGGTATAGTTTGTATCCCGGGTACTTAAAGACATAGGCTACTCTTTATCCCGAAAGATTAAAGAGTTCCCGCGGGAACCAAAAAACCTCAATCTACGCGGACAAAGTTGCGGGCTAGTATCTGGATAATTCTCTACCCAGTCAAAACACAATATAAATATAAATTACTATATAAAAATTTATATAAAATTAGCATTATATAAAAATAATATATGTTATATGGCTACTTATATGTACTTATAATAAGCTTCCGGAAAAGAATGTTAAATTACACCAAATTCAAACAAATAATTTTAAAGATACTAGAACAAAAAATTATTACTGTGTCAAAGAATATACAAATGATAAAAATTTTAAACTTGTTAAATAACTATTTCAAATTAGTCATTCAATTTAAATTAAGATTATGTATGTTTTGTTACTTATTAGATATAATTTACTATTAATTTCTAAGCAGCAATATATTATTATGCTGGGATAATAAATGTATAATTTTAGGTTTAAGACCGATATTTGTTCGCCTCTAGCGGCATGAAATAGTGTTACTAAATTTTTTAAATGTACCAACTTTATGTATACCTATTTCAACAAATAAACTGATTTTGATTCTGATTCTTACTGAAATCTACTTTTGTATGTGTGCAGGTGGACAGTACACATGGAAGGTGTTCCCGGCACTCTGTATGAGGGGGAGAAATTCGTATTGCAATTCAAATTCACTAATAAATACCCTTTCGACTCTCCAGAGGTAAGCTCTAAGCACACACTTGTTGGATACTCTATAGAGCGAACTTTGACTTTGACTTTGACTTAACACATGGTTAAAACGAGACAGATTTATGTTACTCTCATAAGTCCGTCTCGTTTTAACTCTGAGTAATGTCTAAGCCAAGTCAAAGTACGCTCTATGGATCTCAGCATAAGTACGAACAGCGCAGAGCATTCCCACTAAGTTCCAATAGTCTAGTATGTGGTGACTTGTGTCAATCTATTTTCGATTTTATTTCCACGTTACTTGAGTCGATGATCGTGTGGCAGTGAAATATGCTCTGCGCTGCTAAATTTTTTCCCAATCACGCATCAGTCCAAATAACTTCATTTCTCAATCGGCGGGACCTCCCAAAACTACGCGCTTGATGCCATGGCCCCAACGGTTTCGCGCTCAAAGTCAAAATGTCATGACGCCAAATTACTAAATGGCTGTGGATTATGGTAGGCACGAAATTTGCATGGTTTAGCCTAGACAGTAGCCTATGTGTTATTCCAGACTATAATCTATATCTGTGCCAAATTTCATACAGATCCGTTCAGACATTCTGGCGTGATTTAGTAACAAACATCCATCCAACCAAACTTTCGCATTTATAATATAGATTTAAAAAAAGATACAATGGGGCTGATTCTGTAGTGCACAATCTCTAAACTTAACTAAAATTAGAGCATTACAAATATTGCTAACCCTTTCATAATACTTCCTACGGAAAGGGACAGAACTAGATTTAAAGCTGCCATTTTAGTTTAGAGATTGTGCACTACAGAATCAGCCCCAATATGTTAAAACATTAGGCATCGCATACTAATTTAGAACAGCTGTTAGATTAATTACAGAAATCTAGGTAACCTACAATGAATACCTACCACATACTGCCGTCGTCATCGACGAGACAAGAATCCTAAATCATTTGATGACATAAACATGCGGCATTCCAGACAGGCTCGGTACAGCCTTTTGCATAGGTACATTACGAATGCAATTATTAACGAACGAGCTCATTAGAAACGGTCTAGCACATTAGTGCTAAGTCCTAAAGCTTGGTTCATAATAATCCAACAATGTAACAATTTCCCTACCAACTTACAAAGGTATATATCAAGAGAAAATTTAGAACCTGGATGCTTTTTTTTAAATTAATAGACTAGCGCTTGGCTGCAATCAGACTTGCTGGAAGTAGTGATGCAGCCTGAGGCGGAGCGCGCTTGCCTCGCGCTGGAGAAGATGCATATTCACTCTTGATTTGAAGATACTAATATTTTAAGCTGATAGAAAAACGCAAGCCGGAAAGGCGTTCCATATCCAAGCGGTCGAATTAGAAACGAGGAAGCAAATCGCTTCGTACGCGTCCGTGGTATTTCATCTATATACGGATTAATTCTCTTTATAATTTAAATAATATTATGAAATAAAAAATTAATGAAACTACCTAAACCTAGTTAATATGGTATCACTCAAGGATGCACACTTATATATTTTTTTTATAGTTGCCTAATACATATATTAATTGTAGTAGTGTAGTAATATGTCTGCATATATTTTATCTTTAATTACTAGGTAATATTCTTTTAAACAAATGTATAATGTACTCGTAAAAGCAATTAAAATTTATTCAGGTATCCTAGTGTTTTTCTGCCTAAGTACATGAATTTATTAAAATCAGGTTTTATTTGGCGTGGTAGCCACTGTTTTCCGCCTGTTTTGGTCAAACTTAAGCTAGATTAAGAAATATGTAGTTAGTAGAACTTATAAACTTAAACTTTTTGAATTGAACTAAATAACTAACAGGTACAGGTACAGGTTTCGAGGGCTTACCTCCTTACCCGTGTGGGACTCGGGGCAACGTTGTGTCCCTGTGATTATCTTCAAGCCTTGTCGGCTTGAGGCTACGGGCTAATTAGTTCATCAGGCCAAACAAAAATAAGTTCCAATTTTGGCCACCGGGCCAGATAATTTGGTGGGACTGTAACTATGTATTCATATTTGAAAACACTGAGCTTTATATAAAGGCTAGGTCACACGACTACGCAAATCGCTGCGGTACGCATTGACGTGTTTCTACTGTTTGTGTAGTGAATAAAGTACTTAGACGCGAAAAAGCTGTGCCTTATAGTAGACTTCGGTTTCCCAAAAGTGCGTGAAATCTACCAATCTGCACCTGGCCAGCGTGTTAGGCTATGACAAAAACCCGTCTCATTCTGAGGGGAAACCTATGCCCAGTAGTGGGCTAACAATCGGTTGACATGTCAAAGTCAAAGCATATTTAATATTTATTCAAAATTAGTACCTACACAGTGCACTTTTTGAACGTACATTTTACAGAGTATAAGAGTGATGAACGGCATTCCGAACCAGTGGTAGATTCATTCGACTATTCATAAGCACTTGTAAAAAGTCTATTTTAATAAAAAACTGAACTTGAATTTGATGCTGATAATAATTATAGAGGTTATGAAAAAACTAGAAGCTTAATTCGCTTCATTGTCATGGACTTCCAATATCGAGGTTATCTTAAAGATACGAACTAATGCATGATACACTCAATCTATCTATAAACAGTCAACTATAGGCGCAAATAAACGAAACCCACGGTGCTGCCGCTTGAAAAATACCACGTAAGTATAGTCTAAAATAAATCTTTTGCTCCTTTTCCAGGTAACATTCATAGGTAATAACATACCGATACACCCTCACGTGTATTCGAACGGTCACATCTGCCTCTCCATACTTACGGACGACTGGTCGCCCGCGCTCTCCGTACAATCGGTCTGCCTCTCCATAGTCTCTATGCTTAGTAGCTGTAAAGAAAAGGTGAGAGATCAATCAGTCAATCAAATATGCATTTATTCAATTTAGGTACCATCTTAGACTGCATCGCCACTTACCATCAGGTGAGATCGCAGTCAAGGGCTAACTTGTAGTGGAATAAAAAAAAGGTACACTGTAGGGTACACATAGTGACGTCAATCACTTACTTATAAAACATGATGGTGATAATAATTAGTTACGGTATCTTAAATCTAAAGCTCCAAGAGGGTTCCAAACGCACCGTGGTCTGAGAAGAGCCCACAACAAACTCAGCCGGGTTTTTTTATTATCACCATCTCACATATCATCTTAACTAAGGAACTATCAGAGCCATTAGAGCAGATTATTGCCAAGTTTAAGTAATCCTTTACATGGTAATAAGATTTTTCAATGAGGTTACGTTTTACATTAACTTTGAACTTATTCAGAGACATCTTAACATGTCTTCTGGGAGCTTATTGTAGAAGCGGACACCACGGATCTATTGTTGCCTGTTATACTCGCGTGCACTCACAATACATGACTAGTCCTTTGTTGGAAAGAAATTGTCTTAAAAAAAATACGCGCCGAATTGAGAACCTCCTCCTTTTTTGGAATTCGATTAAAAATTCCGCGCGGTTGATTTCGCTGTCTGAACTAGCCCTTATAAGTTTTCTAATTGTCTATTTGATTGTGTAACCGTGATTTCTTCTTATTTTCTTCAATAAAATCATCCATATATACAAAGTTTTTTTTTAATTTATTCAGTTGTTTTATGTATTTTTCAGAAACGACCGCCGGATAATTCATTTTATGTAAAAACATGCAACAAAAATCCTAAGAAAACAAAATGGTGGTATCATGGTACGTATAATTATTTCATGATAGACTTCTATTTGACAACCACCCATACTAACAATATAAATACGAAAGTGTTTCTGGCTGTCTGTTTTATGTTGCCTTTTCATGATAAGAAATAATAATAATAAAAATAAATAAATAATTTTCAAAACTGTCATGACAAAACTAGATGATCTAGTTTTGTCATAAATATGACTAAGATAAACTCTAACCTAGACTTATTATAAACTTGGATATCTAATCTCAACCCTAACACATCACGATAACAAGCAGATTATATTATTGCTATGAGCATTTATAAAAAACAAATTATCACTAATCACTACTTAAGCAATCATACAGTTAAGAAACATAAATTTCTCATCATGTTACTTCGTCGGTCCTGCGTCTGATATCTCACCGGGCGTTTGATTGCCGTCCTATCGGACTATGCGAAAAAACTAAACAGGCATAAATTTTTGTTCCAATTTTGGCCACCGGGTCAGATTTTCTGTGGGACTATACTTCCGAATTGACCTCAATTGTGCACTATATCTCCCGCAGGACTAATTTTTGTGAAGACATGCCGTGGAGTTCATCTCAAAAACAAGACACCTACCAACACTATTCTCACAATAAATTAAAGCCCCACAAACTTACCTGACCCAGTGACAGTGTCGCTAGTAGATATAAAAAATAAAAACAAAAACTAAACAGGCATTTAGTATTTGCTTTTATTTTATTTTTCACTAGAAGATGCCCGAGACTTTGTCCGCGTGGTTTGAGGTTTTTGGTTCCCGCGGGAACACTTCCGGGATAAAAAGTAGCCTATGTCCTTCCCCGGGATGTAACCTATCTCTGTACCAAATTTCATCAAAATCGGTTGAGTAGTTGGGCCGTGAAAGCGTAGCAGACAGACAGATACACTTTCGCATTTATAATATTAGTATGGATTATACTAGAGACGCTGTCACCGGGTCAGATTAGTTTGTCGGACTATACCTAATAGTACTAACGCTATTTTATTTTTTTCAGACGACTCCGTCTAACTAATCGCGGCTATATCGACAATGGACGATAAATCTAATTTGTGATAAGTGTTATATCGATATCGATACAGTATGTTAACATGTATATACGGGGTGAGAGTGGAACCGCGGCAACGGTGCGAAATTGTGTCGAACAAGTGATGTGCTAGTGCTGCCCTCTGGTGCGATCCTTTATCTGAAATTCCAATTATTTATAATCTGTCGCTGGCATCTCAAACCTCTGTGTGTCGTCTGTGGACATTTAGTTACGACTTTTCAAGGGCTGTGCAGTAAAGGTATAGAAATTCTAACGATAGTCATAAATAAACTAGTTTGGTAATCTGATGATCTCTTAGAAACCGTCTGGGAGCATACTACCATCGCTTAAATCATTGTTTTAATATTGTTGACGTTCGTATTTTAAACTTATGATCCTTATTTTAAGGGTGTCAAGGACTCAAGGCACTTGACATAAAACTGTCATTTTGAAGTAATACTGCTTTAAGCGATGGTAGTAACTGTTGAATTACAAGTCATAAAGCAAATTAAAAAGATTTCTGTATCAAAGAAGGTACCATATCGATTATCAGTCAAATTTAGCTGTTATAACATTAAGATTCAATTTCAATTGTATGTAATGGTGACATAATTAATTGAAAAAAATTGTCTCTGACTCTATTTGTGTGATTCTAGTTCTTGCTGGTATTATAGTCCGTAGATATTGCAATATATTATATAAAACAACACGCTTTATAGCAATATGAACGATTGAAACTTGATACATCAAGGACTTTCTGAAAAAACAGGCCTAGACACACAGACAGACAAAATGGTGAAAATACTTGGGCATAGTCATTAAATTATTACTGTATTTGGACGTCTGAAGTGGGTGAGATGAATTGAAATAATCCATTACATTTATGGTTTATACAGGTCCAACATTTTAAAAATTGGAGTACCATATCATTTAGTATTAGACAATGGTAATTTTATGTTACAAAAATTAACTCTTATCTATTAATATTAATAGAAGGAAAAACTGACTGACTGACATATCAACCACAAAAACCGGTAAGATTAATTAAGTATTTAATATTAAAGTTCGCTTTACAATGTATACACAGATGAATTTGCAAGAAGAAAGTTATATCAAAGAAAGTTAAGTTGTTTATTAAGTACAAGTAACAAATGTTGAAACTTATTTGTGATTATTTAATTACTACCTTTTTAAAAGGAATTTTATAATCAAGAAAAACTCAAATATGCAATATTAGAATTAGATGGGCTATATGTATGTGATGCTGTTGTATTTATATGTTAATTTAAATGCTGTCAAAGCCCTTGGATTGTCTTCTATATGTTTTAGGCTTTCACTATGATTTGTTAGAGTGCTTTCAGATTGACTTTTCATCGGGCGTTTCTACAGCAGTCATTATATGATGAAGTCTTACAGAACTTCTATAGCGATTGTGAACATAAATAAATCCATACTAAAAATATTATAAATGCGAAAGTATGTCTGTCTGTCTGCTACGCTTTCACGGCTCAACTACTCAACCGATTTTGATGAAATTTGGTACAGGGATAGGTTACATCCTGGGGAAGCACAAAGGCTTTTAATCCGGGAAAATTGATGAGTTCCCGCGGGAATCAAAATCATCAATCTACGCGGGCGAAGTCGCGGGCATCATCTAGTTATTATATAAAAAAATATAGATTGTGTAAACGCGCGTTTCCGGTGCCGGTCTGAAAGCGCCCTAACAATCAGAAATTTATTTGTGTACTTTAAAAAGACCCTAGTAAATTATTTTTTTAAGTTTACTGTATTATTTTGATGCTATGTATTAATAAAGAAATTGTTCATATTATTAAACTTTTTTTATTAAAATTGTTAAACTGAGCAAAGAGTTTTAAAAGTGAAATATCATATCATTATTGAAATATAATTTTTCATAGCAATTTCCACCCTTAAGATAACTATTCGATATTTTATCTAAAGTGTAGATTAGAGATGAAACGGATATCCAGTAACTATCCGGTATCCGGCCTATCCGGCGTAAATTTACTGTCCGGCCGGATACCGGATAGTAAGTCAAGATCCGGCCGGATACCGGATGTTCAAAAACTACGACAATTTCTTAAAATCAACTTTAAAACAAGTTTTTGTGAGGGAAATAATTAGAAAACGGGTTATAATTATGATGTCTTTTATTTATAACTGAAAAGTTACAAAATCTCACAGGTTTGTTTTCCAAAAAACTTAGTTTTTTTTGTCTTAAATTACAGTCAAATCACGCACTTTAGGTACTCATAGTAAACAACAAATTTTCGCCACTCATAATGCCACCGGCCTCGAACACTCATGATGGCACCCGAAACTGCCCGAATTGATTCTATAGCTTTCACTGTACCTGTGCGGCGCTAAACTTGTCACGACCTGCTACGAGACCACGGGCCGGATATTCGGCCATCCGTTTCATCTCTAGTGTAGATACAAAATGTGGCCAATTCTGTATAACCCAATCTCTAAACCAAAATGACAGCTTTAAAACTAGTTCTGTCCCTTTCCGCAAGGAGTATTATGAAAGGGTTACCAATATTTTTAATGCTGTCATTTTAGTTTAGAAATTGTGCACTACCAAATCAGCCCCAATAAACACTTAAAATAATCGATGTGTAATCAATAAAATAAACAATGCGTTTAAGTATGTACGATACCCTAAACGTACGAGAATAGATACAAGAAATTGAGCTCTAATTCAATGCTGTTATGGTTTATTTTGCTTTGACGCCGAACTTTGACGATTTGATCGACAATTCTTACATAATCGCACCTCAGGTATGGTGTCAATTAATGTTGTAAAATGCAATTAGGGCTGACGGATACGTTCACTCTTGTTCATTTTCCACCAACAATCGGATAGACGGCCTCGATGTACCGAATTAGTTTTTGATTGTCTTTTTGTAGTACCTACGTGTGCGTTTCTATATTGCTATATGTATGTATAATGTTTTGCAGAGTAAAAAATCAGAACCTACTTGTTTACTTTTTTTTAGTTAATTCACAGACTATAATATACTATACCATATTTTGACGATCTCCTTGGCGCAGTGTTGAGCGCTGTAGCCGTAACGTGGAAGGTTGCGGGTTCGATCCCCGGCAGGGTCAATTTGGGAATTTATAATTTCTGAATTTTCTGTCTGGCCTGGTGGGAGGCTTCGGCCGTGGCTAGTTACCACCCTACTGGCAAAGACTTACCGCCAAGCGATTTAGCGTTCAGGTACAATGCCGTGTAGAAACCGATTAGGGGATGTTAACCCGCTACCATCCTAGACTGCATCATCACTTACCATCAGGTGAGATCGCAGACAAGGGCTAACTTGTAATTGATTTTTAAAAAAATAGACAAACTAAATAATAAATATGCAATTTTAGTCACCCAGGCTAATTAAGTCGGTGGGACTATAAAAGCATTGAGTGAGCGTGTCCGTACCTACCACGGATCAACCAAGTAGTACCTACAGAACTATTGATAAATGCAATATAAACAAAGAAATGCTTTTGATCACGTATAAATATATTATTTAATAGAATAAACATTTCAATACTAACGTGTCTACATTATTTTAGAACTACGAGTGAAGGCGCGCGCACATTTATGCTAGTGTCGCATAGATTCGCATTTTTTAAAGTATTTTACAGGAAGAAGTGTAAAGTGCAAGTGAATTGATGCGTATGAATTCACTTATTGTTGCACCTATGCATACCCTTTTTCAATAGATAATAAGCTATTATTATGACAAAATGTTTTTCTATGTCAAGGTGGGCCCGGGGCCGCATCGCGAGTCCCGACGCATCGCAATAATCCTCTTGAATTACTTCGTACACTTTGTACTTACTCATGCATAAACAAAAGAACGAAATAAAATACGAAACTCGTAATAAATTTAATTTAATGTTACAACCTATAAATTACAACTTGAGAGTCAGAAATATTTACAATATTTGCTATATACCAACATAATGATTATGTACAAAATCATAGTCAAATTTACTTAATTTTAAATTGATAAAATATGAGATCTCATCCATACATTTTCCTGTGCCTTATTTAATTAAACTGCATTCTTTCAAACACTGAACTTCCACAGACATACGTATTGCAGAGCAGTTTAAGTTTTTTACGTTGCTTTGGATTTCAGTATGAGTGTGTCACTTGAGGACTGCATTTCTACTATCTGATGTGGAATACTGTGCTTTTTCAACAATACTAAAATTATTCTATTATGCAGCAAACTTTAAATTAAAATCAAAGAACGAGCTTATTAAATGGGCCAAAACAGACAAATCTGGTTATATGACCGGCTCAGTTAAGTTTTTTTTTAATATTTTTATTTTTAATACTAATTAATGTTTCCTTTGAGGGAAATTTCATATCTTCAATATTTAAAATACTTTTCCTCTGTGGCCCGTTCCTTTTTTCCACCCTGTATAGATCAGACTGAAACTGAGTTTTTATACTGTTCACATGATAGTGCGCATACTTTAATACTACTTATTTATGAATCAGCCTTCTTAGTGATCGTTCATTTTTTGTAACCAACTCGTCTTTGAGCGGCGATACCTATGCGGTTGGCCAACTGACAGACCGCCGTCACCATTCTCACTGAGAGAACCCTACACACACCAAATACTGAATCAGCCTTCCTAGCGATAGTAACCCAAAAGTACGGCTATCTCTTAATCTAAACGTACGATTCACCAGTGCATCAACAGGAGATGTTGACACGACAATACACGATTGTAACGATCTTACCAAATAGAATTGTCTGTTTTTGTGCATTATAGAGAATTTTGCTTCTTGTTTCTGGATCATCATGGACTTCCGCAAAGTAACAACTTCTTCGATCCAAAACTTTAAATTCTCTTAGGCATAAAAGGACAAATTTTATCTTGGTCCTGTAAATATAGTTCTAGTTTTTGTTTTCTATTATTTATAATATCGTATAATTATTCACGTAAATTAAATCATTACTATATATTTTACCAACAACCACAATATAATAAATTAATTTTAAGATACAAAATATTTACATTCCAACCAAAAAACGTGTCTAATTTTATTCTACACATTTTTTTTTCAAAATATATTCTGTGTGACCTTCGTTTTGTACAAAAAAAATACATAATGACCACTCATCAATAATTACTAGTCACTGATACTCAAAATAAAACAACTGACAGATTATTATCTGTTGTCCTGCGGAGTGAGCGACGAAAGCGACGCGACGTGATACTTTACAGAAATTGACAAAATCTACGCGACAATGTAGTCGACGTAAAGGGTCAGCTGTTACAGCTACAGTTTGATAGTGTCGCGTCGCGTCATATCGAGTCGCGTTGTCGCCTACGTCGCTGACCCGTTTTCCTACGTGAGCGACAGAATCGACGCGACGCGATGCAACGCCATAGAAAACAGACTTATTTACGCGACAACGTCTGTGACCCGTTGTCTTAGTATAGATAGCGATAGAACCGACGCGACGCAACGCAACGAGATTCGACACCATAGAAAATTACAGACGCGACAACTTAGGGAATGTGAAGGGTCATGTATGTTTGATACTGTCTCGTCCCGTTGCCGCGTTTGTCGCTCACCTAGGAGAATGCACTATTGTATACAACATCCCAACGCTTGTTCTGTTGCTCACCTAGGACAGTGGGTAACAGCCTTATGAAGTGGCCACAAATTTTGGCAACTTACTCAAATAATACTCATGGTCAAACCTAGTTACCAATATACCATCTGTTATTTTAACCGCACCATTTGCAGAATAATCAATGTCCCGCCCCTTAATCGTTGTCATTTTACCGTTAACTGCTTTAATTATCGCATTACCCGCACATAAGTCCCACTTTTTAATAGCTGTTGCGTGTAAATACACGTCAAACTCTCCGTTGACCACACTCATCACTTTGTCGCCTGCGCCAGCCGCAGGGGTCACTGTTGTTTTAATGCCAAACGCCGCATTGGCTATGTCTGAAACTTTGCCTGGATGAGAACGGGATACAACAACTCTGGGGTGCTCTTTGTTTTCTTCCATCTGAAAGTGTAATTAAAAGTCTATTAATGAGATTTAAAAGTGCTTGTAAACTTTACAGTGAATCATATTGTCTTTGAAATAAATTTAGTCATTGTTGTCAACCGATTGACATCCACTAGTCATAGTCTCGACTTGGAGTTCTTAAATGCAGCTGGCCGTAATGTAATTAGGCAGTCATGGTACGTTGTTAAACACTAAATGAAACACTGGATTGTACCAGAATTAAATCTGGACATACCCATACACTCTACATTGATCAAATACATATACCACTTGAGTGTTTTTATGAAATGAATAATATGATGAAATTGTACTCCATTTGAAAGTGTCTCTCCAGTTTCATCATAAACCAATAAATACATACTTCCATACTAATATTATAAATGCAAAAGTGTATCTGTCTGTCTGTCTGCTATGCTTTCACAGCCCATCTCTTCAACTGATTTTGATTAAATTTGGATAGATTGTATCCTGGGGAACAACATAAGTTACTTTTTATCCTGGAAAATTCAAGTCAAACGGAATCAAATCATTCCGTCAGAATCAAAAAAATTATCTGTTCAACCGATTTTGATGAAATTTGCTAAACAGATAGGTTGTATCCCGGGGAAGGACTATTTACCCTGGAAAACTTCAGAGTTCCCGTGGTAATCAAAAAACCTTAATCCACATGGACAAAGTCGTCGGCATCATTTAGTATTGCCATATGTTTGTCTTTGTGGGTGCATCACTGCAAGCATTGCTGCGGTAACAGCGCTCAACGTGACATTGCACTCTCCACGCAATGCATCTCCCTGAACAAGCTGCAAGGCTGTTAGTACTTACATGTTGTATATTAGCTATGTTGGTGGAAGTCTTCTTGGTCTCCCAGCCCCAATACGTGCGACTGGTGAAGGGATAATGTATCACCCCAACTATTGGCACTCCGTTGATTGCTACGCAGACCATTGTTGTCACATACTTGTACAGACCCTCTGCAAAACAATTAAAAAATTATTATCCATACTAATATTATAAACTAGCAGATACCTGCGAGATTTTTCGGGTTAATATATTATAGCCTATGATACTCACAAACAATGTGGCTTTCTATTGGTACCAGAATTTTCATAATTGGTTCAGTAGATCCAGAGATTACCCCCTACAACGTCACAAACTCACAAAATACCTCTTTATAATATTAGTATAGACCTGAAAGCTTGGATGGATGGATGTTTGTTACTCAATTGCACCAAAATGACTGAACCAATCTGCATGAATTTTAGCACAGATTGATCAAGTCTGGATTAGCACTTACGCTATTTTTTATCCCAGAAAATTAAGGAGTTCCAGCGGGAACCACAAAACCTCAATTCATGGGGACAAATTCGCGGGTATCAGCTAGTAATATTATAAATGTGAAATGGGGTCAGCAGTCTGCAATTCACAGGCCATCTCTTATACCAATTTTGACAAAATTTGGTATAGACATAGGTTGTATTCCAGGGAATAACATAGACTACTTTTCATCCTGGAAAATCAAGAGTCCCTACAGAATCAACCTAAATCCACCCAGACTTAGTTGTGAGTACCATTGTCTTAAATTATAATTATTAATATTATTGCATGTTTCAATTAAAGCAATTCCACCAAGCCATGAACAAATAAAACAATTTTCAATTAAAGTACCTGTGTATTCTTGTGTAGCATCCAAAGGATCAATCCACAGTGTCACATCTTTGATAAATACATGTTCATCATTCAAATGATCTATTATCCTATGTTCCGAAGGAATCGAGTCGATGTCTATCTTTTCTTGATGCTGGCAATTCGGGTCATCTTTGGAATGCTCTTCCGATATTATTTTTAACTTAGGAAACGTGTTTTGTAGACTAAAATACATAGCGCAGTGGGAAGCGTAGTCTGCATCTGTCACAGGGTCGTTAGCACCTTCCTGGGTCTTTCCTTTACTTTTCATATTCAAGTCATGGTTCTTACCCTCAGCGACCTTCTTACCACCCCGCTCTGCCGCATAAATAGCTGCTTTTAACAAAGATTTTATGTTCACTAAATCAGTTTTGTCAGCCGGATACCCCGAACTTCCAGATCTCCAATAAACTATGAGGAATAGAATGAAAATTATTGTAAAACAAGCGAATTTGTTCAACCTTAAAGTGCCGCCGAAATTCATTACGAATTTAATTCACTATTTTGGTGTTTTGTTGATGTGGAAAATTATTTTCATTTCAAAAGCATTTTTTTGTCAAAATGTAACGTCACTTCGACGTGTGAGTGTGACGTTTGATGTCAGTTGACAGTTTGACATTTTTACAATTTTATTTTTAGCAATTGTGTACTGCATCATGATCTGTGTTGGAATTTATTAAAAAATAATTAGTAGTAATTTAATTAATTTAATTTAATTAACGTTTAGTCTATAAGTTTTTATTATATCTCGTAATTTTGTTTTAAATGAATAAATATATAATAAGATAGATTAGTAGTATAAATACTATATTCCTTGGAATTCATGGAGGTTTTGTTACCTCCATGTTGGAATTCTTACTCTATGTTTACGGAAAAGTACTCTGTGGTTTACGCACGGTCAAAAGGTTTACGGTCAAAAGCTCAGTGCTCAGGTTACGTAAAATACTATAATATGTTACTTATCTCTGGTAAAATACCTGATCTGTGGCTGCTGTGGCTCAGGTCAAAAGTCAGGCTCAGAAGGACTGGAATCCAGAGCTGTTAAACCAGTTAAATAATAAAAAAAAAAGGTCAAAAGTCAAAAATCAAATCTTCTAGTTCGGTGTTCTAGTTTTTCTGGTCGGTGACTCGGTGTCAAACACTTTTTTTTCTGGTCGGTGGTCAAACAGAGGTGTCAAAAATGATAAAAATTATTGCAAAGTTTTGATTGCATGGGCGAGAAACTGGAAGTGGAATCTTATTACTTGTTAGGGTGCTTGTTAGTCGTTATTGAGTGCGAGAGGAAGTTTGTTTAAATTAACCAAAATGATTTTAATGGATATCTACGATACCGTAAGTCTAACCTTACTTTTGTATGTAGGATAAATTTTACCAAGTTTTGATAAACTTTTTAAGATTTATACCTATATGATTTTTACTTATTTTAGGCTAGCTGGTGGACTTTAGTTATCGCTGCACAAGTAGTAATCGGTTCAATATATTTTTTATGGTTGAGAAAATCGAAGAAACCTGAGGACCGATTGACCAAGAAAAAACTGCTTGAATGGAACCCGTTACCGTTGGTTGAAGAAGATTTTACTGTCCCAGAGCCTCCGTTGATGGGAAAAATTGATGAGAATGTCCTCAATGTGGGCGCTACCAGCTTTCTTTGCCTGGATAAAGAACCTTCGATCATGGAGCGAGCTATACAGTCTCTGCATAAGTACGGCGTGGGGTCATGCGGTCCCCGCGGGTTCTATGGCACGATAGATGTGCATCTAGAGCTGGAGGAGAGATTGGCAAAGTTCATGCAGGTGGAGGAAACCTGTGTATACTCATATGGATTTTCAACAGTAGCTAGTGCTATCCCAGCTTATGCTAAGAAAGGGGATATCATTTTTGCGTAAGTATTTATTTTGGCGTATTTTAATTCAAATTAGAATTATATCTCTAAAAACTAAAATATCTTTTACAAAGTTATTTTTATTAGCGGTTTGATTTAGATAAAAACTAAGTACTAGACTGATTATTATTATTTTTTTTTTTTTTTTATTGCGTGATAGGCTTGCGCTTGACGACAATCATGCTTAGTGCAAAGCAATGATGAGGTCTAGGTTGGAACGCGCTTGCCTAGAAGATGCCTATTCACTCTTGCCTTGAAGGTACTTAAGTTATAAGTGTCAGGAAACACGTGCGCTGGGAGGGTGTTCCACACCCTAGCGGTTCGTATCAGAAACGTGGAGCAAAAACGCTTCGTGCGAGCAAATTGGACGTCAACCACATAAGGGTGCCAACGCTCACGGTTTCTCGCTGTTCGAGTCTAATGTATCGAGTTGGTACTTGGCGGATCCATCCCAAAGGTGACAGCAGTACTCCATGCCAGAACGAACTTGTGCCTGATAAAGAGTGAGGCGCTGTTCCGGCGTGAAGTACCGCTTCACCTTGTTCAGGATACCAAGTTTTTTGGCAGCTGTTTTGGCCTTTGACTCGATACATTTCCCGAAATTGATAATCAAGCATATTACTTAAATATTTAATTTGTTCAGATTTTAGACTTCAGATTTGTTAGTATAGAATAAATTTTCTTGCATTTCATAAATTTGTATAGTTAATTTCAATTTCAACTAATCATCATTCACCTGGGTCACAGCTGAAAACCAGTGTCTTGCTTTGCATGCATTTATGGACATATGAAGCAGGATTTATCATAAAGGGTGTTACATTTGTATCTAGTTTTGGCTATGACACCACTGGTGAATAAACTATTATTCTTTCATTCGGCTGAGTTTGTTGTGGGCTCTTATGGTGAGATCTATAGAGCGTACTTTGACTTAGCTCAGATTTTACTCAGAGTTAAAATGAGATGGACTTACGTGAGCTACATAAATCTGTCTTGTTTTAACCATGTCTTAAGTCTGAGCCAAGTCAAAGTACGCTCTATGGATCTCAGCCTTAGACCAGTATGGCTAGCATGCGCACTACGAGTAAAATTATGTCTACCCGTTATCTCTCTCTGTCTACCGAAGCTAACATGGCTAACTTGTCTCATTACGTCAAAAGTAGAGATAAAAGTAATATTTCTTATCTGTGGTATCTTTCTCTAAGAAACTTTACATGTCGACAATTTTTTTCTTGTAATATACCGTATTTCGTGCATGTTAGGGTAAATGAAAAAGCCAGCAACGACAACATGTCTCTCTCGTCGCGAGATAATGTCGTTGTGCGCATGCTAAGCACACAGGGCGTGCTTGAAACCCTCATAGCTTTAATTTTAAGATAGGTACCAATGTTAATTAGCACCATTACAGTGTACCTACTGTGTTTTGTTTTGAATAAGTTCACTTATGTTTACATACTTTGACTTTTGACTTTGTAACACAAAGTTTGTAAGTTGGACAGAGCATGGAATTTATTTTTATTGTTTAGGTAGCTGAGAATAAATTCTCCCTAGGTTTTTATTTTACTAGTTGGGAATGGGAAAAACCCATAGTTATATTATATCATATTATTCAGTGATTTTCCTTTGCACAACAGGAAACTTTATAAATAAGAACAGGACAAAAGATTTATTTTTGTCTTGTCCAGGTCGTTATTAATAATGGATATTCCATAACTACCTCAACTAATTAAACTATTTTACCTCATAATTATACAATCTTATTATTCCAAATGTCCCAGTAATGTTTTGTTTTGTGGATATTTTTTTCATTTCTTACAACATTAAAAACTGATAGTAGATATTCTACCACTAAATTATCTATTTAGTGGTAGAATATCTACTATCAGTTTTTAATGTTGTAAGAAATGAAAAAAATATCCATACTTACTTACTTACTTACTTACTTACATACTTACAATTCTAGAAAATATTTTTCACTAGCTGATGCCCGCGACTCCGTCCGCGTGGTTTAAGTTTTTTTTTATTCCTGCGGGAACTCCTTAATTTTCCGGGATAAAAAGCAGCCTTTGTCCAGGTCCTCAACTATCCCCATGCCAAAAATCACGCTGATCCGTTGCTCCGTTGCGGCGTGATCGAAGGACAAACCAATAAACCAACAAACAAAAACACTTCGTATTTATAATATTAAGTATTTCCGGGATAAAAAGTAGCCTTTGTCACTCTCCAGGTCCTCAACTATCCCCATTCCAAAAATCACGTCGATCCGTTGCTCCGTTGCGACGTGATTGAAGGACAAACCAACAAACAAACACACTTTCGCATTTATAATATTAGTATGATAATAATATAAGTAGTAACTGGAATTAACATTTCTTTACAATCCTTTGCAATTCATTGATTATCCTGTATGAAAATTTGTCTTTGAAATGCAAGCTTGCTCTATGCCCAGTGAAATGCCCCCTGTGTGAGAGGCCCCTGCTCTGGCTAGTCAAAAAAACAACCCCCTGATTGTGTAAGAAAATCGTAATCACAAACGTTTGTTAAACCGACTGAGCACAATACCTAAAATAAAAAACGTATACTTAATTTGAACTGTTATAAGAGTTCATAGATGCCTACCTACATGTTTTTTTTTATTGAGAGATAGGCTTGCGCTTGACGACAATCATGCTTAGTGCAAAGCAATGATGAGGTCTAGGTTGGAACGCGCTTGCCTAGAAGATGCCTATTCACTCTTGCCTTGAAGGTACCTAAGTTTGAGAAGATCGTTGATGTGCAGCAGGAAGAGTATTGCGGAAAGAACAGACCCCTGAGGGACACCGGCATTAATAGCCATTAGCCATTTATTTATTTTTTATTTATTAGGTCAGAAGAGCAGCCGTCAACGACCACTCGATGTCAAAAAGCATGGATGAACTCCTTAAACAGTTTGAATAATATGTTTGTCAAATGATTGTCGATTTTCTGATTAGGGGTACTATTTAAGTAAAATGTCATCCACCACTACAGCCCATTAACGTCCGGCTGCTGGGCACAGGCATCCACTCTCATAGGAGACACGTAATTAGAGCTTAAACCTACCATGCTGCTCCAATGAGGGTTGGCGGGCTTTAACAACTATTATCATGTTAGTGGTAATAACTGGGACAAATGGCTTAACGTGCTCTCCAAGGCACGGAAAAACCACGTGAAACACCGCCAATTTTCTAACTCCGGGCTAGTACTGAGAATTTCTTGTTAGGAAAAACCCAACACTTAATTATGGCCCGACCCGGGAATTGAACACGGGACCTCGTCGGCCGCAGTCGATCATGCTAACCACTAGACCGACGAGGCAGTTTAGCTGTCATATCCCTTCCAAATTAGTTTCACCTCCACATCATCCTTACCTCCATCATCCATGTTAAACAGCAGTCAATAAAAGCAATATTTGTTCTCAACAGGGATGAAAAAGTATGGTTCGCCATACAAAAAGGCATAGACGCCTCACGTAGCACCGTCAGATACTTCCGGCACAATGACATGAAAGATCTGGAGCGCCAGTTGGAGCAGGCGGCTCAAAACAAAGAACTTAACCCTAAGAGAAGGGCCTTCATGATAGCGGAAGCTATTTACTACAATACGGGTAAAATGTGCCCCTTAAGGAAGTTGGTTGAGTTGGCTAGGAGGTACAAGTTGAGGATTATCCTGGATGAAAGTTTGTCTATTGGGGTAAGTTTCATTCATTCATTCATTGTCGTTGAGTTGTAGAGAATATGAAATGAAATGAAATTATTTATTTCATGTAAGACTACTTGTGCAAATCTGATTCTACTGAGAAGTATCAGCAAGAAACTCCTTAGTAAGAATATTAGTGAGATGGTGATAAAAAAAACCCGGCTGAGTTTGTTGTGGGTATTTCTCAGACCAGGGCGCGTTTGGAACCCTCGTAGCTTTAGTTTTAAGATACCGTTACCCATTATCACCATCATGCTTTCAAAGTAAGTAATTTTTAGACGAAAATAAGTGTACCTACAGTGTACCTACCTATATTTAATAAATGAATTGAATCTTGAATCTTGAAAATCTTGAAACTCAGCAGTTGCTCTTTTTATGAACAGCAAAATATTACACTTTGTAAACAATATACAATGCATATACTCGTATGTTACGTACCAAGTATTACACTGACTTGTGTGTTGCCAGATGCGAAGCCGGTTGCTTCCATACAACTTTGTCATTGAGAAAATCATCAATAGTATAATAACCATGACTTAACAGATGCTGTTTAACACAGTCTTTAAATTTATTCAGTGGCAAATCCAGAAACCTTTGGTACCATGTTATAGAAGCGTACACTCGACACCATAAAGGTCCCTATAATATAATACAAAATATGAGTGAATACCATGAGTGATTCAGTCTCTCCTACCGAATGGTTCTATATCTTGAAAAGACATAAAAATTGGGTATTATTTTGACAACTAACTACGTCATCAAAGTTCGACTTACTTTTTTTCAATAGTTATTCAACATAGACTAGCAGAGGACGTGAATATTACAACTTTTGGGAAATCCTATATGTAATAGTCACTACTTATTACAGTCGGAAATACGTTCTTTCCTATCCTTTGATGACGTCACAACTTTGTATTTCATACAAACTTCCATACTAGAAGCGCGTTTTTAAGTTTGATAAAGAGTTGCTGATTTCATCATCCATATTGTCATGACAGCTGGGTCAGTCATTTGTATGGGTGTTTCAGTTTCAGTTTCTTTATTATTGCAATTCCACAGTTACATTATTTCTTAATTAACATATTATAGTCATTAGTAAATAAAGCATGCTATGGATACCCAGTTTGGGTGTGGCAACAGAATAGTACATGGTGGTAGGGAGACCGGTGTTAACCCACTATTGTGTATACTTACCCTGTTGTAATATTTTTGTATCATGTAATATTTAAGTTTATTATATATACCTATTATAAGTTTAGGTTAAAATTGAACTAATCACTAGTTAGGCTAAATCGTAGTTAAATGAGTACCTCACTGGTACTTAATAAAGGTTTTTTTTACATTTGGTAACTACTCTAATTAGGTCAAGAATTTAGGATGTTCTACGCTCCTATCAATTTGTGGTCGATAATGAAGTGTTAATAGAAGTCAATATGCACACCAAATCGAGCTAAGTGTGTTGTATACTCCTACAAACTTATTTGACCAGTGGCAGAGTCGTTAGTAGATATGAAAAGACTAGCGAATGCACGCGACTTCGTCTGCGTGGTGTGAGGTTTTTTGGTTCCCGCGGGAACTTTAAATTTCCGGGATAAAAAGTAGCCTATGCGCTATTCCAGTACCAATATGTGTGGATGTATGGATGTTCGTTACTCAATCACGCCCCAACGGCTGAACGAATCTGGATGAAATTTTGCACAGAGATAGATTATAGTCTGGATTTCCCGCGGGAACAAAAAACCTTAATCCACACGGACGGAGTCGCGGGGGCATCAGCTAGTAAGTAATATATCAATCACATCTATTATTCAAACAAGGTCCTAGACCGAACATTTGAATAATAGATGTGATTTTCATATTTCATATTAAAAAAATTGTGCTCTGGAACTTCATAACCTTGTTCCTCCTTCTCCTTTCTTCCACAGAACAGCGAGAAACCGTGAGCGTTGGCACCCTTATGTGGTTGACGTCCAATTTGCTCGCACGAAGCGTCTTTGCTCGACGTTTCTGATACGAACCGCTAGGGTGTGGAACGCACGTGTTTCCTGCCACTTATAACTTAAATACCTTCAAGGCAAGAGTGAATAGGCATCTTCTAGGCAAGCGCGTCCCAACCTAGACCTCATCACTGCTTTGCACTAAGCATGATTGTCAATAGCGCAAACCTATCCCGCAATAAAAATAAAAATAAATTGTATTAAAAAAAAGATCAAATTTGCAGGTGATCGGTAAGAACGGGCGTGGTCTAACGGAGCACCTCAACGTGCCGCGCGATGAGATAGATCTCATAGTTGGCTCGCTGGAGCACTCCTTCGCTACCATCGGCGGTTTCTGCGCCGGAACACACTACATTGTGGAGCACCAACGGCTCTCCGGACTAGGTATAAAAAAATCAAATGCTTTTCATTCGAATAAACTTTTTCTAAATCCATACTAATATTATAAATGCGAGTGTCTGTCTATCTGTATGTCTGTTACGCTTTACCAATTTTTGTCAAAATTGGCCGAGCGGCCCAACTGCTTCCCGTTTCAAAAAGTCCCCGCGGGTTATATAAAACATCAATCCACGCGGACGAAGTCGCGGGCACCATCTAGTCATACTAATATTATAAATGCGAAAGTTGTTTGTTGGTTTGTCCTTCAATCACGCTGCAACGGAGAAATGGATCGACGTGATTTTTGGCATGGGTATAGTTGAGGACCTGGAGAGAGACATAGGCTACTTTTTATCCCGGAAAATAGAGGAGTTCTCGCGGATATCCAAAAAAACTTATTCCACGCGGACGAAGTCGCGGGCATCAGCTAGTATAATATAAAAGGAAAAGGTGACTGACTGACTGATCTATCAATACGTTATAATAGCTACCAGTATGCCGAATTTCAGCCTGTTCCGTCCAGTTTTTTAAGCTGTGTGTTGATGGATCAGTCAGTCAGTCACCTTTTCTTTTTACATATTTAGATTTCAAGCTATAGGCGTCTGAATAAAAAAGATACCTGCTATATTATGACGTCAATATTGTTTCCCCAGCTTTAAGGAAATCAACACTTAAACGTGGTAATAAGGAAAATGTGGATTATATACACGATATTCAAAACCACAGATTTTGTACAAAGCACAAATACCTAAATCCATAATAAGTATCACACTATATTTAACATTACTAGCGGATGCCCGCGACTCCATCCGCGTGGATTGAGGTTTTTTAGTTCCTCTTTAATTTTCCGGGATAAATAGCCTACGTGGTATTCCAGACAAGTATATTTGTGCCAAATTTCATACAGATCCGTTCAGCCGTTCTCAATGTTTGTTACTCAATCACTCAGCGCGATTGAGTAACAAACATCCATCCATCCAAACTTACGCATATATAAGCTTATTAGTATAGAAGTATGGTTATGGGAATCGGACTTACCTATCTGAGTTATGGGGCCGATTCTATTGTCTCTAAACTAAAATAAACATTAAAAATATTGCTTACTCTTTCCTAATAATCTGTGCAGAAAGGGACAGAACTAGATTTAGAGGTATCGAAACATTAAAAATATTGCTTACTCTTTCCTAATAATCTGTGCAGAAAGGGACAGAACTAGATTTAGAGGTATCAGTTTGAGATTGTGTTATACAGAATTGGCCACATTGCCTGTGTTATGGTTTACAGTTTATAACTTTGATCTCACCAACAAAACCGCTATTGTTCAGGTTACTGCTTCAGCGCTTCATTGCCCCCGATGCTGACGGAAGCCGCCATCGCCGCACTGGACATCCTCGAGGCGAAACCGTCCATCATCAGTGAACTGGTCGAGATCTCCGCCAAATTGAACAGGTATTTGAAGGGTTAATTTAAAAATACTAATCTATACTTACTAATATTATAAACTTTGGATGTAATGTATGGATGTTTGTTATTGAATCACGAAATTTGGACGAAATTTGGCACAGATATACCTAGATTATAGTCTGGAATAACACATCGGCTACTTTTATCCCAGAAAATTAAGGAGATCCTGCGGGAACCACAAAACCTCGATCCCCACAGGCACCAGTTAGTAAATTATAAATTATTTATTTATTTCATGTAGGACCACTTTTGTCACTTATGATACGTCAGGATTCTACCACCGGTTCGGAAAAATTATTCTACTGAGAAGAGCCGGCAAGAAACACTCAGCAGTTGCTCTTTTCTTAAAAAGAAAAATGTTACATTAAGTAAACAATAACTTTGTAAACATCGATATAAATATATGTAGGTACTAGATGGGCCTTTTCATAGAAAAAAGTTGGGCGTCCGACTTGTGGTGCATGCCCCTCACCTGTATAAGCCTGTTCACCATAGCGCAGTCCCGCTTTTCAGACTAGATGGCGTTAGTAAAATAAGTCCACATTCTTTGTTTCACAGGGCTTGTCTATGCAAATAGAGGTTGTTTGTAAATAAATAAAATACCATTTTCTTTATTCCAGGGCCCTCGAAAACCTGAATCACTACACATTCAGCGGAGATGAACTCTCGCCAGTGAAGCATATCTACCCCAAAACCAAGCTCTCATACGAAGCCAAAGAAGCCTGCCTTCGAAAAATCACTAAATACTGTCTCGACAAAGGCTTCGCCTTTACTGTAGCGGCGTATATAAAAGACAGTGAGGTCAACTGTCCAGAACCTTCCATTAGGCTAGCGGCGAGTAGGAAACTTAATGATACAATCATAACACAAATTTGCGATTTATTGGACAAAGCGTATGTGGATTGTATGCCTTTAAACAGTTAGACTGAAAGAGAATTGGCCTAAAACCGCAATTGGATTGGGTATTTGACAACTGGTCAAATCAGCAACTTTTTTTCAAACGTCAAAACGCGTTCTTAGTATGGGATTTTATAGGTATGTTCCGATATACACTGCGAGCACTGTTCAGTGCTCTTACTTGGGAGAAATTCGTTCCGTTATGGACTGAGAGTATACTGCCGCAGTATCCTAGGGAAATATATGACGTGATAAATCGTCGCCATTTTTGTACTGTGAGCACTGGCGTTTTCGAGGTAAGGTGCTCTCCGCGTTCCGTTTTAAACAGTAACCTGTATAGCTAACTATACCTATAGGAACGGCTTCGCAGTATACTAAATTGGGTATTTGACTACTAGTGAAATAAATTATTTTATAGTGATTATTAAATAAAGGATCTCCCAAAAGTTGTAATATCCACGTCCCCTGATAGTTTAATTTTGAATAACCATTTTAAAGTATCGATTAAAGTAAAAAAAGTGCGTCGAACTTGGATGACGTCACAACTTAAAATTTCATACAAAATCCATACTAAGCACGCGTTTTGACGTTTGAAAAAAAAGTTGCTGAATTGACTAGTTGTCAAATACCCAATTGACGTCACACCTTACAATGCTCGCAGTGTATATCGGAACTATATGAAATATTGAATAGTGACGTCATCAAAGTTCGACGCACTTTTTTACTTTAATCGGTAATTTAAAATAGTGGATATTACGACTTTTGGCAGGTCCTCTATTTAATAATCATTAAAAATAATTTATTTGACTAGTTGTCAAATACCCAATTCTTGATCAACGGACCCGTACGACTACGGATTTCGCATGTCACGGTCAAACAGTTAAGACTAAGGCCCAATAATTTATATTAGTCTACTAACGTTTAACCTACTTTTATTTTGTATATTTTCTATCTTAATTTCGTTTTCTTCGGCCCATAGTGAAATTTAACATTATATTGCAAGCTGTGGCAACCTCTAAGTGGGTTTGCCACAATGCATATTATTATATAGCTATCTTTTTCCTGTTAATGTATTGTAACCTGTTGGATGTCCTCAAATAAATAAATAAAACTGATGTTGTATAGGAATTCGTGGAGTTGGAAAAATCTGCCCTTGTATGCCAAAATTTGGCTTACCACACACTTTAGTCAAATGACTGATCGTTAATGGCGAGGATAGGCCTTGTCTTTTTTTTTCAGGCAAAGTTTTAAGAACGTTGCCTTGACAGTCAAATTTTTTTTATGGTAATGTGCACATAGTAACACATTTTATTAAAACATTCCTCTAATATTACATAGACATCTTTAGCCAAAGACATGTATTTATTAAAATAAATTGAATAGTTATATTTAAAATAAATAACAACACGAAAATAATATTTATATAAAAACCTGAATAATATTTTAATTTATTTATTAGGGCACAAACAAAACTTATCTCAAATCAAAATAAATTTACTTATTATAATAATTATTTTTGTTTTAATCTCTATACTCACCATTCGGAAATAAATATATAAATCATTATTTTGTAATTTAAGCAAATTTTTCTGATACAGATGTTGAAATTTATTTTTAATACTTAATGCTTTAGTTTGAATAGTACCTACTTACTACATTGCACGTGAATTAAATGTTAAACTGAATAAATTATTGATTTATTTTAATTATTAAATAATTTGATTTTTATTTCTTCTAATCCCTACCTTAATGAACACAATATATTAGGAACTAGATGATGCCCGCGACTTCGTATGCTTCGATTAAGTTTTTTTAATTCAGCGGGAACTCCTTAATTTTCCGGGATAAAAGTAGCATGTCCTGCCCTCAACCTTCCCTTTACTTGTGTGACTAGCGCCTATTTTGAGCAGTGTTATCTGAAGGAGTTGTAATATTTATTTTCAGTGTTCACTGTTGGCCGAGCAATTAAAAAGAAAAACTTCAACTTTAATTTTTAAAGTATAGGAACTTCTTTTTCTGTTCGGTCATGCGAACAAAAACTGATTTGATGGATGATGCTAGTGATTATATACTCTTTGGATGATGCTTACTATAAAGCTGGTGTCCTTGTACCCAAAGTATGAAAAGAATTTATGTTTGTTGTTCATTTAAAAAAAAATTACACACATATATAAGATGGCGCTCAAGAAAATATTTCTGAATTCTGTTATGTTGGCTATCCTAGTTTAATGACTTGAATCACGAATGAGAGGATGAATGACAATGAATTCATCGAAAATAGGGATTTCCCCTATTGAAATCGGAAAAAAATAATGACGGCGCTAGTGTCGATCATTCTTATGGTAACGCCAACTATACTTTGACCAAAACAGTCTTGATACTTGGTATCCATACCTACTAATATTAAAAATGCGAAAGTGTGTCTACTGTCTGTCTGCTACGCTTTCACAGCCCAACCACTCAACCGATTTTGATGAAATTTGGTACAGAGAGGTTAGGATGGACATAGGACATTTTTTCCGGAAATTGAAGAGTTCCCGCGGGACTAAAAAAACAATCCACGCGGAAGAAGTCGCGGGCATCATCTAGTTTAAAATAAAATATTTCAGTGACCTATATAATTATTTTTATGCATTAGAAAAAAATGTCGTCGACTAATCGGTCACAAGCTCGTCAGCCATATGACAATAACCAACGTTTCTCTTGAACTCAGTGTCATCTTCCTTGTGCAGAGGTTTGCGTATCTCGATCAAACGGCGATCAGTTTCCAAAGCTTGGTTCTTATACTCCAAGTCTTTCGTGACTCGCTGGTGATGGTTATACATGCCGTGGTACGTTGACCTGCAAAGAGATTCGAATTCGATTCCCGGTTGGATTAATTTTGTTGAAAGGTAAAAAGAAACCTGAATTTAAAGCAGTGCAGAGGGTTATTTGTCGATCTATTTGGTGCTGTTTTAAATCCTACAATGTTGAACTTGGCTACCATCACACCTTATGGTAAGTGATGATGAAGTGGAGCTAAATGAGGAGATCCGTAGAAAGAGTAGAACTAAAGTAACATATTATAGCTCGCGAAGCTGAAGAGGCAGTGGGCCTGGAAGAATCGACAGACGTTGGGGTCTCAAAGTGCTGGAATGGCGACCTCACATATGGGTATGTAAAGCGTTCGCAGACTCCCCTCCCCCCACTCGGTGGATGGATGACTTTTAGAAGACATTGCGGGTAGATTGAAATGAAACAATACTTACAATGCTTCTTGCAGCTTTTTCTCAAGCATATTGGAACTTGTGTGTACTCTCTCGTATTCTTCAATCAAACCACGCATTGGTTTATCCTATAACACAAAATTATCGGAATTACTTACAATACCTACAATATTTATTTATTCAAATTAGGTAGACTGTACTCTTATTGACGTCCAATAACTTATAAAACGTGGTGGTGGTAATCAATTAGGTACGGTATCTTAAAAATAAAACTACGAAGGTTCTAAACGCGTCCGTCTGAGAAGAGTCGAAGAGTCCACAATAAACTCAGCCGGGTTTTCTTATTCTGTCCATCTCACAGGCATTATCGTATTCGTTGTTTTTATTTGAATAATACATTGCCATATGAATGTTTAATCTCCTTTATAACGTACTCAGGGTGACTCGACGGATTCTCTAGACTAGACTAGATTGCCTCTGCTGGGAATCAAACTAAATCTACCATTCATAAGCTAACAACGCTTATCAAAACGCCACAGAGATTTTTTTTTATCCACTACAAGCTAGCCCTTGACTGCGATCACACCTAATGGTAAGTGATGATGCAGTCTAAGATGGTAACAGGCTAACCTGTTAGGGGCATGGCAGTTATATCAAACCTACACCCCTTCGGTTTCTACACGGCATCGTAACGGAACGCTAAATCGCTTGGCGGCACGTCTTTGCCGGTAGGGTGGTAACTAGCCACGGCTGAAGCCTCCCACCAAGCCAGACCAGGGGAAATTCAGAAATTATAAATTCCTATATTGACTCTGCCGGGGATCGAACCCGAGACCTCCGCACGTTAAGGCAACAGCGCTACACACTGCGCCACGGAGGTCATCAAAAAAGATTGACAAAACCCTCAGCAGAAGACGTTACCTGAACTCTTTCAAGCACTGGTCTCCTAGTCCGGGTTTCCAAGCGAGTCTCTACCAGCTTTGTGGGGTTTATTTTGTCCGCAACCGCTGCACGCAGGGTCTCAATCTCACGATCCACCTTTTGCATATTCGCTTCCAGCTATTGAAACAAAGTTTTATTAATTTTTTTATATCATTTTGTACCTACCGGGTATTTGGTGTTGTTTGTCTACTTGTTATCATTTGGAATATTTACCTTAATGAAAACAGCAACTGCAGAACTGCTGTTTTTCTTACTTGCTCTACATAATAGAATCTTCATTCTAAACAAGTGGTAGTTAGAGTCAAACTAGGACGTATCATAATTAATAATGACACTCGTGTAAGTGGAATACTCATATTCCAAAGAACTATAGAAGATTGCTATATCGGCAGATGTTGAATGAGGAGAATGTGGAGATTCCCGTGGGAACTCTTTAATTTTCCGGGTTAAAAGCCGTGTGTCCTTCCACGGGATGTAACCTACCTCTATACCAAATTTCATCAAAATCTGTTGAGATCATATGTGCCCTGAATCGTAGCAGACAGACAGACGGATACACTTTCGCATCTATAGGTACTAATTATGTCATAAATGCGAAAGTGTGGATGGATCGATATATGGATGGATAGATGGATTTGTTTTTTACTCAATCAAGCCAGAACGGTTAAACGGATCTGGATGAAATTTGGCACATAGATAGATTAGTTATAGTCTGAAATATAACATATAGGCTACTTTTTATCCCAGAAAATTAAAGATTTCCTCAATCCACGCGGACGAAGTCGTGGGCATCAGCTAGTTTATAATATCAGTTTGGATGCGAAGGTGTGTCACGCGAAATAAATTCACCTTATATTTCTGCCACTCCATTTCATTCCTGGCCCTCTGTATATCGTACACGCGTCTCCGCACAATCATCTCCACCTGTTGGCTCTGCGCGTACATCTGATTCCTCGCCTGTTCCCTACTCTTGAACATCGTCTCCCGTAGCTCCTTGGATTCCCGCATCAGTTGTTCAGCTATGTTTATCGTGTTTTCTATGCAGCGGACGTAGCTTTCTTCTGTCATTGAGCTGAAAAATATAAGGTAATATCGCAAGTGAAAAAAGCGCGTTTTATAATACACTAATAACTGATGCAGGCAAATTTCGTCCGCGTGGATTAAGTTTTTTTATTCCCTGACCACAACAGAATGGCTGAACGGATCTGGATGAAATTTGGTATAGAGATTATAGTTTGGAATAACACATAGGCTACCCCGGAAAATTAAAGAGTGTCCGCGGGAACCAAAATACCTCAATTCAAAATTGACAGACTCAAGCTAAAAATTAAAAAAACTACGTAACACATCTACTACAGATCTATTAAAGAAGTAATGTACATACTCAGGTGGAATTCTCGTGGGGTCAACTTTGTAGGATATCTCAGAGCTCTCCCTGTTCAACTCCTTGACATGGTACTCCAGGGTGAGACAATCGTCCTTGTTCTGTATCTCCCGCTCCAGTCTGCAGAAGACGTTGGTCAGATCCTTGATCTTCTGCCAGCCCATGTGGCACACGTCTGTGAGAACGCGTTTGCTGTTTTCGATTATGTGTAGTTCCTGAAGAAATAGCACTTTTTACAAGCTTTTAATTCAACTTACAATATTTGTAGGTTTGTTTAGATCAAATCTCCCAACTGAATTTTAAAATATTCCCAACCGATTGAGCTAAAATATTGCATACATCTTTAGTTGACTAAAACATGGTTCTAGCGTCATTCCAATTCCAATTATTTTATTTACTCGGGAACTCCTAAATTTTCCGGTAAATAAAAGTAGCCTAAGTATGTCACTCTCCTCCTCAACTAAGACCCATGCGATCATGATCACGTCCATCCGTTGCTTTATTTCTTACGCTTTACTTTCGCATTTGTAATATTCGTATGCTTTACTTTCGCATTTGTAATATTAGTATGAAGTATTATAGTAGCGGTGGTTCAGCTAACGGTGGTGATTTTTATGCGGTTTTTAAATAAATAGATATTCAATTTCTTTATTTTATACGCTGAGCTCCATAAACATCCATGAAATACCGATATCATTACCTTCCTCAATTCCTCGCCAAGTTGGTCCCTCGTCAACTCAGGTGGCACCCTCTGGTCTCTATTAGACAGACATTGCGACACAACCATCAGAGGTATCTGTAGGGACTCTAAGTGTAATTCTGTTGCATTCTTCTCCTCTTTCAAAGCTCTGATTTCATCTCTCACTTGCTCCCGTGTGAATCTTTGCTTTTCGCGCCACGAGTCTACTTCGAAAATTCTAGAAAGATTTCCAAATTACATAATTCTAGTCAGACGCTCTGTATATTCTTAAATTCCTACTTTTTATTCCACTACAAGTTAGCCCTTGACTGTGATCTCATTTTGTGGTCAGTAATGATGCAGTCTAAGATGTCAGTGGACTAACTTGATGGGTTAATTTCTTAATCACTCCTACAATTGATGAAGTTGAATTGAAGTATACAATTAAATTACTATTTCACAAGGGTTTCTACCTACATTAATCATAATAATATACGCCTCAAAGTTCGTTTTATTTAATCAGACCAAGCAATGCATAAATTCGTTTTTATACCTGTCTCTCATTAATTCATTGTTAACATAATTGTCCCAGCGCGTAGTAACCGAAGTTTCATTTCGAAGTTGGTTTGCCCGTTGTCTAAGTTCGTAAGACTCGAAACGTCTCAGTCTGGCTTCATTTTGTAGTCTCTGTATATTCCTAGTCCAATCCAAAACACTAATGCGAGGGTGGGGCTTCTCAAATACTGGGATGGATGCGTCCATTTTGAACGGATATTCAATGAATAACTGCCCAACTGCCCTATTTTAATGCTACTTGACTGAATGTAGTAGGATAGTTACGGGAATTAAATCAATAAAATGTTGTTACTTATTTGGATATCCTATACATAAAAGTAATAGGATAGCTATTATTAAAATTATCTTGATTTTGTATTTACTTTCTAGCTATAGCCAAATTCAACAGAGAGCACTTATAGATGGCAATAAAAAGTGGAAACTTTTAGAAAATAGATGAATTGATTTTAAATTTCCCGCGCAAGTTCATTCGAGCATTGTCTTCATACTATTTTTTTTAATCTAGGACAGATTCTAAGAAGACTCATAAAATTATCAATTGTAAATACTAACTTTATTAGTTTTCAGTTAATGGTAATACATTTTATTTTATGTGAATATTTTACTAAGCTACATGGTAATGTTTGCTACAAACGGCCCAAACGTGGCCCAATATAGATTTTATACTCCTATATTCAATGTACTCTGTGGATTTTACCATGATTTTACTAAAGTTCACAGTGAGTTCACAAATCGACTACACTACACTCACGTCACATCCGTGTGTACGTCAATCAATAAACTAACGGGCTGCCAACATAAAAAAATAATAAAAGAAAAGAACATGGCGGTTTTATAACGCTTTGTCAAGTCGTGATAGAAAGTAAATTTTACTAGAAATAAACAATAAAACATTGTTTATTAATTGAGAAAAAAGTGATATAGTTGTTCTAAGGATATTTTTTTGTGATTTAGTGGTACGAAACTTATTAGAAGTCTGCTGAAAACATGTAAGTTCAAAACCATTTTTTGCCCTCAATCTCTTTGTTTTAGGAGTTTTTATGGGTGTTTTTTGTTGTGAATAGGTTTGACGATAGACGTGGCGGTCGTGGCGGTCGTGGGGGTGGTGGGACAAGGGGCCGCGGCGGCGGTCGAGGTGGCAGTTCCCGTGGCGGTAGATCGGCGGACAGATCTCTAGAGAGACCTTCTCGTTTCGGGGGAGGTGGCGGCGGTAGAGGGCGCGACTCTAGTCGCGGCGGCGGGCGCGGTGGTAGCCGGGGTGGGCGCGACAGCCGCGACGGAGGCCGCGACGACTTCCGTGGAAAGTTCAACAAAAATGACCAACCGGGCGGGAACCTTCGCAAAATTCGATGGGACGGCATACAACTCACTCCATTCGAGAAGAACTTCTATGTGCCCCACCCGAACGTGCAAAGGCGACCGATGTCTGAAGTGGAAGCTTATCGGAGTCAACACCAGATCACTGTGAACGGGCGCGACGTACCAGCGCCCAGCATTTATTTTGAAGAAGGTGGTTTCCCTGATTACGCTATGAAGGAGATTCTCAAACAAGGTTTCCCCAACCCGACCCCAATTCAAGCACAGGGTTGGCCAATCGCATTATCTGGACGAGACATGGTCGGCATAGCTCAGACGGGCTCCGGAAAGACATTGGCATACATATTGCCAGCAATAGTTCACATTATAAACCAACCAAGGCTTTTGCGAGATGAAGGCCCTATTGTGCTTGTACTGGCACCAACCAGAGAGCTTGCACAGCAAATCCAGCAGGTAATTACTATTAGGTTATTATTCACTTTCTATTTTAAACCTATTCTCACATGGAATAATATTTTAAGTTCAGAATTTATGTTATGTAATGATACATTGCAATTAACCACATAAGCAGAATTATTTTAGTGGAAGTTTCTGAACGGTTTCATTTGAATCTAAAATGTTCTGAGATCTTGTGTGAGAATAGGCTAAGTCTGCTCTTACCACCAGGGATATGTGAGGACTGAGGATGGTTAAGTTAGGTATTGATGGTGACATAGAATAACTGGAGACAAAACTACATCTACATTCTACTGAAGCTGTCAGAAAGAAAGAAGATAGAAAATAAATTTATTCATCAATAGTGTCACAAACAAACATTTATCATACTGTTGTATCTAATATTATTGTATATGACACCATCTAGAATGAGTGTAAAGCTTAGCCTTTTGGCACATCAGTTTTGACCATTGCCTGTATCAAAGTGAAGATAAGAGATGCTGTTTTTGCAGTCCATTTTATGCTGAATTGACAAAATTAATCTGATTGACCAGCCAAAACATCTCAGCCCATCTCTGCTTTGGTGAATACTGGGCCTTATCCTTGCATATCCCTCTTACAAGAACTTATAAAAGTGAACAAAATAGTTATGTAATATTAATTTAAATCAATTATTTTATTCCTTGTGCTCATTTTGAAAATACATATTTCAGAAACCTTTAGATAAGTCAATGAATTTCCTTTTGTTTCAAAATCAAGGTAATGTGCTATGGTGATAATAAATAAGATCTGGACCAACATTGTTGACTGGTCCCCTCAGAACAGGGCGCATTTGGAACCCTCATAGCTGTAGTTCAGAAGTTGAATATCAATATGATTATTATTATCACCATTCACTACAGGAATGATTTCTTAAAACTTTTTATTTTAATTAAACAATAAAATAATACACAGTTTTGAAGAAGTAAAATAATGTTAATTTGTTTTCCATTGCGTCCGCAAGGCTCTGCTTTCGATGAATGGGATAACTGCAGATGCTGACCGAAATCCTAACAACATGGATATAGTAAATTGTTTCAATTCTAATGTATTTTGATGTAGAGTTTTGCTTAATTCAACAATGGGGTGTGACAGCTCATGGCTTTGCAATCAGCACTACAATTAGAGTCGTGAAAGTTGATATAGCATAGTCGCTATCTGAAAAGGTTTACCAGTTTTAAAAATATAATATTCTTTTTATCACTACATGCAGTAAGGCCACAAATGTCTTAATAAGGTATTACAAAACTGCAAAAGTTATCAACAGTTTCAAGCATCATCTTATTTTTTAAAGTGTCATTTATTGAAAAGTAGATGAGGCCTGCGACTTTGTATGCATGGATTCTTTTTTAAATTCCCGCGGGAACTCCTTAATTTTCTGGGATAAAAAGTAGCCTATGTCCTTCCTAGGGACCTATCCCTGTACCAAATTTCATCAAAATCAGTGAACAGGTGGGCCGTGAAAACGTAGCACACAGACAGAGAGACACACTTTTGGATTTATAATATTAATATATGGATATTAATAAAGTTTTTCTTAATCAATCCTTTCTAGTTGTTACCTTCTGCATGATGCCTACTCAAATCACATATCGACCTGTCACAGATGTATGCATCCAAATATGAACCTTAAGGCGGTAAACATTTTCTGACCCCGACTGTACCATCTTAGTGTCTACAGTAAGATTATCATAGAGCTATTTCAAAAGGCCAACTTTGATCCACAATTGACTAGATGGGCCAGTAAAAGATCCATATCCTTAGCTGCATGAAATCAGCAACTCTATCAAATGTCAAAACATGCTTGGTATTGAACTTCTTATTAAATACATACTACTGGTTGTACTGGTAATAAAAATTATTATTAAACTGAAAACTATTGGCTAAACTAAGATGGCTTTACGTCTACTGGAAGATCCTCTATTCAAGAATTACTAAAAAAAAAAATTTTGACATACCCTTGTTGGTTCCACGCACCTCCTTCCTAAATGCCTTTTCTTGCTTCAAGCCCTGCACGCCAATACTGCCTACTTTTTATGGTACACATGTAGGAAAGTTTGGATGGATGGATGTTTGTTAATCAACCACGCCAGAACGGATATGGATGAAATTTGACACAGAGATAGACTATAGTCTGGAATACTTTTTAACCTGGAATATTAAAAAAACGAGTGTGCTTTAGACCACATGACTGAAGTAAAACTTCTTTAGTTCCATCTATAAGTAACTGAAACATACATATACGAAACGTAACTGGCTATGAGAGAAAGAGAGAAAGAAAATGTGTGCTCGCACCTCGCTCTCTTGCCTCTATAGTAATATACGAAATGTAACTCTCTCTTTCTATCTTCATTAACTTATATCTCCATCTCAACTTTCGTTCGCCTCGCCCGATCACACTTTTCGTAACGCTCTCGTCGCGCATTCACCAGCTTATTCCCCAAGTCAAGCGTGCGTAAAGAAGTTCTACTTCAAAAGTTACTGTGGGAACCAAAAAATCTCAATTCATGCAGACAAAGTTGTGGGCATCAGCTAGTTAAAATATATTTGTGTGATATTTAGGCTGATTGCAGTGCATTGCCCAATCACCCCTCAGGCTATGTTCGAAAACCTGTTCAAAGTATAATTTAAAAAAATTGCACTTTTCGAAAAAGATAATTTTTAAATGTAATTTTAGGTCTAAGGTTTCTGAACGTAACCTTAACGTTTTATATGAGCACACATTCATCACTTATTTTGTATTTTGATCTATATATTTTTTATTATATTATGGGTACATTTTAATTTCTGAGTACTTATTTAAATATTTATGATACATCTGGCTTTAGTCATCCATTTATTGAAGTATTGTTTAGAAATTTGTTTATTTTGCACAATAATAACAGTAGACTTTCAATACTTATTCTGTCGTACATAAAAGCTTAAATTATTAATAAACTTAAAACATTTTAATGAAAAATTGTATGTTTTTTTTCTCAAAGATTTTTTTTAAAATTGTCGATGTGTATGACAGAATATTGTTGTGTGTTAATTTTTAGATTATCTCTAATCATCCTGCCACTTATGTGGAGAACTCTCATCTCTAGTGATGCCAATTTAGTCGTACACAAATCCATGAACTAAGCTAAATGTGTTTAAAAGTAATGCTATCCTTTTCTACAGAGTAAATTGTGAAAATATTTTTTGTAAACCTATCAATTTATTTAAGAATTTGTGCACAACCAATTTAGCATTGTTGTGATTACTTTCTATTTTATGTATTTCTTCAACTTTTGTGTTGACTTGGATCAAATCAAGTATTCTCAGAATCTTGGCATCACATCATGTTACGTAGCATGGTCAGATGATGCCAGTGTGTATTTGGTATTAAAGCTTTCTAGTATAGCAGTGATATTTTTTGTGCAAAAGTTTATTATGATGTTGAAAATCAGTTTACTCTCAGCTTAGATCAAAATTCAAAATTCAAAATGATTTTTATTCAAATATACTTTTACAAGTACTTTTGAATCGTCAAGTGAATCTACCACTGGTTCGGAATGCCATTCCTACCGAGAAACCAGAACCAGCAAGAAACTAGGCGGTTGCTCTTTTGAAAATATCTAGCGGATCTGTAGAACATATAACATACATACATTTTAACACACTCACACATAATCAACATTGTATAAAACTTTAGCAATGCTATCCTAGGACACTAGAGCTATGGATAGTTTATTGAATATTCATAAACAACACGGCAATATTATTTTTATAGGTGGCAACCGAATTCGGTCAGAGTGTTCAAGTTCGTAACACGTGCATTTTTGGTGGAGCGCCCAAAGGTCCGCAGGGGAGGACCCTGGAGCGAGGCGTGGAGATTGTCATCGCGACGCCCGGTAGACTGATTGACTTCTTGGAGAAAGGTGAGTTTCTACTAATTGTTGGTCGATTTATGTTTGAGATGCGATGCTCAATTTCTTCCCTCCCCGAATGGCGTCACACACCTATAGTCACACAAACTTATCTGACCCAGTGACCAAAATTGGACGCTATCAGATAAGTTTGTCGTACTTTACAATAATAACCCCTTGTGTTTCACTTAAGCAAAGTCATCAGTCCTGCTCCTGGTTTCTCTCCAGTCGTACCGGATTGTTGTCCCATCGGATTATGGGAGTGAGGGAATAGAAAGTATTGGTGTTTGCGCACATACTAGTACCCTATAATATCCCCCAGCTAACGTCGGTGGAGGAAACTAACCACTGGTGCCTATTTTGGTCGGGAGCAAATGATTAATTGCGGTTTGCGTTATTTTTTACAATCACACACTCTTTTGGTTTAGATACAACGAATCTCCGTCGCTGCACGTATCTGGTGTTGGACGAGGCAGACAGAATGTTGGACATGGGCTTTGAGCCGCAAATCAGGAAGATTATAGAGCAGATCAGACCTGACCGACAAGTGAGTTCATTTTAGAATCTAGATAGTAATAGTTCAAAGTATTCGTGTTTAGGATCTGAGAAGTCTTGAAGGCTCGTTAGGCGCTGCACAAACGTAGACAAAGGAGAATGCTGAATTTTGTATGAGATTTGGCCTGTTCTTGCGTCTTAACCGAATTAACGGTAAAACATTGGAAATGTATTCAATACAATGGTGTTTATACAATCAAAAATTCATTAGGATATTCGATGGGAGTTATTAGTAATCTGAGTTTTAAATTATATTAAATATTATGACGTCACGCCATTAAACATGGCTGCCACATTAGCGGGAACTTCTCTCGTCTCGAATTGGATGGCTTCATATTGATTGTATGAAAATCAAATATTCCATGGTGGCTTGTATCTGACACAACACAAAAGTGTCTGTGTAGTTGTTACATTCCTGCAAAAATGATTTGATGAACGTCCGTAGAACTTGACATGGTCCATTAATTTTTCACATTTTTTAAATATCTGTGGTGGGATCATTCTTTTTTTTTCTCTATATCATGCGATCAGTCTTCTGACTATGAGTAGATGTGTTGAAGGTTTTGTGGGATCATTCATTACTTAATTTCCAGGTCCTCATGTGGTCAGCAACATGGCCCAAAGAGGTCCGAGACCTGGCTGAAGAGTTCCTCCACGATTACATCCAGATCAACATTGGTTCCCTTTCTCTCTCCGCCAACCACAACATCCTGCAGATAGTAGACGTGTGTGAGGAGTGGGAGAAGAACGATAAGCTCCTCACGCTTCTGACTGAGATTTCCTCAGAGGAGGAGACCAAAACCATTATCTTTGCCGAGACCAAGAGGAAGGTGAGTTTTCCATTTAAGGTACCTTAACACTCCCCTGCCCTTAGTTTTAAGTTTCTTATTTTATTTTATTTTAAATTGTGTAATTATTAGGTTAATATTTTAACTGTACATTGTTAATATGTGGGTTTTAATGCCTCTAATAAAAACATTTAATTTTTTAAAAGAGGTATTGTGTAAAAAGAAGTGATGTACATAAGTGTTAAGAAGTTGGACAAAAATTGTGCGTTTTCCATGAAAAAGTACCTTAACATCCCCCCGCCCTTGAAAGATGTATCGTGTAAGGCTCTAAAAAAAGTATAACTCTTGTTCTCTCACTACACTCAAGATTTTAACAGAATTAAAAATAAAAATAATTTACAAATGATTACTTACCTAAAAACTCAATAAATCATACTAATATTATGATTGTGTTTGTTTCTTTGTTGGTTGGTTTGTCCTTCAATTACGCCGCAACAGAGCAACGGATTGACATGCTTTTTTGCATGGATATAGTCGAGGACCTGGAGAGTCATATAGGTTTTTCATCCCAGGAAAATCAACGAGTTCCCGTGGGAATTGAAAAACTTATTTCTAAAAAATGATATGAAATGTGCACATTTCATACCCTGTAAATGAGTTCGAAAGTTAAACTTCCCGTCCTAGGCCAGTAAAGAATCTATGTATTTTCATTACTTATCATAAGTTTGAATTTGGAATCTTTCTGTTTTAATGTTCTTTGGCCTAAATAGTTTAAATGTGTAACTCTACCGTATTACGCGTTCAGCACTAAAGGCGCAAAAAAAAAAAAAAAAGTATAAATATAACTAATTTAACTTTTAATATTTCTTAAGTAGGTTGCTTTTTTATATAATATATTTAAAAAAAAGTCACTTGTTTCATTTTTTAGAAAAGCACTATACACACCTCGACCGGGAGAGCATTTCTGGTCTCGTATATAGCCAGGCTCGCGTAGCTCGGCCGTCTAACTAACACTCGACCCTTGTAATGTACTATTCCACGCGGACGAATTCGTGGGAATCAGTTAGTAATAAATACTTCAGAGTGATCTTTTTTTTATATTCAGTACTTATACAATTGGGGTTGGTTCTGATCTGATTGGTGTTCTGTCCAATTTGCAGGTAGATGAAATAACAAAGACCATCAACCGGGCTGGTTGGCGCGCGCTCGCTATCCACGGAGACAAGAACCAACAGGATCGCGACTACGTGCTGCAACAGTTCCGGAACTCGCGCGCCGGAATACTGGTGGCCACGGACGTCGCCGCGCGCGGACTCGGTAACTATGCCGCACCGATACAGTGATACACTTACACAAAACACTTTGATTTTTTTTTTTAATAATCCACTAGAAGCTAGCCCTTGACTGCGATCACACCTGATGGTAAGCGGGCTAACCTGTTAGGGGCATGGCAGTTATATTAAACCCACACTCCTTCGGTTTCTACACGGCATCGTACCGGAACGCTAGATCGCTTGGCGGTACGTCTTTTGCCGGTAGGGTGGTAACTAGCCACGGCCGAAGCCTCCCACCAGGCCAGACCAGGGAAAATTCAGAAATTATAAATTCCTAAATTAACCCTGCCGGGGATCGAACCCGGGACCTCCGCGCGTTAAGGCAACAGCGCTACACACTGCGCCACGGAGGTCGCTACATACGCGATACATTCAGACACTAGCACGAAAATATTGATTTTACGGGGGTAGTTTAAAAATACTTATAACTTTTTGATATATTGAATACACCTACACAAAACACCTTGATACATTCAGACGCTCGCAAGACAACATTGATTTTACGGGGTTGGCTTAAAAATACTTTAGTTTTATGACTCAAAAGTTCTGTGATAAAAATGCCATGCAAAAATAAAAATATTTAAATTGGTCGCTCTGAAATGGAATAACAGTACTTACTGTAAACAGAAGTTCCATGCAAACATAAAAAATATTTTAATTGGTTTAATTATAAAAATTCAACTGGATCAAATATCGGTCTAAAATGCCATTACTCTTCGTGACGTCCAACCAATGGACAACTCATCGACCGACTAGTGCCTACTAGTAACACAGAGCTGAAAATTCTAGTGCTCATCAAAAACTAAAAATTCTATAATTTTTTTTAAACTTGGTGACCAAAGTTTTTAGTAATATTTTGTAGAGAAGTCATTATATTTTTACCTTAAGCCTGTATGCACTAAACATGGATACACATTATACATGTTGCACCAAAGACTGTCAAAATACCAATTACGCGACATAATACACAAAACAAAAACTGTCAAACCTGCAACATACATCTCGTATCAAATATTTAAATTGCTGAAGAATGTGGATAATGCAAAAAAAAAACTTTCGAAACACATATTTCGAATTATTCAGGCAATGTATATAATATATAGAAAATATTTTGTTAAATGTTTGTTCACTGTAAGTGCCCAGAAGTTTTCAATATCTTATGTTTGTGCCACCATATTATTTAAGTGACAGGTGGTGATAATTCCCGCCGAAATTAATAATGAACATTGATTGAAATATACGCAAACCAAAATAGGTACACAATATACCAAAATATTTTTTTGGTTATAATAATTCTTGTATATGATGTGTGGATTATGTTTTCCAGAAAATTTGTGTGCATGAAATGAGGGTAGGGTAGATTATTTGGTGATGATTGATGCCAAATGGGAACTTATTATAGATTTTAAAAACAGTTTGCGAATATTTCAAAAATACAAAGAAAAGGCATCAAACAAAAGATCAATACGAGACAGTTGCGAGGTTTTTTAACTGCTGGCCCGCTAAGCTAAATACCCTCGCACTGTAAGCGCCGGGGTGTGAGGTCTAAGATATGTCAGGAGCGTAGCCCGGCTTTGATACCATTGCTCAGTGATTTGTGAACGAAAGGGTGCATTCGGCCTGAACATAGATCTGATACGGCTCGTTAAATATCCTTGAATTGGTCAAAAACGTCCATAATATGTCAGAGAAATTATCCAACAACCATCTTGAAAATTTTAGATTTCAGTCTTTAAAATTGTCCAAAGATATCCTCGAAAATGTCATTGTGCGAAATCACCAAATGTAAATTTGTTAACATTTGTGTTAGTGTCATGCATTGATCCCAATAAATTCTACAGAAACCGTTATTTGATGGAAATTGACCCTGGATTTAATTTTATTAATATGTTACGTAACTCTGAAAATTGTTCACTCTTTCAATTTATAAATATTTATAACGAAGAAGACATTCGGGCCTTGGGACCCTAAAGTAATAGTTCTTGGACTCTCGAATATGGGCCTTGCAACTAAGAGTGTAGAGTTGGACTTACTAGCTTCCTCCTCTAGTTACTGGACGGACGATCTCAAGAGAGATGCCGGGAAAGGCACAAGTGACATGAAGATCGTCTGTAGCGATCTTTGGACGTCTATCGGTTGTGACGACTAATAAATATACATATAATAAAGTAAGCATTGATATTTTTGACGAAATGGGGAAAATATATATCTGTGTACGGCCAATTTTCTGAAATGCAACCCTGGATTATGCCAATGTGAAGGAAGATACAACTTTTCTGTGGTTTTGTGATCAGTAATGTGGCACAATGTAAACGGAGAATTTTCGCTAGAAGCCTTTTGGCTTCATGCATTATTATTTTTATAAGAAACTCAACTCAGTGTCTTGCATGTATCCTGATAATAATTGACACATGTTCTTTCAAGGAAAGAGCCTTCAAAGAACTCACAAATTTTTAGAATAATAAAACCAGCCTACAAATGTACAAAATTTCACAGAACAAGTATGATATATAGAGTTCAGAAAAACCAACTTTTGGTTCCAGTATTCACTTATATTTAGGGAAAATAATGTCTGAGGATGCACTCTTACCTCTGCAGCTATAGATCCAGCACAAAAATTGTGACAAGAATTGCTATTTCCTATTCGCAATTGTGATTGGCTGAATTGGCTTGATGCATCTGGCATTTCAACCAATTAGAGATTATTTCTATTACTGTCAAACTGAGGCGCCATTCTGCAGGTGAAGATTACCTGTATTGGCTATGTGAATATTGGAACATACAAGAGGCAAACGTAAATGACACAGCAATGGTTCCATAATGCCATTTAGAGATGTTCCTTGGCCATGGCACAGCGTACCCTATCGAGAGCCTTTCGTATCCGCGGCTGTAATGTCCTAAATCCACCACTTTGCGTTAAAAACTGTAATTAGTGTACTATTTTTTACAGTTCCCTCCTCATACTTAGGTTTTTGGGTCGTTTATTTATTTCGAGACATTTTGGCTACCCCCTTAGAATCTTTCGCAATGAACCAAAACGCAGGCGTAAGAAAAGATCAGTCACGAAATAGTCACAAGTGAAGTCTTCTGCTTTGCAGAATTTTTGAAATATGCTAAAAGTCCCTTAGTTCTTTGTCCAAAGCCGAAACTTAATTTTGCCATTCGGCTTAGGGATTACCAGTTTAGAATAGTTTAGAATTTGAATAACTTTTTTAAAAGTTTTCAAAAGTAATCAAAACTCTTACGAAATAAATGAACGACCTTAATTATGGATTACGGACGCTACGGATACGGCGTCCATTTTAAAAATCACAGTCAATCCTGAACTGTGACGAAACGAAATTGTCACCGTAAGATCAGACTAAGGTTTCCTAGTTTCACAGCATTTTCTCCTTTCTGCACACATTGCATAGGTCACAGAATTCTGAATAAGGTAATAGAGGTGAAATAATCCAGTATTAAAATATTCGAACAGTGTGTCGCTGAAAGCACAGTATGTGTACTCTGTGGATTCGGAGCTACGTTAATAGGGATGTCGCCAACCAATCAATACAGAAAATCTTTATCCAACGCCAAAACGCGCGCTTAGTATGAAAGCTTGTTTGAACTTTGTGACACTCAAGTACTATTACAAATATTTGACGAGCTTTTGTACTTTAATCGATTATTTAAAATGGTTATAAATATTAAGGTCCACTTGCACCACTCTTTGAAATCAAAATTTTATGTTTACAATAAAATATATTTAATTTCTGTCCCTTTCACGTGAAGCCTCAAAAAAACTGTAGTTTTGTGCAAGCTAAAGGCCTAAAACTAACATTGGATGTGGATCTTACGCATTTTGACCAAGAACTCGTTTATTTTTTACATTTGAGGCAACATACCTATTAAACAGCAATGCTATGCAAACACGTTTGTTTTTACAACAAAAAAAATGCACATTTCTGTGACGTCTAAGCTTTGTCACCTCTGTGCTTATTTGAAATTCTTTAGCATAGTCTGATCTTACGGTGAACTACCATAGGGTACAATAAGTCCAGGCCAATACAATGAAAAATTTCCATGACTGACTCGGCATTTATTTTCGTTTTCATTGCAGAGGCGCATGCGTGCAGAGATATGGGCTAACTTTGCGGTGTGTTGCTGACTGCGCGTGATACGTGATACATTATGATACAGTGTGATATACACATCACGTGATATGATAGTGATGACAGCTAGTGTCAGCGCACACTGTTTGAGCATGCTGCCTCTAAAAATGGAATCTTGGGGAGTCTAAGGTCTTGCGAATTGTGAAATTAAAAAAATGGGGGGATTTGGGCTGTCTGTAAAATACCGTAATAATTGTCTTACAAAAAAGTAATATTTGCTTATTATATTTCCTTTCTTTTTATATCTACGTTAGATTTGAATTCGTTTTATGGGAATATAAAAAAAACAACTAACAACAACAAAAAAGCTTTATCTGACCAATTCGTAAGCTTTTTGTATCCCGTTTTTTTTTTTGCTATCGTCTAATTAATTAAAAACAGAAAAAACATCACTTATTATATAAAAAATATTTCGTGGCTTAACGACATAATATAAATTAATAGCGTTTACATAACAAGATAAATAGACGTCTGTTGGTTGTCATTATATGATACATCATTAATGCTTATATATTATGTATAATATTTTTAATATGATTCGCACTCTATCAAATATTATACGTATTCCTCTATCGCATACAATGTGTTTTCACAAAATCTTACTTAACTCAAAATACTATACGTATTTTATGGACAGCCCAATTTTATCAAAACTAGAGTCCAGAAAAAAATTGAAGATTCTTACCACAACAAGACCGTATATTATTTCAATTAAGCAATATTTGCTCAGTTTAATGTCATGAGAGATTTGATTAAGAACAAACCTAAAAGCGCTACGCCACCTGACAAATTATTAGAAATTGATATAAACGTGGGGTTTATGTAAAACACTTGAGATGCACCGATTGTGATGAAACTCTTGGCCTACACCACTCCGGACACTGATGGGCATAATACAGTTCATTTCCAGACTATCTGCGGCCTTGCCACCGTTTATAAGGTAATTTAGGTTTTGTTTTTGCCGTTTGGGGGAATAATAATTAGCGGAAAGCTTTATCAGTGTTAGACCATCCATTAATTGCGATTCAAAAATATTACGGATCCAACAGTCATACTAATATAAATCATAAATGCATAAATGTTTGTCTGTATGTCTGTTAGTTACCATTTCACAGTCCGTCTGATTATAATGAAATTTGCTACTTAAATCCTTGCACCAGATATAAGCTATTTTATCCCGAAAAATAAAGATCCACGTGGATGAAGTCAAAATCAAAAAGAAAGAATGTAAACTTCAAAAATTTCAAGTAAGTAGCGAAAAACTCGATAAAACAAACCATGCGCTCGCTTCGCTGGCGTTTTCCTCCTTATAATTTGTTGTATTAAACTGTCTAAAGGCTTATGGATGGGTCGACAGCTCACACTAACTTCACACCTGAATGAAATGATGCTGGTGACATTAAAAATGGTGAGTGAAGTTTGCATGAGTAAACCAGTCTGCTAGTAATTAGACGGGGTAATAATAATGTCATTTTAGTTTTTAAAACTAATTATCTTGAGACAAAATTAATGGATGGTTTTGAACATTAGTAAATTTTATTAACGTCTCCACTTCTAGTTTTTTTCGCCGAGGGCTTAAAATGTTAGTTGTTCAGTCAGATTTGGTTTTTTTCCATTCTTTCTATAAAAAACTGTTATTTTTAATTAGATCTAAGACGTTGTTTTTCAAAGGTCCTAAAATACGGCCCCAGAATTTATTCCCTCAAACTAGGCTATTGAAATTTTTATTTAACTTAAAATAATACAAGTGTGTGGAGTTGTATCTTTATAATATTAGATAGTTCACTCGACAAAGACCCGTTCCATTCTTGTTAATTGTGATGGACACCTTTTAGCATTGCAATTCCCCTTTGAGTGTAAAAATACTGGTTTATAAAACGAAATGATGTACCTCATAACGAAATAAAACATAAAATTTCATAAAAGTTATATAAATATGTAGAGCAACTTTGCCGATGAGAGCAAAAATGGTGGGGCGCGTCTTCGTGGATTAAACTATCTATAACAAGTTGTCAAGGTGTGTACAAACATAAAGCGGAGCGCGGCGTTCGCAGGACACAATTCTGCCGCGCGCTAGGAAGGCCTTGAATAATCTACGAATATACAGTCCGTCAAACTTATGTGACCCGGTGACCAAAATTGGTACTAATTTTTATGCCTGTTATTTTTCATATTTACTAGCGACGCGGTCACCGGGTTAGATAAGTTTGTGGGATATGTACGTTGGACGTCCAATAACAGCAAAATAAAAAAGCCGGCAGCCGCGCACTATTGTCGCTCTACGTGTACCAACCTTACGTGCCAAATGCTTTGAACCTGCGTGATAACACGTCTCTTGGTGGCAGATGTGGAGGACGTGAAGTTCGTGATAAACTACGACTACCCCAACAACTCAGAGGACTACGTGCATCGCATCGGGCGCACGGGCCGGTCGCAGAACACGGGCACTGCATACACGCTGTTCACGCCCAACAACTCCGCTAAGGTTAGTGTAGCGAGCGAGTTCGTGGTAGTAGTGGTTTAATGCTAGGTTTGATACTGCCTTTAAAAAAGTAGTTTGATTACTACCAACTGCCCTTAAATAAGTAGTTTAAATACTTACCAACTGCCCTTGAATGAGTAGTTTAAATACTAAAAATTGCCCTTGAAAAGGTAGTTTTTATACTGACAACTGCCTTTGTCATATTAGTTTATATACTGATGAAAAAATCAAGATTTGGTAAGTTTAGGTGATTAATTTAATATAATATATGTCATCTATATATATAAAAATGAAACCCGTTTTCCTTGGTCACGGCATCACGCGTGAATGGCTGGACCGATTTCACTAATTCTTTTTTTGTTGTATTTGTTATTATTAGGAGAAGGTTCTTACGGAAAAAAATATTAAGAAAATCTCTCAGAAATATTGAAAATATACATTTAATTTTGCATACTAAGGCGGTACGAAGTTCGCCGGGTCAGCTAGTATAATATAATTTATTAATTTAATATATACCATATTTTTTCAGGCAAAGGACTTGATGTCAGTTCTGCAAGAAGCCAACCAGGTGGTTAATCCCAAGTTATTGGAGCTGGCGCAGTGCGGAATGGGATTCAAGGGAAAATATGGTGAGATGTTATTTCTACTACATAGTTATTAAAAATAACAATTACTAGCAAATCAACGTGAAGACGCGTCATATTATATACGATCTAATAATTGCTAATAATTATTTATAGTTTGTAAGTAAACTTACTCTTACCATATCACCTAGTGAACGGCCCGATGAATAGCGTATTTTTTTATACTGTTTTTATACTGTTTACATAAGTACTGCGTATACGTTAATGCTGTACAAGAATCAGCCTTCCTAGTTATGGTTCATTTTTGGTAACCATAACACGTCTTTGAGCGGCCATATCTAGTGAAAGGCCCATCCGCGTGCGGGCAGGCCTTCACTATCGTCATCAGTGGAGAGCCCTACACCCACCTAATACTGAATGAGCCTTCCTGCAGATAGTTACCAAAAGTGCAGCTATCTCTTTTAATAATGCCATATTATAGGGTTTGATTGTGGTCAGTTAATTTTTTTTTAAACCGGAAAAGTGCGAGTCATACTCGCTCGCACAAATGGTTCCGTACCACCACAAAATATAAATTCTCTAAGTAACTTAACAACAAGAAGTCGTTAATAAAAAGAAAGATATCATAACAACACGTAATTAGCTGTGAAATGACTGGCCGATGTCGAATTGTTTGTATTGAATATTATATAATATGGCGCTGACAAACAATTCGACATCGGATTTCTTCCTATACTTGTGCTGCGAGACCTTGCTTCTTGTCAAATTTCATGATCCTAGGTCAACGGGAAAGTACCCTATCGGTTTTGATTTATCGGCGAGTGTCAAAATATGCGGCATGAACGGCCGTATATTTTGATTGCGTTGACTTAGAGGCTCGATTTTTCTACAGTTCCAAGGGACAGTAGACCTAAGTATTTGATATTAATTTCAACTTGATACGCGTTCCCCTCAAAACGGTGGTTGACAGACAGACGGACAACGAAGTGATCCTATAGTAAGTTGTTAAATATGTTTGTGTTTGCAGGTCGCGGCAGATTCCGCGATCGCGACGACGAGGGCGGACGCGGAGGCGGACGCGGGCGCGGGCGCGGAGGCGGACGCGGAGGTGAGGGGACCTTGATATCTACCACTACCACCACCACAGCCCATTAACGTCTCACTGCTGGGCACAGGCCTCCACTCTCATATGAGAGAGGGAATTAGAGCTTAGACCCACCACGCTGCTCCAATGCGGGTTGGCGGGCTTTAACAACTATTATCATGTTAGTGATAATAACCGGGACCGACGGCTTAACGTGCTCTCCGAGGCACGGGGGTGAAACACCGCCAACTTCCAACTCCGGACTGGCACTGAGAATTTCTTAATTGAAAAACCCAATACCTAACAATTTTATGCCCGACGGGGAATCGAACCCAGGACCTCGTGATCCGCAGTCGACTATGCTAACCGCTAGACCAACGAGGCAGTTAACCTTGATGTAATATTATAAATGCAAAAGTTTGAATGTATGGATGGATGTTTGTTACACTATCAAGCCATAGCGGCTGAACGGATCTGGATGAAATTTGGCTATATGGCTATTACAGTCTGGAACATCATATAGGCTACTTTTAATCCCGCAAAATTAAAGAGTTCTCGTGGGATTCGAAAACAACCTCAAACAAGGCGGCCGAAATCGCGAGCATCAGCTAGTTAAATTATGTGATTTACTAGCTGATAGCCTATATGAAGCCATTTTGTAGGTTCAAATAGGCTATCAAATAGTTCCCATGGGAATTTTGAAAAACAAAAGCTAAACAAAGCCCAGTTATAAACTAGTTTTCAATAAATTCCAAATTGGTTTCTAGGCAGCTCAAGATGGGACAACTCGTCGAACGGCGGAGGTAGCGGTTTCGGGTCGGGCTACAGCCGACAGGACAGCTTTAACACCCGATCCAGCTTCCAGAGCCGCGAGAGCGGGGGCTTCAGCCGCGACCGCGAGGGGGGAGGCTTCAGGGGGAGGGGGGGCAGCCGGGGCGGGCGAGGGGGATCAGGGGGATTCAGCCAACCCAGCTACGGCCAGGGGCAAGGGTACCAAGCCCCCAGCCAGGGGTTCAGCGCCCCGGCCCCAGCCGCGCCCAGCAGCTACTATAATATGTACTCGCAACCACCCCCTCAATAGAGGGGCGCGTTAAATAAATTCTGATTAAAGCCTGACCACGAAAAGAAAAAAACCTGTTTGAAGTTGCCACTTTTTATTCAAATAAACTTATTAAAAGTGCTTTTGAATCGACAAATGAATCTATCACTGGTTTGAAAGTAAAGTTGGTAGTAATCCATACTAATATAAATGCGAAAGTGTGTCTGTCTGTCTGACTGTCCGCTATGCTTTCACGGCCCATGTTTTGAACCAATTTTGATGGAATTCAATGTGGGTTGCATCTCGGGGAAGGACATGGGCCCGGAAAATTAAGTTCCCGCAGGAATAAAAAAAATTGGCAGTCATAGGGACTACCGATAGAAGTGAAAAAATATTTAAAAAATAAATTCTAATAAAATAAAAATAAATTTTCAAATATAAAAACGTTAAAACTAACGTATTAAAGTTTAATTACAAATGTACTATATTATTATACTTAAGACCTTTTGTCTTAAGAAGAACTGTGTCGATCTCGCGTATTCCACATTTTTACCCCCTACGAAAAAGTGCTCAACGCGCTAAAGAAGTTTTCACTTCAAAAAACTTAATGCGGACGAAGTCGCGGGCATCATCTAGTAGTCATATAAAAATGTATACCAACCGAAGCTAGTTTTTATGGCCGAAACTGAAACAGTCATACAAGTTGAACACTAAAAAATTTGATCCAATTTTGTCCACAAGATAGCAAGGTTTTCTATTTTTCTGGTCAGGTTATAAAAAGTATAAGTAATTAAAAATACCCGAATGAGGTGTAAAATGACCTTAACAATTTAATGTATTAAATGTTATTATGGACTAATTTCTCTTTTCTTTCACTTTGTTTACTTAAATTAATTTTTAAAACGCAGAGTCTATGTTATTTATCATGTGAAATATTTTTTGTTCATATAACATTGTTATGTTAATGATCAAAGTGTAGAATCTGCTTTAAATTAATATGGACCTATTTCTATTATCTCATTTTGAATAAACCAAGTGATTAGGTACTTTGAAATTTATATTTTAGAAACATGACGATTTCTTTGGACTATACATAATATATGTAATTGAAATACTTTGATATCCAAAGTTGAGGTTATATTTCTACATATTGTGATGTAGCTAATAATTTTAGACTAAAGAATTTTAAAAAACACGAATCTTTGAATTTCTCATATCCTTTATATGCACCGAATACTTTTTAATTTTACGAGCCGTTTAAAACTTAATCCTGTAGCTGAAAAATATAAAGGCTAGTCTAGATTATGGTGTTTTAGAATATGGCATAATTTTTATATTATAACAAGTCGCCAAATACAAATACCTGTCTATAGTAAAGAATCATCTTGAGAATTAATTGTGTAGATGTGGTAATAGCTGTTAAACATTCCCATTGTACTTGGACGCTCAGTTTTTGTGAAATGTGCAATTCACCAAATAAAATATTCGAATTATTTTTTGCTGTTTTTTATTTTTTGAAGTTAAAAAAAATATTACCCTGTCCCACTGGTATCAAAATTATCAACGACTTATTTCCATAAAACGTAGATGTTGTTTGTATTTTATAGATATCTCTAAAAAGATGGGTATTTCCAATGGGAATTTGTGAACTTGTTTCCACAATTCCCTATCATGAGATCTAGGCGAAGTCAATGGGGATTAGTGATGTGCCGGATCGTTAAAAATGCATATCCGCGGATACGGATATTTGGTGATACGGATACGCATAGTAAATATGTTCCTTGCGGATACGGATTGTAACATTTTTACTCAATCGGTGTCGCTGCGCGTGACCTTGAAACTCGCTACGATTAATGTTTGCAATAAAAAGGTGCCAAACATTTGATTTTAAGAAATAAAAAATAATCTGAATGGAATTTAATAGCTTTTCATTGCTACCTAATCACCAATATATAGAATTTCATCTTTTGTATTGGAAATTAATACCTACGGTAAAAGTCTCGTCAAAAAGGTAACGGATACGGATCTTCACCCGCGGATACGGATATCCGGCACATCACTTTTTTTCCACTTTTCCCAATTGATGGGGATCTTCAATGGAGAAAAGTGGAACAATCCGCCGTACACGGGTAATCAGGAATTCCGCCTGAACTGGACCCACGGGTCACGACACCCGATTTTGATGTTGCATTGTATGCAACGCAACGATTGTGTTAGGGCAAACGTTTTGTCGCAACGTGTGTGCTAACGGACGCGTTTGGAGTCACTCACCATCCTTTACCAAGTTTTTTTTTTTTTTTTTTATCCACTACAAGCTAGCCCTTGACTACGATCTCACCTGATGGTAAGTGATGATGCAGTCTAAGATGGTAGCGGGCTAACCTGTTAGGGGCATGGCAGTTATATTAAACCCATACCCCTTAGGTTTCTACACGGCATCGTACCGGAACGCTAAATCGCTTGGCGGCACGTCTTTGCCGGTAGGGTGGTAACTAGCCACGGCCGAAGCCTCCCACCAGGCCAGACCAGGGAAAATTCAGAAATTATAAATTCCCAAATTGACCCTGCCGGGGATCAAACCCAGGACCTCCGCACGTTAAGGCAACAGCGCTACACACTGCGCCACGGAGGTCGTCAAAAACAAAACAAAAAAAAATTTAACTAGGTAGGTCCCATAAAACTTATTTTCACCAATTTCAAACGCAAATTCTATAATAAAGCAAAAACACATTAGGAACTGGTTTTTAGGGTTCCATACTCAAAGGGCAGAATAGTCCTATAAATTAAATAAATAACATAATTTGGAAACATTTTACTTTATTCCTACATGATAAATAATTATATTGAACAAAAATATAATAATTCACTGAAGCTGTTCCATATTAAATATCGTAAGTTGTACTACAATATTAACGTTTATAACTTGTTTATAAATGATGCTATTAAGGTATTATTTTTGTTTTTAATGTGCGGGTGCGTTTTGTTTCTCCGGGTCAACGTAGTCCAGCTGTTCCTCTGCATCGTGAGGCCAGAACGTTGGCTTGTTCAAGGGGTCGATGGCTATGTCAGGATGGGCATCGCGGAAGTCTTCCATCGTCATCTGCTCGTACGGTAGAGTTGCCTTGATCTCTTCGATTTGTTTCTGATACCTGGAAAGTTAAAAGAATTGTAAGAAGCAATTTGGTTTCTAAGCAGGACAATAGTATAAAGTACCATACTATTAATCCATACTAATATTATAAAAGAAGTGTGTCTGTCTGTCTGTCTGATACTCTTATACAGCCTATCTTACTACTGACATATGTTGTATCCTGGGGAAGCATAATATAGGCTTTTTATTCCTGAAATTTTAAGTTTAAATCAAAAACCTGAATATATGCAGATGAAGTCGCAGCCATCATATAGATTTATATAATTAATTCAGCCTATCAAATAAAATAGGTTTAGAATAATAAGCTGCATGATTGGTTAGCATTTATGGTGTTCCTGAGTCAATTGCCTACAGGCACAGACTAGTAACAGCAATAGCTGCAAGTTGTATTGGTCAGGAACTATAGAAGGTGACAATCACAATTGAACAACGGGCAAAGTGGCACTGTGTCTCCAGGAGTCTTGCATCGCTGCTTCTCCAAGAAGAATACAGCAAGAGTGCTCAAAACCCTCATCATGTTATCATAAGTGTGTATCATCAAAAGCTGGCCTATTTTAAAATCAAAAAAATGTCTTGTTCATCTGCTAAATACTCCAAATATTTTAACTGTTTTTTAACAGACTTTAAAGACCAAGTTCTGTATTAGAAGACTCGTATGTATGTATGTTTCTTTGTTAACGATTTTCTCTGAAACTAGTGGACCAATTTTAATATTTTTTTTCACTATCCTAATCTACATACTTTTAAGAAGGTTTTAGTATATAAAACACCCAGGTACGCTCCTTATGATTAACTTAGTTTTCAACAATAGTAATAATATTTTTTTTCCCATTTATATCTGCAATCAGTCTTGCGACTATAATCAGATGGGCTGAGTTACATCATGGCATTTGCAGACGAGGGAGCCATCGCTCGCCCGTCCGTCAATAATCGAGCACATCAGCTCGTTTCAGGCGTTTCGCTCGTGGGGCTCGTAGCTAGCAAGGTGATTTGGATGTTTGGCAAGGCGGTCTTGGTGTTTTTAGCAGTACTTGCTGATTTCATCACTGACTGTTGGCAGATCCAGATATTGATGGATTTCATGGTTGCGGGTAAACCAGGGCGCGTTTGTGATTGTCCTCAGTATGTTATTTTGAACCCTTTGGATGCGCATGATAATAATTTTTGAATTTGTTTTTTAACAATTCCCATTTTCCTTTTCATCAGTAATTATGCAAGAATAATTAATTACTTACTTAGCAATATTAGCATTGGAGTCCTGAACAAAAGCATCAATAGCCCTCTTGATCTCAACCCATTGTGCATCAACTTTGGCGCTCAACGTATCAGCAGGGTACGGCACTTTCAGGGCTTGGTATTGTTTCTGGAAGTTGTCCACCATGCCAGCCACAGGGATGGTCTGTTTGTACAACGTCCAGTCGATCTTTGGTGGCTCAGCGGGGTTGGCCAGTACCCTGTGCAAAGTAAACATATTTAGATAGATAGCATGAAAGTCAATTTATTTTGTTAAGTAGGTACTTTTCTCCTTACTTTAACTCTGAAAATAGGAAATATAAAGTTTCAGCACAATTAGTTAATTGATATAAGTATCAATCAATAGCTGTTGAACTTTAATTTATCCGCACTCGATAAAGAAAATAATTTTTTTGGTAGACCATAGATCAATGATGTATAAAAAAGTTGCGTGACAATAAGGATTAAGGACAAGTCTCCTTGACGAGAAGACATTATGTTTGAACTATCATTCTTAAATTTCTTTAAATATATGTTAAAATTATGTAACAACCATGACAAAACTAACCTTCTAAGGTAGCCATCGGACTTGATTTTGAAAGCGGCAAGGTTGCCTTTCTGCTGGGGCGGGACCCTCTCGGCCAACGCAGCCCAGTTTACGGAGCTCTGAGCGATCCTTTTCGACATTTTTTGCTATTTTCTTTCGAAATTTAGCAAACCTTTTCACTGACAAACTGACAATTCCAAGTTCCAAGCTTGTCTCTGACTGATTCCAAGTAACCATAGACAAGTATGACAGGGGAACGCGGAACGTCACCTAGCATTTGGTGCTGCCAGGCTTAAAAATATTTAAAAACCATAGAGTACGAAATCGTATAAAGGCACAGATATATTATTTAAAGGTCTTCGATTATTGTACCACAAATGTAATGAACTGTCTACACGAGTAGTCCATAATCCTGGATCACAGTTTGCTAGATTTTTTACAAATCATCATTGAGAAACACGAGAGATGAATAGACAGACGGATAAAGCCGCAGCATAAGGGTTCCTGTTTTACCATTTTGGTACGAAACCCTAAAAAGATCATAATATATCCATACATAGAGATTGTTCTTAAAATCTGAGAGAAATTTGGTGTCTATCCAAAGCTCAACGCTGAAAATACTTATCTTTCATTGAAATAAAACACAATTATTTTCGTATATATAAAATACATTTATTTAAACTTTGGTATGTTTTATCCAAATAAAATAATGATGATCAATCAACATAATCATATTCGACTAAATAATTATAATTTAAGAAATCTTATGTTTAATGGTTGGTATTAAATTATTATTATTAAACTAATTGACTTTTTAATATCAGTCTTGGTGTAAACTAAATATCTATAAGTACTTTTCTATAAAAATGGTACAATATAAAAAAAGTTATGAAGATGAGATTTACTAGGATACAATATTTATTCTGTTTTATCATTCAAATTATATAAGTCCGCTTTCTATTTCTAGGTAGGTACATATTATAATAAAATTACATTCATTGTTTCATTATAAACAAAATATCAACTAAATTAGCATACGGAATGTTTTGAGGAGATAAATCATCAAAGTTTATAATAAACAAGAACTATTTTGGTAGAAAAATCATAAATCAACAAATTTTACTTGGCAGGTGGGCCTGACTATGATAAAAATGCAAAACAAAGAGAAATGCAAAGGTGCCTGCCCGGAATTTCAAGTTGCGACAATTAGTGGATATTATGTAACCTCTATAACTAAATACTATTTTATGTTAAGTAGGTAAGTACCTATACGTAAAGAAATACAACTCGGTAACATATTGTTGATAAAGTTTATTTTATTTTATACCCAGAGCTGAAAATATAATAATCCGTCGCACAAAATGGTATATACCTACAGTGATCAACTGTAAATAAAAGCGTTTTTGCAAGGTATTAAAATATTAATCAAAATAAACGTTTTCTTAGGTTCTATATCGTCTTTGGTGGTCCCACAGTTGATCAGTTCAAGCTAGGCTATCGAAGTCATTAATAATCGCTATCACACATATAAATTACAAGCCAGGATATTTTTAAAGAATAAAGTACCTACTGATAATAATGCTTTAATGACTGTAGTACAATTAAGTTGCGACAATTCACAAAAGCAAATAGCACAAGGACAATCACTCTGTCTATTCTTGATCAAATTTACGTCAGCAATTTGAAGACAATATTACAAAACCTCAATTGGAGAAGTTTCATGATGTTGTGAATATTATATTTAACACAACGGAAGTAAAATATAGATTAAAACTAATAAATCAGTGTTTTTTTTAATCCATCCATAAATGACTAAGAAATGACGATGTAAAAGTTTAATTATTTAATGTACACACCGATTGCTGTATCTTACTCGAGTGAGAAATTTTGTGAGTGAGTTTTAATACCTAGCCAAGATTTAATAAATTAAGTGCTTTTAATTCAATTAAGTCACGTTAAGTCCATTTATTTCTTTTATTCGGCTTTATAAAGTCTGTTTAAAGTTCCATAACTTTTTCATTTGTTGAGATATTTTAATAATTCTTTCATATTTTTGTTTTCTTTTGTCTTAATTTTCATAATGAAAAAATGAAAAACAATGGTAAACTTCTCCAATTTAGCTGAATTTATGGTATTCTTGCTACGTCAATGGATTTTGGCCGGTAGCGGAAGAGTGATAACTAATCAATGGTGATTGTGATCGCCTGTAATGCTGCGAGTAGGTAACAAGCTTTAATTTTTCTAAAAACCATCTTTTTTTTATATATAAGCTAGCGCTTGGCTGCAATCAGACTTGCTTGCAAGTGGTGTTGCAGCCTAAGGTGGAGCGCGCTTGCCTAGAAGATGCCTATTCACTCTTGATTTGAAGGTACCTATATTAAAAGAGGAGGGGAAAACGGAAGCTGGAAGCCGGATCTATTTGGAAAACGTAGATTATTTATATTATATCAATCGTTAAAAATATTATAATCATCATAAATAATCAATTTTTCCTCTTACGTAAATAACCAAAAAAAACATTTTGATACGTTCCTGATAACAAGTCGTAGAAACGCCATAGAAGGAACCGACCTTCCACAAGTTAAGTATAGTCGAGGCCGAGTCAAGTCGAGGGACGAGTGGCCTAGTTGCGGCAACGCGTATCAGTCGATTACGATTGTTAGGCAACGTTGACCCAAGTCGGTAACTGAAGTGGTGACCGAATTCGGTAGTCCAAATTCAGTCTTTTCGTCTTCGCCGTGCCTCGAAGAGTACGTTAAACCGTCGGTCCCAGTTATTATCACTAACATCTGATGATAATCATTAGAAACCTAAGAGTTGAAATAGTAGGTACTCTTAGTCGAGTCGTTTGCAGAAGTACCTGGGAACCCACCGCATTATTATCCCAAAGGAACCCCTGCCATTATATTATGATTAATGGGAAGGGGTCACGACCTTCAGCAATGAGAAATACAACGCACAGATACTTTATAACTCCTGAGATATATGATAGTTTGAGATTTTTATATCATTATCTGCATAAAATAAATTACTTTGGTCATGTAACTACCGATTAAATATACAAAATAAACTTTAGCGCTGTACAATACCTATGAATACATCGACATCCTCATTTCATTCGACATTGCGTCTTCGTTCGCGTGGTTTGAGTTTAATGTTATTCCCGCGGGAAGTGGGAACTCCTTAATTTTCCGGGATAAAAAGTAGCCTATGTCACTTTCCAGGTCCTTAACTATACCCATGCCAAAAATCACGTCAATCCGTTGCTCCGTTGCGGCGTGATTGAAGGACAAACCAACAAACAAACACACTTTCGCATTTATAATATTATTAGAAATTCGAATATGTTTTGTCCACCAATGAGTAAAATTAAATTTACATTATAATTAAATTTTCATAGTAGAAATCATATTTACAATATTAACATTTTTATTTACAAAAGTAACCTAATGAAAGTAGGACCATTTTTACAAATTATGTACGCTAGTTACAGTTAAGATTTACATAGATCACTCTACTTGTTCTATCCATGCTCCATCGCGCATATATTTTATTGGTGCATGAAAAGACCCATCCGTATTTGACCGCTTAACTGTGAAAAATTACATGGAAATTGGACATGGTAAATGAGTATGCGCATTATTTATCATAATAGTGTTGTTCTACTATTAAAATTTATTCTATTACGTAGATAGTTAGTCTTCCTGCGGTACGCAACATCATTATTTTTGGTATCATATCAATCAAATTTTTACAGCGCCTATCAGAAAATTTTAATCACAAAGCGCTGCCAATACTTACAGATATTTTAGGTAACATTGTACAAAATAATCGACACAATATTCGAGAGTTCAATTTTAGACGAGATCGATTCAAGATTTATTCTAATGGTCCCTATACACTTTGCGACTTGGGATTGACACGTTATTAGAACAAGCCTATAATTTTGTGGGTTTCTCTTTCAAATTATTCCGTTTATTTTCAACATAATGTGGAGAATTCGAGGAATTCCCAACTGTTCTACTTCCCCACGTAGTTCTTCGGGCGACGGGATTATTTTTGCAGAACTTTAAAAGATTGCCATACGCTGCTCTATATTGTCTATTGGTAGCTGCGTATATTAATGGGTTGACCACACTAGAGGCCCAGGCTAATATTGATGCGATTATATGGAGCCAAGGATAAGTAATGCCATCATCTGACACGTTCATGATCATGAGGGGGAGGAAACAAGCAAGGAAACACAGGAATATTGTTAACATTAACGTGGTGAGGCGGGAATCTTCTTCCTTTTCTCTGGCAGTCTGACCGCTGAGTTTGCTGTGGACAAAGGAAACGTTGGTTATTAAAAATACATTCAAAATTAAACAACTATAAGATTATTCAATTAATCTACTCTCTACTAATAATAATATTATCCCTAAAAAAACAGCTTGAAGTGGTTAATGGAATGGGGTCACGGCCCTCAGTAATGAGGAATACCGATGCAGAGAAACACCGATTTAGTTATCAGAGCGGAGATCCCCACACACTAATTGGGATGATGCCTATGTTAAAAATAAATTATTTCTTACAGATTATTAAATTAAATAGAGGGGTCTTCCAAAAGACCTAAAATTCACATGCTCGTTTAGTTTTAAGTTTGATAACCATTTTAAACTATCGATTAAAGATAAAAAGTGCGTTGAAATTTGATGACTTCATAACTATGTATTTTATATAAACTTCCATACTAGAAGCGCGTTTTTAAGTTTGTTATAGAGTTGCTGATTTGATTGAGTTGTCATCATCCCTGTTGTAGGTACAAAAAGCCATGCATGATATCTCACCCACATACACACCTGCGGCCCTCCAGCTTGCGTTTGCTCTCACGTACGCGCCAGTAGATGCACGAGTAGGATACAATAATCACCACGCACGGCAGCGCAAATCCGAACACGAATAGGTATTTCTTGGGGCTTTTCCCGTCTTTGGGGAGAATCGTGCACGAAAACGTGTGCGGGTCTAGACCCAGCTGGCCCCAAACGCCAAGAAGAGGTGGTATCTGCAAAGAAAGTGGTCAGTTTAATCTGAGAGCATCCTCACCTTAATCTTAAATAAGGATTAAGGGTTTAATAAGAGGGACCTCGTTTAAGGGTTTAAATTATTGTGATGTGAAATTATATTTTAAGATCGAATCGGATATTATCAGAAAGTGTGTTGGCTCCTTAAGGTGGAAGACAAGGGTCTGCCCGCGAAATTCAAATTTAATTTAGATTTTCGCAATTTGTAAACTAATACGACAAAGTAGGCTTATGGCATTCAAATTGCGCCCCTAGGAATATCATCTTCACAGGTTTATATAAAAATCTTTACTTGAAAGTGCCCAGTTTAAGAAATTAGTCAAAATAATGACTAATTTGTGAGTAACTCACGTCAAACTCATTATTTTGACTAATTTCTTAAACTGGACACTTTCAAGTAAAGATTTTTATATACCTAAACCTGTGTTTTTAGTCCATCTGAGTCGAATAGAGTCTTACTATGAATGTAGATTAAAGGTGGATCAGGCACTCCTAATACTTGAAGCAAATACCTAGAAATCGCTATCCCACTTCTACTAACCAATATAGAGCGAGAGGTCAGACAGTAGATGGGTCTGTCTAGTGAAATCTAAGAGTTGGATTTTTTATTTTTTCTTTTGGAATACCCGACCAAATTTTTTAATTTTCCGCCTTTACGCACTCTCAGTTTTCACTAGACAGACCAGACAAATAATAATTAATTTACAGTATTAAAAATAGGAATCTGCCTTAAGGATCTGCATATTGACGTCTCGGTAGTTAGCTGCGAGTGTAGGTTCGCGCAAAGTCAACTGAAGTCGTCCGAAATATTGTTGGAATTCATTGGAATTTGGAAACGCACGATGTTCCGAGAAGTCGTAGAATTTGAATCGGACTGTATGCCCGGGAATCAATTAATCAATCAATGGTTTATTTGCTTGAAACATTGTACAATTATGATGACAGTTCTAAAGTAGGCCACACAATATGTTTCGTCAATGTTGACGTGCAAATTTAGAAATTATGTAAGTACGTCCTACTTACTTAATTAATGAATACTACTTAATTAATTAAAAATAAGATTTAAAAAACTAATCAAGTATAAAATCAGTTCAAATTTTGCCATAAATCCTATCAACGTATTTGATGCCATTCTTTTGCGTGACAGAAAATCGAGTAAGTACTAAGTAGTTCTTAATTCTTCGCGTGGCGTGGTGACAGAATTTTAAATGTTAATAATCAGCAAAGTAGTCACCATTACTAATGGAAGTCGTAGTAATCATAACAATCCTCCGTTCATAAATTAGGGCACACCATATTATAATACGGATGCGCGGCGCATGCGCGTTAATTCGGGACAATTAAACATGACGCGGGGAAGTGCAATGAACTAATTCCAAATAGGCTTAGCGGCGCACACGCATTTAATCTAACTTTGTTCATTCATTGGGATGTGGAAGGGGGTTTTGCGTTGCGAACTTGCAATTATTGAAAATGCTCTACAGTCCGTCAAACTTAACTGACCCGGTGGCCAAAATTGGAACTAATTTTAATGCCTGTTATTTTTTGGTTTTATTTTATTTTTAAAATATACTAGCGACGCTGCATTAGCATATCATCTGCTGTCATATTATGTAGCGATAAAGAGGGAGTAAGATTTAAAAAAATAATATAAAAATAAATAAAAAATAAAATAAAAGCCAAAGTAAAAAAAAGTCTCAGTTAAGTTTTTAGAGGTAGAGTTTTAATTAAAAATATAAGCGAGGTACCTAAGGGTTTTACTTAGGTATATAAGTATTTACTCACCATGAAGGCTCAGAAGGGCTGGAACTTAGAGCCGTAAAGCCAGTTAATTAAAAAAAACTCACCATCAACCCAAAAGAGACGAGCCAGATGAGCAGCAGCTGTATCCAGATCTTGGTGGTGGTGTAGATTTGTGAGTACATGTCGTAGTACGCTATCAACGTGTAGCTGTAACAAGGAATCAAAATTAAGAATTAAAAACCGGTCAAGTGCGAGTCAGACTCGCGCACAAAGGGTTCTGTACCACCACAAAATAAATTATTTTAGTAAATAACAAGAAATATTTTTATTTATTCTGTTACTAGCTGATGCCCGCGACTTCGTCCGCGTGTTTTAAGTTCTTTTGATTCCCGCAGGAACTCCTTAATTTTTCGGGATAAAACTAGTTTATGTCACTCTCCAGGTCCTCAACTATAACCATGCCAAAAAGCACGCCGACCCGTTGCTCCGTTGCGGCGTGATTGAAGTACAAACCAGAAAACCAACAAACAAACACACTTTCGCATTTATAATATTAGTATGGTTCTGCACCATCTATCGGTTGTATTTGTAGCTAAGTATCTCCTTTTACACCATTGGTTGCCTGGAAGAGAACTCTATTTGGCGATAAGGCCGGCAAATTGTATACTTACCTACTTTGTTATTAGCTAAGTTTACTGTTGTATAATAAAAGTATATTCATTAATTATTTCATTCAAATATGCCAAAACATAATCAACAGTGAAATAACTGGCTTACGTGTGGTGCTAAACAGGCAGCGGCTGACAAACAAAACACCCTATGAGTACGGAACCTTAACGTGCCTTAACTAACGGTGCAAATTTGAAAATACTTAGAGAGGTTATTAGTAGGTATTTCAACCCTGTTACATTACTCTGAAAATCAATAAATCTCTTCCTCACAAGTGACTCACGCTTTTAGAGATCGTATACCTAATTACTAACATAAAAACCGTAACTTTAAAATATAACAATCCAGAACGATCGTTCTTCGTGTTAGTTTAAAAAGTTACGGCACTTAACGGCTCCTTGCAAACCGTAAAAAACAGTTAAAACTAATTCCTTTGTAGGCCCAAAGAGATTAAAGTCCTTAGCTAGGTGGAGTATTTTGTGTGAGCCACTATAAACTTTATGAGCCGATCCGAAAATGCGTTGTAAAATAATAATACGGAACGAATTTCTAACATAGCCCGCATTAATAAAAAATACAAATTGAGCGTTATGTTTTTAGGGTTCCGTACCAATTAGAATCAAAAGTCAGAATACGCTGAGAGGGTTCTGTAATCTAGTTGCAGAAAGCTTTGACCTGTCATTCACTTAGTTTTTGTTTAAAAATCGACTTAAGTATTTACCTAAATATACTTACCTCATAATGATTTTAGAATACCTAGGTATTAAAACTGAATAACATAGTGAGGAAATCTGCATGCCTCAGAGTTCTTCAAAATGTTCTCTTAAGTGTGTTAAGTCTGCCAGTCCGCACTTGGCCTATCGTGGTGGAATCGCGAGACTCGTGTACCTAGTGTACTTAGGCTAGCTGTGTTGGAAATTGAAATGATGAAGTGATGCGAAGTACTTAAGACCCTGTGTAGCGTAAAAGGGGGTTTTTAAAAGCAGTGTATCCATCAAACGGTGACATAATGTATACTTGTAAAAATAATGTGCTGTTTTTAAGCCCTTTGAGCAGCCATTGACGCATCTTAAAACACAATTTTAAAAAAATCTCTGCATTGTTAATTTTAAACATACCTCTTAATTTACCTTTTAAGATATACGAGTATAAGATAAAATTGATATTTCTAAATCAAACACATTGTCGTATTCATTTGTATTGAAAAGTAAATATAACTTTTTTTTCCAAATTATTTCATGCATTTTTTGCGACATGCGCTTGCTGATCGATTTCAACCCGCGCGCCTGTGTTTTTCATCTCGGGAGCTCACAGCGCCTTAAGACACAAGTAAAAAAGTCGATCACTATGACAACACAATATCATAATAATTAATGGCGAAATTGCCACAGTTCGCGGCTACAGGGGTAAGGCGAATATGGCCGATATCACGCGTCCCGTGGAGCATTTTGCACAATTCTTGATTTAACAGTAGTGCGATGGAGCCCTATCACTCAGGCCTCCCAATAACCGATAACGATTCAATAACAAACCGAAAGCAACGAATCAAGCCCTAAAGTGGTTGTTATCACATAACACACGCTTAAAAAGCACTCAACGCGTACCGTGAGAAACAAATGTTTGCTGAAGGATTAGATAAGCTAAGCTGTACAAGTTATATAGTCCCCCGGATTACTACACGATTTGCTAAGGGAAAACTGGGTACAATCTTGCTATTTTCTTATTGTTAAGGACTGAATCGAAAGTAACCGAAATAAGTTATTTTAAGCACTTTTTTGAAACTGTTTTAGAACAAAAACACTTATAACATAAACAGAAACGATACTGTAACCCAATCAATCTGTAACCGTTTATTTCTGTAATTGGGTGTTTTTATCGGTATCTTTAATATGTAGGTAGGTACTTGCGCTAACAAATTACACGGTAACAAATTACACGGTGGGACAACGCGGTCTCTCACTTCATTGGACTTTACACACACTGACACAACATTGGCCATGTTTTTCTTAGAATAATTGCAACCATCGGTGCTTTTACCTCAGGTTCAAATTTGAATACGCGTCATACCTTTATCAGTAAATTTCGATATTTCGGTTACACTTTAAAATAGTGTCAAACACTTTTATTTCTGTTACAGATTGATTTGTGTTACAGAAATGAAATTATTATTAATTCTAGTCAGAAAACCCCCAATACTTAATTATGGCCCGACCCGAGACTCGAACCCGGGAACTCGTCGGCCGCAGTCGAATATGCTTACCACTAGACCAACGAGGCAGATCGCAGTAGTAGATATAGATACCAATACTGTGCTTCAGTCGACATCCCATCTCACAGAAAGTTCCATCACGCCCTATTAGCCGTAAAAATAAGCCCATTCATGAGGTCGGGTCAGTTACCTAAGCACAAAGCCGCCTTTGTGCAGGGCTGTGAAGGGCGTAGGCTGCGATATGCGATGCTTTATTTTGTGCATCACTTTCATCTCCGACCGCTACGAATCGAGGATATGCTAAGTGTTGGTGATATCATCGCTTACTCTGTGTTGAAATACGAAAAAATAATATAACCTAATTTATTATTATACTAGATGATTCCCGCGACTTCGTCCGCGTGGGTTAAGATTTTTGATTCCCGCGGGAACTCTTTAATTTTCCGGGATAAAAAGTAGCCTATGTCCTTCCCCGGGAAACCATCTACCCCTGTACCAAATTTTATCAAAATCGGGTGAAGAGACAGTTTTTTTTATTTCCGCGGGAACTCTTTATTTTTCCGGGATAAAAAGTAGCCTATGTCCTTCCCCGGGATACCATCTACCCCTGTACCAAATTTCATCAAAATCGGTTCAACAGGTGGGCCGTGAAAGCGTAGCAGACAGACAGACAGACACACTTTCGCATTTATAATATTATATAATATATATATATAATATATATATATATATATATATATAAGTAATAAGTATATGGAGTATGGATATGGATTTACTACACAAAATTATCATGCCTTCGTCGAATGGTAGCAAGAATGCTAGATGCATTTCCGCCCTAGGGCCATCCTGCCAACGCATAGAGCAATACTAATGCAATAGGTATTACTCAAAACGCCAGTTTGATCTCACGTAGGTACCTTGAGGTTTCTAAAATATGGATTATCTAAAACACGAAAATCAACAACAGTGAAACATTACGGCTGTAAGCGTTGCCAGTATGGCCCCTGGACAGGCCAGACCCCTCTTTTAATATATATAATATCATTGGCCAGACCAGCAGCCTGATTCTGTAACTCAGTGGCTATCAAAGAGTGAAAGCCACTGACATATATTCTTTATCCATTGAAGGTTTGCTATGAAATAAAAATTAAGTTTTCATAGCAAACCTTCAATGGATAAAGAATATATGTCAGTGGCTTTCACTCTTTGATAGCCACTGAGTTACAGAATCAGGCTGCAGGCCAATCCATTTCTGTGTTTTAAAAAAAGTGTATGTAGGTACGCACGCAAGAAGTTATACCTACTTTTTGATAGCAAATAATAAATATCTTGAATATAGTTATTAATTCTCACCCAACATACAGTAAATGTATTTATTTTTATTTTGTTGGTAGGCCTTTTTTTGCAAGTTGACCAGCTAACTTCAGGGTGTCGAATTTTGGTGTCGGTGTGCGCGCGCATCGTAATAATTCACTCTGATATTTTTTCCCTCAAAAGAAGTATAACTTCTAAAGACTATTAGGTATGAGATGAGAACATTGCGAAAAACGTTGCGAAGTAGGTACAAAATGGCTGAACGGATCTGGATTATAGACTGGAATAACACATAGGCTACTTTTTATCCCGGAAAATTAGAGTTCCTACGGGAACCAAAAAACCTCAATCCACGCGGAAAAGTGATTGGATTTAAATCTCTACAACATGCGATTTGCAAAACATGCATAGAAAACAAAAATGTTTGCTTTCTTCCCAACAATTTAATTAAGTAGGTGATTTTTTACCGTTTTTTCCGCCGATTCTATACTATAATTACGTATTATAGTTTGTTCGACATAGGTGATAATCATCGTAAGATGTTCGCTTTCCCTCATTTTCTAGACTATGTAAATATTTGCACGCCATCAAATAAATACCGGCTTTAGCACCGAGTGCGTTACGCCTTTGAAGTTTGAACTGGGTGTTATTCATTTTTAGGGTTCCGTAGGTACTACAAGGGTGCCAAGCACAGGCCAGTGCCAAGGGACCCTTCCTCAAACCTCCGCTGTTTGTCCATCTGTACCTACTCTTACAATCGTTCATTGTCAACATCTCCTGAAGATGCTCCGATGTCGGACTGAAACGTACGTTGGGAATAATTTGGAAGATTTGTGTGGTGTGGTGTTGTGTCGGTACGAATTGCTGGCTTACTCAATTTGACAATTTATAATTTACGATTCTGATACGAACCGCTAGGGTGTGGAACACGTCCCAGCGCACGTGTTTCCTGCCACTTATAACGAATAGGCATCTTCTAGGCAAGCGCGTTCCAAGCTAGACCTCATCATTGCTTTGCACTAAGCATGATTGTCGTCAAGCGCAAGCCTATCACGCAATAAAAAAAAATCTGAATTTTCCCTGGTCTGGTCTGGGGGGAGGCTTCGGCCGTCAATAGTTACCAGTACCACCCTACCGGCAAAGACGTACTGCCAAGCGATTTAGCGTTCCGGTACGATGCCGCGTTGAAATCGATTAGGGGTATGACTAGGATATGGGTTTTGCTCCCAATAGGTTAGCGCCACGGGCGTATTTACCCTAGGGCCAAGGGGGCCATGGCCCAGGGCGGCAGGCTGCGAGGGGCGGTCAAGCCGCCCCTCTTGGCCTTCTCTGGGCGCCTTTTATTGTCAAGCTTAACTACAATAAATATTAAATTTTAATAGACATTTAAATTAAGTTAGAAGGCATGCCGTAAACCTTCAAAATGTATACCCGTTAGATCTCGCGGTAGACCTACAAGACGAATGTGTTCTATTGAAACACTTCTTGGCAGCCTATGAAAATAAAATGAGTCTAAGGCAACTTAGCTTATTTATAAAAAATAAGGAGTTAAAAGATAAGATTGCATTACGCATTTTTCTTTGCACCGCAGTGACGAATTGCAGTGCAGAACGTTCGTTTTCTGTACTCAAAAGGATAAAAAAATATTTTTTAATACAGTTGCTCAAAAAGTGGCGTATTGCAGGGACGTATAGCGTTCGGGATGTGGGCTATTACATACGCGTGCTTTTTTTTACCTTTCCCGAACTCGTGCGTTCTTTTTCCCAACTGTCAAAATAATGTCTATTAAAAAGAAAAACCAACCATGAAGTTTTTACTAAAAAAATTCATAGAAGTTTTTATGATTCATGCAAATACGTATATTTCTAAAAAGAACCTACTAATTTGTTTCAATATCACATTTAATGATTTGATTGAATGAGTTTGGTTAGGTTTCATTTAATTTCATCTCATTAAATTTCATTTTCATTTCATATCAATAAAAAAATTCTACTGAAGACTTGGCTGTATGGGCATAGTTCCCTTTGCCTACCAGTGAAGAAAAAAAAACTGCTTAGGTATATTCTACGGTTGGCGCCATTTTTCAGAAATTTTCTTTGCGAGTTTAGTATTGATTGTTGCACAAAATGAGTAATTTCGACCCCAGTTTTTTAGCATATTTACTGTTTGTCTCAAACAGTAAATATGCAACCTAAAACTTCCCCAGTTAGTATAAAAAACTGTACCAATTTCAATGTATATGTGAATTATAACTTTTATAAGAAATAAATGTTGAGTTTATTTTGTTTGTATTATTTTATTAAATTGCTTCATTTTTTCGCAACTGTATTAAAAATAGTCGTTCAGTACACGTGCGGAACCGTCATTGCAACTTGTTCCGACTGTCAACCCTCGCCTTCGGCTGTGCCTCGGCTCGGGTAGACATTTGTCGGAACTCTTTGCAATGACAGCCTTTCCACACTTGTAATGAAATATACTATACGTTCCACTATAAGCGAAGAAAGCTTAAACAGCTTAGCTGTCATGAATATAGAAGCTGAATTGACAAACGCCATCTGTTATGACAGCGTCATTGACGATTTTGTCAACCAATTTGTACCTACATAGGAAAAAAATGTAAATATTTACCTATTATAGTGAATAAATGGTAATTTTTTTTTCATTTATTATTTCATATCACATAGTAGGTAGGTTTTTTTTAAATGAATGGGGCGGCAAAGCTTACTGGCCCGGGGCGCCAAATCTTTAAATACGCCTCTGGGTTAGCCCGTTACTGTCATAGACTGCATTATCATTTACCATCAGGTGAGATCGCAGTCAAGGGCTAACTTGTAGTGAATTATAAAAAAACTTACTATCAGGGCTTCGAACGGTATAAAACAATATAAACTGTTGTAAATGCATCACGTTATGCCTGATAGATCAATGTAATGTGTCAGTTTTTCTGTTTCGCTGTTAGCTCGTTGAACAGTTACCTACTGGTTTTCATGCGCTATAAATCTAACAACTGTGTCTAACAAATCTAAATGCGAAAGTGTGTTTGGTTGTTGGTTTGTCCTTCAATCACGCTGCAGCAGAGCAACGGGTAGACGTGTTTTTTACATAGGTGTAGTTAAGGACCTGCAGAGTTAGCATGCGCACGAAGTGATATCTCGCGACGAGAGCACACGAGTGTATAGTGACGAGAGAGAGAGAAGTTGTCGATGCCGGCTAAATTCTCGTTTACCCTTACATGCACAAAATCCGGTATATTGTAAGGGTTCGTAGAGAAAAATACCACAGATATGAAATGTTACTTTTATCTCTACTTTTGACGTAGCGAGACAAGTAACCATGTTAGCTTCGATAGACAAATAGAGATAAAGGGTAGACATAATTATATTCGTTGCGGGCATGCTAGACTGGAGAGTGACATAGGCTGGTATCCTAGAAAATTAGGGAGTTCCCGTGAATGAAAAAAAAAATCCACTTAGACGAAGTCGCGACTCGCGAGCATCAGCTAGTGCCTGATAGGTAGATCAATGTACTGTGTCAGTTTTTCTGTCTCGCTGTTAGCTCGTTGAACAGTTAGCTAATGTTTTCCATGCGTTATAAATCTAACAAATGTGCCAGTACCTCGTTAGCGAGCTTTCATCTTAGGTTTTATTTGAGTGCTGTTAATGTTTTACATATCCCTTGATGCGTTACGGTGCTCTGGATTTTTTTATTGACTAGCTGACCCCACTACAGCCCATTAGCGTCCCACTGCTGGGCACATGCCTCCAGTCTCATAGGAGGAGAATTTATTTATTTATTTTTTTTTATTTTTATTTTTCTCAACTTACAACTAGCATTACAGGTTTCCCTAATACACTAGTGTAGTACACCTAAATAATCCTATATTATAAACTAATCAAATATAAACTAAGTAATTAAATATAAACCAGGTAATTAAATATAAACTAATTAAATATTATTATTATTATGATAACATAAAGCCCACAGAGCAATTCTTGTGAGTTCACCCAGAGTACAGCAAAACAGATCCGTTCTCTCAGCTATGACGTTAAGGGTGCGAATCGCGCGCGTCAGCGGCGCCTTGCAGAGCAAGTTGGTGCGTCCGCGCGGCACCGCCAGCAGCGGTGGCCTGCGCCTGCGCCACACGTACCGGTCCGGGACACGGAAACTCAGCTGTCCTAAAACGTCCGCATTATATGACTTCCCCCGTAATATTTTAAAAATGTACAATATAAGTGCTAATTCCCTCCTAACCCCTAGTTCATTATACCCGACCATACCCAAAACAAATAATGTTGGGTACATTAACGGGTAGTATGGGTATACCCCATATAGCTTCATATATAGGTACCTAACAAATTTATTTTGTACCCGCTCTAACATAAGGCTATATTTAGCCTCATGTGGAGCCCAGATGACTGAGTTACTTTCTAAGTGGCTCCTGACCAAAGCATTGTATAAGGCTATCACCGCCTTTATGTTACTGAAGCTCCTAACGGTACGAAGTAAGAAGCCTAGATTTTTGTAAGCTTTCTTACAGCATTTTACAATGTGGTTACGAAACGTAAGTTCTGTGTTCAAACCAACCCCCAAGTCCCTCACCTCTGAAACTCTCACCATTGGTACCCCATCGATATTATAATCATAACGGATGGGGGATTGTGCCTTAGAAAAGGTGATAACTGCACATTTTGAGGTGTTAAATTGTAAACGGTTGTCCTTGCTCCATTTGACTGCTCGATCAATGTCCCGCTGCAGCCTCCCACAGTCACTCTCGCCATCTACAGTCAGAGAGAGCTTGAGATCATCCGCGAACAGCAAACACTTGGCATCCTTGATTACCTGAGGTAGGTCGTTTATCATTAAAATAAACTGTAAGGGACCCAGGTTGCTACCCTGACTCACACCGGATCTAGTAAAATATGTTTCTGACCTATGACCCCTATAGTCTACGTATTGTTGCCTATCTCTCAAGTAACTAGCAAAAAAATTCAGTAAATGGGGAGTGAACCCAACCGCTGCTAACTTTTTAAGCAAGACATCGTTGTCTACTAGATCGAATGCCTTCCGAAAGTCAAAGTATGCTGCATCAGCCTGCCCCCCACTGTCAACTGCTGGAACAATATGAGCCATGTAAGCGATAAGGTTGCTCGTAGTACTCCTCGCTGGCCGGAATCCATGCTGAGCGTCCGAAAGTTGCGCGCTAACCTGGTTGTAGATTATTTTATGGATAGCCGACTCTAATACTTTTGCGGGTGTGGAAAGCACCGCTACAGGCCTGTACCCCTCCAACTGTGTTCCCGATCCACCTTTTGGTACCGGTACGACTCGGGTTAATTTCCACGTCTCAGGAAACACAGCTTTCTTCAAACACAGATTATATATGTGAAGCAACGGTTCCGCCAGCACCAATCGACAGTCTCTAAATAGGTAAGGTGGGATGCAATCTGGTCCCGCTGACTTTTTTGGTTTAAGTTGTTTAAGTGCCTGCCTTACCTCGTCCAAGGTCAATCGATCGATATGGACCCGCGCCGCTCCGTTCTCTCCACCCGCTGCTGCTATGGCCGCGCTAACATTCAATTCGGCTCGCTCTGAGCTATAGACGGACTGGAAAAACTGAGCGAACTCAACCGCACACTGCTCTGCAGTCAACAGAACCCCGTTTTTTAAAATTTTCCGCGGAACCCTACTACCTCTTTTTGATTTGGTATAGTTCCAGAACGATAAAGGATCCTTGAGGAGTTGGTTCTGAACTCTGCGCTGATAGTGATCGTGAGCTTTTTCTATCATGTTCTTAACCTTTGCCCTACACTGCGAAAATGCCTCGTAATTACCTTTCGAGTTACAAGCTTTATACCGCCGGTGAAGATTCGCTTTCAATTCTATGTTGCGAATTATTTCAACCGTGTACCACTCGGGGTAATTATACCCCGGGGTTACAGGACTTCGCTTTTTTCTCGGAACCCAGTCATCGATAATTGACGTAAGAATTTTATAAAAATACTTCAAGCTTTCCTCCAACTCTAACTCGTACATTGGAGTCCAGTCTGCGGCCGCAATTGCTGAGTACAGTGATCTAAAATCAGCCTTATAGAAATTCCAACCTATTGGTGTTTGCGGGCTCGCCTCAGGTTCTAACGCCTGCGCCTGATGTCGGTGTGAACGCAATGTCACCGCGATCTCGAGCGGCGGGTGATGTGCATCAACCTGCACCAGCGGCGCCGCAGCTTCGCCCACGCTCACACTCCCGTCCGCTGATAACGCACTCAGGACAAGGTCCAGACATCTGTCATTACAATTTCCTACTGTATTACTCTGAGTGAACTCACAATATGTTTGAAAATATTCAAAATAATTATTTATATCTACAGAACACGAATACAAGTTAAAATCTCCTACCACTACTACCTCGCTATAATTATTACAAAGTTGCTCAATAATCCTAAACAATACCATATATTCACTCTCACCACTATTAGGTGGTATGTAAACAACGCATAGCATAAACAAAAACCGCTCGCGCATGTGTACTGTCGCAGAAACCAGTTCAAACAAATGCGCGTCGATGTTGACGTCACTTTGCACTCGACGTAATTCCAAGCGCGGTGTGGCCACGAGAAGCGCGCCGCCTTGCTTGCGACCGTCCGCTCGGTCACATCTTAAAATTGTGAAGCCCGGTGGAATTAACTCCGCGTCATGGATGGATTCGTTGCAACCCGTTTCTGTTACTGCGAACAAATCTGCGTTGGATGAGGCCACCCCAGCGTAAAACTCCTCTAGTTTTGTTCGCAGCCCGCGTACGTTTTGGTAATATAATTGCAAAAATTTATTCCGACTATTTGTTCTCTGATCTTGGGCGATTGGCTGTCCTACGAAACCAAACCCATTCACAGAATTCAACGTTTAAAGGCCAAACTTCTGACTGACACAACAGGTTATATTTACTTTCTGGCACCCCTATTATAAATGAGGCATAATCTCGCTCGGTCTTGTGTTTTATTTTCTCAATTTTGATTGGTACCTCCTTTACTTTATCTCTTATAAACTTCTCCAAATTCTCCTCAGTGGTGTCCTTGTGAAGCCGCCAGACATGTAAAAATTTCTGCTTTTCTAATCCTTTTATTTCTGCTATTTGCGTGTTTCCCCCTCTTTTTACTTCACTATTAGGATACCTACTTTTTCTCCTATTGACAACCATCCAGGATCCTTCATTTATCTCATTTACGTTTTCAGTACTCTCTTCGTCGATGACTACTGCCACTGGTTTCGTGGCTACACGATTTTCTGCCTCCCCCTGCAAATTACTAGTCTTTTTAACGGCGTTTGCAAAGGATCGCACGGTTTTCTCTTCCACGACGACAGCACCCGGCGTTTTCGTGGCCACCCACGTTTGTGCATCTACCTGCACACTTTGATTCTGCTCGCCGGCGTTTAAAAAAGATCGTTGCAACTCTTGGGATAGTTCCTTAGGCTCCTGTATCCGTTTCTTCCGAGCACTAAAAGCAGTTTCAAGGCACTCATTCCTTTCCAACAATGATTTAACTCTAGCTTCTAATAAATCTACTTTGTTAGCTTTTTGTAAGACTACCTCCATTGATTGCTTTACATCGCGCAACTCTGATTCCAACTTCGAAAATCTATCTAAAAGAAGTGCGTATTCTTTCTTTTGCTCTTCCAGCCGAGATTTCATTTCGAACCGAAATTCCCGCATCTCTTCAAATAGTCTATCTTCGGCCTCCGTCTTAGTTTCATCCAAGACGACCCGATTGCCACGTTCTTTGTTCACATAGCAGCTGCTCGGAGTAAACGTCTTATTCAAGGTGATTCCTCGAACTGGAGTATCCGCATTATTCCCTTTTGGGACACCTCGCATACACTCCGGGCATCTCCAGCTGGCTTTGTATTCCTCCGTCATTTCGTCAAACTGCTTCGCTGATACAGCCAAACACTTTAGGTGGTATATTTTTCTACATTTTTCATATGCACATTCCATATATGATATATCATATATCACAGCACTGCACCCGTTACATTTAGTACTCATTAAGTATTTTTTAATTTCTCTTAACTCGCAATCAAACACGCGTCCGCACGGTAGCGCGCGTAACGCGAAAATAATATATAGAATAATAATAATAAGAATTAGAGCTTAGACCCACCACGCTGCTCCAATGCGCGTTGGCGGGCTTTGACGACTATTATCATGTAGCTAGCTGACCCGACCCGGCTTTACTCGTTGTTAATGGGATTTTTGAATCAATGAAGAGGTTTTTGACGACCTCCCTTGAGCGCTGCTGTCATATAATTGGGAGGTCCCGGGTTCTATCCCAGGGTCAATTTGGGAATTTATTATTTCTGTATTTAGTCTCGTCTGTTGGGAGGCTTTGGCCGTGGCTAGTTACCACAATACCGATAAGACGTGCCGCCAAGCAATTATTTAGCGTTGGATGCCGTGTAGAAACCGATTAGGGGGTATGGGTTTAATATAACTGTCTTATCCCTAACAGGTTAGCCCGCTACCTTAGACTGCTTCATAACTTACCACCAGGGTGAGATCGCAGTTAAGAGCTAACATGTAGTGGATAAAAAATGGTGGATTTGTTAAAAATCCTGAAAGACAAAAATATCTATTGGTATTTACTATTTATAGTAGTACTATCTGATGCCCGCGACTTCGTCCGCGTGGATTGAGGTTTTTTGGTTCCCGCGGGAACTCTTTCCTCATCCACCCACTTCCCGCTACCTTTTTAAGGTCGTCGGTCCAGCGGGCTGGAGGTCGTCCCACACTGCGTTTACCGGTACGCGGTCTCCACTCCAGAACGCGTCTGCCCCAACGGCCATCGGTTCTGCGACAGACATGACCTGCCCACTGCCACTTCAGCTTACTAATTCTCTAGGCTATGTCGGTTACCTTAGTTCTCCGACGGATTTCCTCGTTACGTATTCTATTCCTCAGAGAAACACCCAACATAGTGGGTGGATGAGGAAAGCGGAGGACCGTGTGTGGTGGCGCGCTCTCCAAAAGGCCTATGTCCAGCAGTGGACGAATACAGGCTGATGGATGATGGATGGATGGGAACTCTTTAATTTTCCGGTATAAAACGTAGCCCATTCCAGACTACATCTGTGCAAAATTTCATCCAGATCCGTTCAGCCGTCCTGGCGTGATTGAGTAACAAACATCCATCCAAACTTACGATTGTATAATATTAGTATGTTTCTATGAAGAAATAACAACAAACAATAAGATCGTTAAAATTGATACCTAAATATTGTTATAATATAACTGTTGTCAGCCACATGGGATTATATTATTGAACTCAGACAGACGCAACAAATAAAATGTATAAATTATTTTACACACACGTCAACCGCGCCTTTGTTAAAAAAACTTTAACAGCAAAAACCGTGGAGTCGTAACAATTTTTAAAATTAATTCTTCGGTGCGAGAGACATAATATGTTTGTGATAAATAAACATTTACACGTTGGTAACTTTATTGAATTGTATTGAAGAGGTGCGAATCGAGATATACCAACACGTGTGGTTGAATGCAATTTATTTAGTAATTACGCGATCAGTTTTACAAAGCTCAAAGATCTCTTTCTGCGTCATATTATATTACTTACTTTACAGGATCATGAACCCTTCCAGCATGCAATGCGAAAGTGTGTTTATTTGTTATTTTGTTCTTCAATCACGCCGCAACAGTGCAATGGATCGACGTGATTTTGTACATGGGTACTGTTGAGGACCTGGAGAGTGATGTAGGCTACTTTTTACCTCGGAAAATTAAGGAGTTTCCGTGGGAATTCAAAAACTTATTCCACGCGGACAAAGTCGCGGGCATCAGGTAGTAATATTATAACTAAAATTATAAATGCGAAACTGAATTTATGAATTAAACCGATTTTGATGAAATTTGATGCAGATTTATCTAGTTTGCATCTTGGAGACTCACCAAGGCTATTTTTAACAAAAATTAAAGAGTTCCTAAAAGGTGTCTAGAAGATCTAAATTCACGCGGAAAAAGTTATTATTACATTACTATCCCAAGGAAACCCCTGCCATTATGTGATTAATGGAAAGGGGTCACGACCCGGCAATGAAGACGACGCAGAAAGAGAGATACAGTATACACCTAGGCAAAAGTCAGAGTAATGGAACTCTTTTTGCTAGCTTTTTGGTGGTTAAGTCTAACGATAATTCTCCATGGTGCAACTGATATATTTTAAATGATTCTTTTCAACGTTGATACCATCGCCGTCACTCAACCCTAATAACACATGCATTAGCATCACTCAACGCAATGCACTCAGCATATTTTTATATGTACCTAGGCTCCAATGTAACTTAACAGTCCAACAATAGGACGTTAAATTAAAATGCATCGTCATCGCTCAAAATGCACGCGTCAACTAAAGCATCTAGCTGGTATGGGGGCGGTATGATGGAGCCATTTTAAATTAAAATTGTCACTAAGTAAAATATAATTGTTGAAAAGAAAGGATTCTGATTTTTGAATTTTAAAAAGTGTTCCATTACATGACGACCTGACGACCTCCCTGGCGCAGTGTTGAGCGCTGTTGTCTTAACTTTTGCGGAGGTCTCGGGTTCGATCCCCGGCAGGGTCAATTTAGGAATTAACAATTTCTGAATTGTCCCTGGCCCAGCCTGGTTTCGGCCGTGGCTAGTTACAACTCTGTCGGTAAAGACGTGCTGCCAAGCGAAATAGCTTTCTAGTAAGATGCAGTGTAGAAACCGATTAGGGATATGGGTTTAATATAACTGCCATACCCCTAATGGGTTAGTCCGCTACCATCTTAGACTGCATCATTCAAATTCAAATGTTTTTATATTCAAATAGACTTTTTACAAGTGCTTATGAATAGTCGAATGAATCTACCACTAGTTCGGAATGCCGTTAACCATCAGGTGAGATCGGAGTCAAGGGCTAGTTTTTAGTAGATGAGAAGTTTAGTTCTAAAAAATTATTAGGTACCTACTATCGAATATGGCAGTACCTCCATTGAGAGTGCACAATTTCCGGCCTAATGCCTATGTATGAAGGCATTGAAGCCTAACCTTTAAATTTAAATAAAGAGACTTCCTTTAGCCACTGAGTCACTTATGTATAGAACTATTCAAATTTCAAACTAGTCGTGTCCAAATTTCCTTGGCTTTTATGCTATTATAAGTTATTTAATTAGCTACTTATTTAATCAACCTAAATGTTAAAACGGTTTAAAATTATTGGAAATAAAGTTGTACGTTTCAGTAAATTGTTACGGTTCATCGAGCGACGCTACGTTGGACTTGGGATCTACTAAGAATAAACACATTTTTTTTAATAATAAAAATCAGCCTATACCATTATTTAGATAAAAATGCTGTGTGGATTTATGTTTTATAAAATTCCTTAGGAACTCGTGATTTTCAGGGTTCCATACCCAAAGGGTGCCAACGGGGCCTTATTACTAAGCCTCCGTTGTCAGTCAGTCATGGTGGTACGGAACACTTCATGTGCGTGTCTGACTCGCACTTTTCCTGTTTTTAGCCTATGCTCGTCATTGAGATTGCAAGCTAGCTGTCAACCTTGCTTCAAAATTAGTTTAAAAAACGGATGTCTTGAGAAAATAGCAAACTGACAGACATTTCTATTTGTATTTATATTAGTATAACATGGATTATATTAGGGAGTCTTTGAAGAAAATTAAACGGTTTGAAACATCATCGATTCAAAAGTAATAAATCATCCACTGCAATCTTGGGGTGCTTGAAACTTGAAAGAGCTCGAGCGAGTGTTGTGGCATGCCGCGTGACGCAAACGAATTTAACTCAAATCTCAATGTCAATACATGCTTAAATTTAATTATTTTGGGGCTTATTTGATCTACATCAAGTCAGTCAGTCCAACAAACTTAGCTGACCCGGTGCAAGCGTCGGTAGTATATATTAAAAATATAATAAAACCAAAAACTAAAAAGACATAAAAAATAGTTCCAATTTTGGCCACCGGGTCAAGTTTGTGAAACTATTAAGCACGACTTGACAGTTACTCAGATGTTTTTTTGGACGGAAGTTACGCTAAATATGTCTCAATGACGTCACGCCCACCGAAAATAGCACCTAAACTGTTTCAAGTATGGTTTCGAGGCCTTCGTCGTTTATTGAGCTATTTTATAGTCCGTCAAACTTAACTGACCCGGTGGCCAAAATTGGAACTAATTTTTATGCCCTTTTACTTTTAGTTTTTTTTTCATATAAACTAGCGACGCTTTCACTGGGTCAGATAAAATTGACGGACTGTAAAGTACACCTACCACGTCATGAAATGAGAAGAAAGACGACCTCCGTGGCGCAGTGTGTAGCGCTGTTGCCTTAACGTGCGGAGGTCCTGGGTTCGATCCCCGGCGGGTCAATTTGGGAATTTATAATTTCTGAATTTTCCCTGGTCTGGCCTGGTGGGAGGCTTCGGCCGTGGCTAGTTACCACCCTACCGGCAAAGACGTGCCGCCAAGCGATTTAGCGTTCCGGTACGATGCCGTGTAGAAACCTAAGGGGTATGGGTTTAATATAACTGCCATGCCCCTAACAGGTTAGCCCGCTACCATCTTAGACTGCATCATCACTTACCATCAGGTGAGATCGTAGTCAAGGGCTAGCTTGTAGTGGATAAAAAAAGAAAAAAAAAAGAAAGTCATGTTAATATAAGACTTTTCGCCGGCTCATCGTTACTAATTTCTCTGTCAAATTTAGGATAAAAGTCAATTGGATATCCACTCTAAATCATTCAGAATTATTTCAATTTCATCATTCACGCCGTCTCATAAAAAAACTGAAAGCCAACCGTAAAGATGTCAGTGTTGTTTAACACTTTATTTCGTGCTTATCCCGGAAGGAATAAAAGATAAAAGCAGTACGCAAACGCAGTACCCCCTCCACCTTCTTGAACGTATCCCGAAAGCTTGAGTATCGTAAAATAAAAATAATATGTGGGAACACTCAAGCAGTGTATAAATGTCCGACACGTTATTTATTGCTGTTAAAATCTTGCCTCACTTACGTCACGTTTGCACTTGCTCAATACTTTGCGTTTCATACTTGACTAGTATATTATTTTAAAGCCAAGTCTTGACTTTACAAGAATATACTAGTCAAGTATATGACAGTATATGTTATATGACAGGATAAGAAAATAACATTTTGTCGGTTATTATTTCTTGAAAGGTGTTTTGTTTTCGAAAACTGTACAAGGAACAAAAAACGATTTTAAAATACTTATTCAATGACATATCACTCGAGGGGTATACTGACCAATTTTTTATACCCTCAGTGTTCACGAGGAAGGTAAGTACTTACTGATGCTTTTTAAAATTTAAATTTACCTTCGTGTAGATATCTATGACCGACGTGATTTTTTACAAGGACATAATGTTTAATGAAGAACTGGAAAATTACAGGCTTTCTATCCCGGAAAATCAGTTCGCAAAAATCAAATCTTCAGCTAGTTATTATAAAATTTTGAAGAAGCAGAAAGGAACTATCGAGATAATACGAGGACTCACCGATTAACAGTGATAGCGACCATAGAGAGCAGTGAAACAGCTTCGTTCCCATAGAACACGAAGGCGAACATCTGACACAGCCGCGGACCAAGCACCCACTGCTGTTTGATGTACCTGTTGACATAACATCACCGTCATCATCATATCCATATTCATATCATAATCCATACTAATATCATAAATGCGAAAGTGTGTCGGTCTGTCTGTCCGTCTGTCTGCTACGCTTTCGCCGCCCACCTGTTTAACCGATTTTGATGAAATTTGGTACAGGGATAATTTGTATCCCGGGGAAGGACATAGGCTACTTTTTATCCCGGCAAATTAAGGAATTTCCGCGGGAATTGAAAAAACTTAATCCCCGCGGACGAATTGCGGTGTCTCCCTGATATTAGTATTAATTTATTTAATACTAATATCAGGGAGACACCGTACTCTCATAGCTGACGGTCACACGAATCCAAATGATTTTTATTTTTTTAAAACTTTTACGAGAGCTTTTGGATTATCGAGGGAATCGACCACTATTTCGGAAGAACTTCGTTCGATAAATGACGCTGTTGAAATAAGTAGCTAACCTATTTTTTTAAAATAAATAATTCGGAATAGGTACGTTAACTTTTTATTTTATTTTTATTTTTAAAGTGTGCGAAACACATTAACTATATAAAAGAACTACCTGTCTAGTTTAACGTACCAATTTTAAGCTTGCGAACTAATATTGTCATATCAAATCGGAAATCAATGTATAGGTCCCAGACTCCAGCCCCCTTATCATGAAAAATGTGATCATCATTCATCATCGCGGAACAAGGAATCTGCAACTATTTTTATTTCATCATCACATTACAGTCCAAATTGACATAAGTATAAGAATATGCCTACGGTGGCATAAATTATCTAGTTGACAAAATAGTTATTACTTGGGTACTAGTACGTGCCGGTACTACCTACTTACCTATTTCTGAATTCTAATACAGTCACGTCTGCAATATTTGCTGTGATGACTGACAAATGACGACAGCTGTTGAATTATGGACGGCGTCAAATTACAAACGGTATTTTAATATAGAATTTTTTACTGGATCTACTGGGTTGTTTATATTTTTAAATATTACATCACTCGATATTACTTTATCCTTAAGCCATATAGTTACTAAATCAAGCTATATTTAATGTTCTAAACTTGCGTGAGCTAGTTAACCGGTACTTATTTAATATGTTCTAGTAACACAGCTTAACTTTAAACTTATTATAATACCCAAATTGTTTGTTATATGTATGATACGCTGTTAATGCATCTAAGAATAATAAATTGGGTCATGCAGCATGCTCGTACAGAAACTTGGGTAAAACTTCGTCATATAATACATGTCTATAAATTGAAGTTGTTGTTCCATTGAGGTACTTTGTACATTATTACTTCAATGGTTTGTTCCGTATTGGTCCCATTTCTTATCATCTCACTAATTTTTATTAATTGTTAAGTTTCTTGGTGGTTCTGGTACTCTGGCATTCAAAAAACAGCAGTGTCGTAAATTAACTTGTCGATTCAAAAGTTCTTGTAAAAGTTTAGTGTAGAAAAAGTTTAGTTTTACTTTCTATCTATTTTCCATTCTGTTCTGAGCTACTGGGTATCGATCCACCCAGTGAGCGTATATTTTGATATTGTGGTAGTTCATGTTTTAGAATTATAAACCGTATTTTAGGGACATTAAGGTACGTGACATAAAGCAGTTATTTTGAAATAATACTGCTGTGATGGTAGTAACCCCCAGTAGACGGTATATTGTTACCTGCTTGCTGTAAGCGGCAGGTTGATGCTGCAGAACAGAAGATCCGACACGCAGAGGGATAGCACGAACATGGTGGTCACGTGACCACGTAGTTTTGGATGCATGAGCAGTGCCACTGTTGTTATGAAGTTGCCTGTAATAAGGGAATAGAAGTGTGGTCAGTTGGAGATCAGCCTAACATAGCATCTGCACTAGGGTGCTTTTCTGACCTTATTTTATGGTTTGCGGTTAAGGCATACCTACTATCACTAATTATACATCACGGCAAAAATATTTGTGTAAAAAAGATGCGTTCGAATGTTTTTCCGCCTGTTTTCCGAGACGCGGTTCTAACTAGTTCGGAAAACCGGTGCACAATAATATTTTGATTGTTATTCGACTACATTAGTTATATCCTAGATGTAAGACTTTAAATGTTATTAAGTTTCCCATATTGTGTGATTATGAAATAAAATTTATTTGTTTATTTATTTACTTGTGTTACTTAAGACTGATGCTGAATGTTTTTAACGTATGTTTCAAACCGAAAGCGAGCCTTAAATTTAATAAAAATAAAAATAAACTTCGTTCCAAAAAAAAATATAAGTAGATAATCGACTCCATACTTCCTGTGTTCGATTTAACGACGCTTATGCGTCTGTACTTAATTTATTATAGCTCTATATTTTTTGCAATAAATATGACAATACTTGGTGTATATTTTTAGAATAGGCGTAGGTACAATTAATTAATCATAGGATGAGTTACACGAAACGCAAACAAGTGATCAAGTAAAGTACCTAGCGACTTCCTCTATTTAGATTCGCAAATAAAATGCAATAGATAATAATAAAAACTTAGTTTGTTTAACATTGATGTAGAATTTTAGTAGTACTTATTTTATTTCGATGTTGGTTATTAATTCCACTTTTTAGTCCAACTACTACAAGTTATCTATTAAATAAAAATAACTTATTGATCTATTACTATAAATAATATTATAAATGCGAAAGTGTGTCTGTCTGTAGGTCTGTCTGTCTATCTGTTACGCTTTCTCGGCTCATCCGTTTAGCTGATTTTGATAAAATTAGCTACAGGGATACGGGTTGTATGATGTATCCCGGGGAAGGACATTTTTATCCCGGAAAATTAAAGAGTTCCCGCGGGAATGAAAAAAACTGACAAAGTCGCGGGCATCATATAGTAAAAAGTATATGTCAGTGGCTTTCATTTCTTGATAGCCACAGAATTAGAGAATAAGGGGTCTGTAGGGGTGGCTACTGGCTAGTTGTTAACTGATAAATTGGCAGCTCGATTGGTAAGTGATATTGTGATAGTGCTAACCACCGCGGCACCCCTAAATGCTACGGTAAATACTTAATTACTTACGAACATGGCTATAATATAGGTAACTAGAGAACTAGATTACGCCTGCGACTTCGTCCGCCAGTTCCCGTTAAACGGGAACTCTTTAATTTTAATAAAATACTGGCCTTGACTGGATTGGGATTGACCTTACCTATTTAATTTAATTAATTTATTTAATTTATTTATTAAGTACACTAACAATTTACATATAATACAAACACAAGAACATTCACATTAGGTATAACTATTTCTTATACGTAAATCAATTATAAGTGCACATAGCATTTAAGGTTATATGTCATGTAACCAAAATTTTAACAATAGGTGTGAGGTATAAAAACTTACATACTAGGTGTTAAAAACATACAAACTTACTTACATAGTTACTTAATTATAATTTAACAGGAAACAGTAAGAGAAAAAAAAATTAATAATATAAATAGCAAACAAAATTCTAGGATATATGATCAGTGAGCATTTTCTTAAAAATAGTAAATGAGTCATGAAATATGTCGATGCCTGGTAATGTTTTATTATATTCATTATATTTGCCACAAATACGCGCAATGGGAGCTTGACGACCGAGATGTGTTTTCGCGAAAGGAATATGGAATGTTTTCGAGATGCAACAACGGGGATACCTACGTGGAACAGATAAGGATATGCGATTAAGAATATTGCTGCACTTTACTTTATTGTGTACAATACTACTATATACTATATATATACTATAGATTTGATTTTGTATATATACTATTTTGAGCTAGTAAAAAATCCAGTTTACAAATTTTTTAATGTTACCCACATTGAGGTTGGGTGAATCCGTCGGAATGAATCACATTTGACCGAACTTTATTTAAACAGGATACTGGGGCGGACTACGTGTATTTGAAGATGCGTCATGACTCAAGGAGACATGCGTAAATGTGTGTTTTAAGATGATCGAGCGACCAAGCGATCGAGCCGCAAAAGCCGCACGCCCGAGCCCGCAAAATACAAATGCGATGCACGATATTTGCCCCGACCATACGTTAGACCGAGACGTAAGTGGAAAGTATGGGGTTTAAATATAACGAACTCATACATAGATAAGATATGAATGATTAACTCAAATGAATATGACTGATATTATAACACATTTTATCCCTTAGTCAAACATAAAAGATTTTTGTTTGTACCCTGATAGTTATACGATCACAAATTGCACGAGCATTTTAAAAGTGGTTGCTACTGCTAATGTCATCCGGATTTTTTAGATACGCCTGATGCGGTAGACGCGTGCGGCACGTACGGCTCTTGCAGTGTATGCGTTGCTGTAATCTGCGATCAGCTTTATCCAGATTTACCCAGGAGAAATCCCAGACACAGTCCACGTAATTCGTATACATATTCGATGTTATCATACCATTACCAGACCGACACACGAAGATATTTTTATCAATTAAGACTATACAGAATATAATGGTAGTCTATTAATTAAAAAGTGGTGATACAGCCCAAGGTGGAGAGCTTATCTATATGAAAAGTAGAAGAGATTGAGAAAACGGAAGCCGGATTTAGGCATTCCATAATATCTTATTATCGAATTAGAAACGATTTGAAATCGGCTACGTGTTCTGTACTTCTTTAGAGAATGTGCTTCGTGGTAGGTAAGTGTGGTAAGCGTGGTAAGTTACTGGGGATGATGGAGGATGACGAGGTCCTGGGTTTGATTTCGGGTCGGACCAAAAATTAGGTGAGTACCTATTGGGTTTGTCGGGAATTTCTGTCAGTGCTAATTACGAAGTAGTTACTTAATTTTACTTGGTAGGTATTCAGAGTTGATTATATTCCCAAATGACAACACCATAAAACATGTCTTGTATCCTTTTTTTACTGACAGAAATTATTTTATTGTTTATTAGTGCAATTCTAACTTTGTTTTCTGTTCTGCTCAATCTGTACCTAAACATAAACAGCTATCTACATTAGAAACTTTTTCGGCACTGTTTGTCTACAATAGTAACTTATAACACCTGGGTATTTTAAGCTTTTAATTTTGTAAGTGAAGACTAATGACTGTTGTCAAAATAGATAATTTAAAAAAATAACTAATTTTTAGCTGTGGTAGATCTTACTTTAGTCCGGATTATGGAAGTTGGCGGTGTCCCCTTTACTTCGGAGTTCTTTCTAGGCAACTCTCTGCGTGCTACAACTCTACAACTCTATACAGTAAACAGTCCCATAAACTGACCCGGTGACAGCGTTATAAATATAGTAAAACTAGCAATTCATTTGTTGGAAACAGTGTCCGCTTCTACAATAAGCTCCCAGCAGTCATGTTGAAGATGTCTCTGAATAAGTTCAAAGTTAATGTAAAACGTAAACTCATTGAAAAATCTTATTACCATGTAAATGACTACTTAAACGACAAGGAAGCCTGGCAATAATTTGCTCTAATGTCTCTGATAGTTCCTTAGTTAAGATGATTTGTGAGATGGTGATAATAAAAAAAAACCCGGCTGAGTTTGTTGTGGGCTCTTCTCAGACCAGGGCGCGTTTGTAACCCTCGTAGCTTTAGTTTTAAGATACCGCTACCCATTATCACCATCATGCTTTTTAAGTAAATAATTTTTAACTACAATAAGTGTACCTACAGTGTACTTAATATATTGAATAAATGACTTGAATCTTGAATCTTGAATATGGAAAATAAAATAAAAACAAAAAATAAAAAGTCAAAAAATTTGTTCAAATTTCGGCCACCGAGTCAGATAAGATGGTGGGGCTGTTGTTACCAGGCACAGAATACTAGCAATAACTACCCAGAGGCGTCATTCATTCTGCCAGTGCAATAGCTAGCTGCACTTGACTCTATTTCCCAGTCGGCCACTCAAAGGCAATGCGCGATCGATTCAATACGGTACCACTATACCAATAGATTCGATCATTTAATTGCCGACGATTCGAAGCCATTAAGGTTCAACGCTCTTTGATCATGGGAGCCTATGGTGATACTTTATCGGCTGCGGATCATAAAGTTCGAAACACAAGTCGGGCAAAAACCATTTATATTTTCAGTTAAGAAATGGAACCTCCGTCCTAGGACTCCTAGGGCTGCCAACATTTTTTTGGGTATTTGTCAAAATAAAATAATATAGATATTACTAGCTGACCCGGCGAACTTCGTACCGCCTTAGTAGGTATGCAAAATTAAATGTATATTTTTCAATATTTCTGAGAGATTTTCTTAATATTTTTTTCCGTAAGAACCTTCTCCTAATAATAACAAATACAACAAAAAAAAGAATTAGTGAAATCGGTCCAGCCATTCACGCGTGATGCCGTGACCAAGGAATTTAGGAAAACGGGTTTCATTTTTATATATATAGATATAATACAAGTAACTAGTACACATCAAAAAATAAACTTACTTATCTAATATTTTATGAAAATAGTGAAAAACTATAACAGTTCAATTTTTCTCCTAATATTCGTATACTACACTTATTATAATAAGTATGTTAATTTATTTTAATGTTGTCCTTCTAATACTGATTTTCCGTAAAAAAGTAGTCTAAGTATGTTTCTGTCACCGTAAGATTGTAAAAACCGTTAGATTATAATATAACGTTTTTTATCTCGATAGATTATAAACTGTCGACAGATTGTGAACCGTAACATACTGCTTACAATTTAACGCGTTATTTTTCGGTAAATTGTAATATATTAGGTATATTAACCCGATAGAACCTAAGTGCCCGGCCTGCGGCCGGGCACTACCTGGATATTCATGTCAAACCCTAACCTAACCTATAGTTCGCGCGCGAGTTGAATGCAGAGTAAATGTATGGTGACACTTACATTTACTCTGCATTCAACTCGCGCGCGAACTGTACAAGAAAGAGACAAGAAAACGTAAAAACAATAAATATTTCATAAATTAATACTCAGAACATTGAACGGTTCACAATCTTTCGACAGTTTATAATCTAGCGGGATAGAAACAGTTAGATTATAATCTAACGGATTTTACAATCTTACGGTGACATTTCTATACCGAATTTCATCAAATCGGTTGAAAGATGGGCCGTTAAAGTTAAGACAGACACGCATTCACTATATTAGTAAGCACTAAGCAGAGATTTATTTTTATCTTTTGTTTTTCTCCACTCCGGCCGGATGCAATCAATCAACGAGTACTGTCAAGTATCATTGCAAGCGAAAAATAAATAAGGGCTAACCAAAGGCTATTTAACTATCATTTTATTTTTATATCGAGGTTAGAGGTTATGGGCACACATCGTCGTCGTCAAGCGATGGACATAAGTCTCCTGTAGGGTCCTCCACAAGCAACGGTCTTGTGTCGCCTGGATCCAGCGACTCCCTGCGACTTTTGATGTCGTCCGTCCACCGTGTGGGGGTCTGCCGACGCTACGCCTTCCAGTGCGGGGTCGCCATTCCAGCACCTTGGGACCCCAACGTCCATCGGTTCTGCGAACTGTGCCGCGCCCATTGCCACTTCAGCTTCGCAACTCTTCGGGCTATATCGGTAACTCTGGTTCTTCTTCGGATCTCTTCATTCCTGATTCGATTACGTATATCTGTGGTTCTTGATCCTGGCGCAAATCAAATCAAATCAAATCAAATATTTTTTATTCAAATAAACTTTTACAAGTACTTTTGAATCGTCAAGTGAATCTACCACTGGTTCGGAATGCCATTCCTACCGAGAAGAACCAGCAAGAAACTCGGTGGTTGCTTTTTTTAAATAATTCATTTACAATTACTATATCAATGTGTACATAAGTAACCGCTGTCCCCAGCATTGCTGGAGCGATCAAGTCCATGCTCCTCTATCATTTACATAATCTTCAACAGTATAATAAGCTTTTTTCAGGAGCATACTTTTAATGGATTTCTTAAATTTGTTTATTCAATTCATGTCAAAGACGGGCAGACAGAAAGTAGCCCCATTCCCGCCGGTGGCACCCGTTCACGAGCATGACGCATGATCCAGCCATTGCTTCGCTCGACCATATTTGAGGGAACGTCGAGCGCAGCTTTGATACCTAGCTTATAATTAGGAAACCTGACGCTTTAGAAGATTTTGTCTCGTAAAATACTTGCTTGTATTGATTACTAGCTGATGCCTGCGACTTCTTCCACGTGGATTGGGGTTTTTTGGTTCCCGCGGAAACTCTTTAATTTTCCGGGCTAAAAATGTGTTATTCCAGGCTATAATCTACCTCTGTGCCAAATTTCATCAAGACCCGTTTGGCCGTTCTGGCGTAATTGACTGACAAACATCCATCCATCCATACATACATCCGATTACAAGCGATTTAGCGTTCCGGTACGATTCCGTGTAGAAACCGAAGGGGTATGGGTTTAATATAACTGATATGCCCCCGCTACCATCTTAGACTGCATCATCACTTACCATCAGGTGAGATCGCAGTCAAGGGCTAGCTTGTAGTGGATTAAAAAAAAATCATCCATCCATCCAAACTTTCGTATTTATAATATTAGTATAGATGGAAAGGCTTTTACAAGAACTGTCCAATCACAACCGACCATCAGTATCACGTTCAGTAAACACGTTCGCCGGAATCGGTTGGACGCATATCATTTATCGATGTTGACGATATAAAAGCCCTCCAATTCGAGACTTTAAAGTTTAAAGTATCGATAGAGTTATTAGTATTAGTACGTAGTACGTACCTTATCGATAGCTTAAGACTGCATCGCGCATGCTTTATTCCACGGGAAAGGGATTACTTAATATCTCTAGGGTTCCGTAATTCGTACCAAAATGTTTAGACTTAGAACTGTGCGCAGAACCCTTCTGATGCAAATTCGTCCACCAATTATCTTGGTTATATCACCATCATCATACTTCATACTTTAGGAGATGGGGAAGGAGATCAGAAGGTGCTATTGGTATCTCCTATTAATAAATAAATAAATAAAAAGCCTTTTTATTCATCCTTAATAAATAGGTGATTGGTTAACTTTACATGCGTCTTAATATTTTATGACATTATACATTTTTAGCTTGGTTATAATTAGAAAATTAAAATTAAAATTCACAATTATATAAATTAATTTAGTTGTGTATGCATTAGTTAATATTTATTAGTTAATCTTGAAGTATAATAATAATTATAAATGTCAGTTTATCATTATTGTTTTTATTTGTATATTAAGGATCTCTCAACGAGTAAAGGCCTCCTCCAGATTTTTCCATGTCTTCCTGTCTAGAGCTTTTTTTCTCCAGTTTATTCCTCCAGTTTCTTTGATTTCATTTTCCCAACTTTCTAAATTATTGGTATCTCCTATTAAGGGTTGTGAAATTAACAATCCCCAGATAGTTCCTGATATTTATTCCGTGTATATAGCACAAGGTACCGAGAGACACTGAGAGAGACTAAACTTGGTTATTAGTTACATACTCAAGTAACCTACGGCGATGTCCGACTGCTGACTAGGCATGGAGTCATGTTGCATTATGCATATTGTGTCCCTACAGTATCATACTAATATTATAAATGCGAAAGTTTGGATGGATGGATGTTTGTAACTCAATCACGCCCCAACGGCTGAACGGATCTGAATGAAATTTGGCACATAGATAGATTATAGTCTGGAATAACACATATGCTACTTTTTATCCCGGAAAATTAATGAGTTCCCGCGGGAACCGAAAAACCTCAATCCACGCAGACGAAGTCGCGGGCATTTGCTAGTGTTTTATAAGTTTCGGACGTCAATAAGTGTAACAGTGTACCTAAATTGAATAAATAAATATTGATTGATTGATTGATTATTAAGGATGCTTTCGTTTATTACAGAGTAGGTACAGACTTTACCATGTCTACATTGTAAAGTCATCATATTCTGTGACTCGCGTGAAGTCGCGTGAGTCGTGTTCAAAGAATTGAATCCGCTTATTACTAAGTCGTGAGTCGTGACAGTGGAGGCACAGTTCGCGGAGGAAGCGTGCTAGATATGACACATTATGAAACAATAGCCGACTGTACAGCGACACGCGAGCGCGATACATACTGCGTTTTGTATAGGGCTGTCACCTTTAAATAAAGTTACTGTGAGAAACAATTTGAGTTGGTTCACATTAAACTTCAAAGGATCTAACATTAAACGTAGCATTATTTTATTGACAGTTAAAGTGGAAAATATGTATGTACACCGTAGATATGGGATTTTAAGCCTTTAAAAATTCAATGTTTTGGTAGAAAACTTCGCCCACAAGTAGGTAATTTTCCTTTAAAAATAAAAATTAAATGCTGTTCGTTAGAATGCTCATTAATTGACCGATTTCGCTGTTTATTATTTTGTTTGTCATAGTCCGAAATAGGTTTTTATCAAAAGAATAATTTGAACTTTCTCAGAAAATTTTCAAATGCAGGTAAAACTGAAAGTCTTTTTTTCTATTGGATTTAGACAGGACAACGTCTGTCAGACCAGCTAGAAATATTAACTTCTCATAAATGCCAACCCTAGTTCTGTTTTCTCGGAACTTGTAGTGATGAGATGCTTATCGATAAACAAGCACATAAGTTACGATGATAGCAATGCGCTGTCCAAACAATATTGACACGGAATTTTCATTATCGATCGATGATGTGTGAGATCAAACAAAACCAGTGTTTACTTTTAGGTGTGGATTGATTTAGGTGATGATAATAATGAGTTTCATAACTTTTAGTCATATTTTTAAAAGCGGTAAGTAAAGTGTATGTATTTAATTCAATTATTTATCTTTACTCAAATTTGGTAGTTCGAAATTGTAGCTTTATATTAGTATTTATTTTTCGAAAATATTTAAGTATAAATAAGTACTCTCTATACGTGTGGTCGGGTGTTCGATTCACGGCGGGAACGCACCTCTTATTTTTCGAAATAATGTGCGTTTTAAGAATTTAAATAATTATCAGTTATTGGTAAAGAAAAATATTGTGAGGAAACCTGCAGTCTACACGCCCGAGTTTTTATAATGTTCTGAAAAGTGTGTGTAGTCTGCTAATCCGCACTTGGCCAGCGTGGTGGACTATGACCAATATTCTTTATCCTGAGAGGAAATTCGAGCTCAGTAGTACCGGCGATGGGTTGAAGTGATAAAGGCAATATTTTCCTGTGTACGGTCCCACAAACTTATCTGATCCGGGGGCCAAAATTGGAACTAATTTTTATGCCTGTTTAGTTTTTGTTTTCATTTTATTTTGCATAGATACTAGCGACGCTGTCACCGGGTCAGATAAGTTTGTTGGACTATAACAAGTTAACTACTCATACTTGAGGAAGTCAAAAATGCTTGACACACTACATAATGTACATAAATTACGCCATTAAACTTTAAGCAAAGTAAACAGCAGGTAGTAATCAACTTGTCGACGACAGATCAATATTTACACTAACAAGTGGTTAATAATAATCAATTACCTATTTATAAATAAAGATGCATGTCCTTATTTAACTCATCAAACACTATATCTATAACTAGCTGGACATACTCGTAGAGTGACATAGATCCCTTGTAGGGACTGTTACACACTGCGGTCTCGCAATCCCTCGCTATTATATTATTTTAAGCATGAGATTTACAATTGATTTGATTTATTTATCTTTATCGACCGTACATCCATCGAAACCTAAACATACATACATATTAATCTACTTAACTGTCCGTTGACTTGTTAAATGATTACATCAGGGAATTTTATTCCATATTATACTAAACCTAAATTGTTCAACGGTCAAAACCTAAAAATACATAAATGCAATGTAGCTGAAATTATTTGAACAATGTTTGTTAATAGACTATTGATTAGTTATTGAACTGTCATTTATTAAGTTTTGTTCCCTTTCAGATGCCACACCTACTAAAAAGAATTATAATTGTCAAAACCTAAGTCAAGAATTATATTATATGAAATGTTGCAAAATAATTCTACCGCATGCTTATAATTATTAAATACTAGCTGACCCGGCGAACTTCGTACCGCCTTAGTATGCAAAATTAAATGTATATTTTTCAATATTTCTGAGAGATTTTCTTAATATTTTTTTCCGTAAGAACCTTCTCCTAATAATAACAAATACAACAAAAAAAGAATTAGTGAAATCGGTCCAGCCATTCACGCGTGATGCCGTGACCAAGGAAAACGGGTTTCATTTTTATATATATAGATTAAGTATAATTATGTGCATTTTAGTCTTAAAACAAAATAGAGCATGTAAATTTAACCGTGAGGAATAATAAAAGCTATTTTATTTTATTTATTTATCGATACAACATACCTAAAACACCAACTATACTGAAGATGCAGGCACACGCAGCGGCCAAGATGGTCGCCTCGCGCGGGTACATCGTATCCAGCGTCGAGTTATGCATGTCCGGATCCATTTCGTTTGTTTATCGATATCGTTAGTCGTAACAATTTCAGCACATCACTAGCACAAATACACTTTTGCGTCTCATTGTAGTTTTTTCACTTCAATTGTAATTTGTAAGTCCTTTTTAGTGTTTTTAGATCCATCGCGATGTATATCTGTAACAAAGAACAATCAATGTTACAAAAAATTTGAGCTCGCTACGCTTTTTAATGGACTTAAAACAAAAAAATAATACCAGGTAGGCCTAGGCAAGTACAGTAATGCAATATATTTGAAGTAAGTAATAAGAGCGACAGTAGGTATGTAAATTTTTAAGTTTTTCGTAAATCAGCTAGATACTAGATAGGTATCCATAGTCCATACTAATATTATAAATGTGAGTGTGTTTGTTTGTTGGTTTGTCCTTCAATCACGCCGCAACGGAGCAACGGATCGACGTGATTTTTGGCATGGGTATAGTTGAGGACCCTGGAGAGTGACATAGGCTACTTTTTATCCCGGAAAATTACGGAGTTCCCGCGGGAATCAAGAAAACTTATTCCACGCGGACGAAGTCGCGGGATTCAGCTAGTCTATAATAATCTTTCTTTCGCTTTCAGGCATTATATTATTCCAATATTATGCATTAAACTTAATCTATGTCAGTGAACAAGTGACCACAACGTTAAGCAGTTCCCGAGATGTACCTATGGAAATGCATGTAAATACATCACGCACCAGGTATACACGCGGGTCGTACTGAATATTCCATCATCTATATTCTATGTCGGGAAAGTTGAACGACCTGTAGGTAAATATTGACCAATCGATCAATAGGATATGTAAACGAGTTAATTATATTCCTTAAGTGGAGGGGAAATTCGTCCATAATCTACCTATACCCTATACTATAATATTATAATTATGCGAAAATTTCGTTGGATATATGGATGTTTGTTAGGTACTTAATCACACACGAATAGCACAAGGGCTACTTTAGTACTTTTGATCCCAGAAAATTAGAGTTCCCGCGGGAACCAATAAGGACGAAGTCGCGGGCATCATCTATTGAAAACCTAAAATGGCTATTCAAACACACAGTTTGCATAATCAAGGAACAAGAAGCTTAATCCATATACTAATATTATAAATGCGAAAGTGTGTCTGTCTGTCTAACTGTCTGTCTGCTACGCTTGCACGGCCCATCTGTTCAACTAGATGAAATTTGGTACAGGGATAGGTTGTATGCCGGGGAAGGACATAGGCTACTTTTTATCCCGGAAAATTCAAGATTTTCCGCTGGAATCAAAAAAATTATCTCTTCAACCGATTTTGATGAAATTTGGTATAGAGATAGTTTGTATCCAGGGGAAGGACATAGGCTACTTTTTATCCCGGAAAATTCAAGAGTTCCCGCGGGAATCAAAAAACTTTAATCCACGCGGACGAAGTCGCGGGAATCATCTAGTTTGCTACGAGTATAATAATCCGTCAAAGCAGACAAATCTATGTGGTTACAGGATGTAGCTTGCGATATTCACCACCCAGTAAGCCAGCAATTCGCACCAGTACAACACCACACCTCGGGCACCTAGGGCTTCCAATACCGGGATATCCCGGACTTTTTTCGTCCGTTTTCAATACCGGTATTGAAATGTCTTATACCGGGATACTAGGCCTATACCCAATGAGGGATCCTTATCTAGAACGATATAAATATACCTACAATTATTTGTAACTGTATCTAACAATCACTAACTATTAACTGACTAACATTACTTTAAAATATTAAATACTAACAAATAACAATACTAACATTAGGTTAAGTGAATACGTTGTGTCATAAGAAAATAATGTTACTTTTTAGTTATAGATAAGGAAGTCAATAAAGGCTTAATAATAATAATACCGGGATACCGGTATTGGTGACACTATAAACGAAACAGTGACTATTGCATATATTTCTTGTTACATGCCACTATTTTTATTCGGCTAAATTTATAACTTGTATCTTAAGCACATTTAGCTCAATAAGAGCACCTTTTTTGCTTAAAACCAGTGAAGAAAAGTCATTTTTGATCACTCAGAGGGAAAAAATAGTGTTTGAATTAAGAATCCTGTGGCTTGGCATTTCTATTTCATTAACTCACGAAACGTTAGAAATCTGTTTTTTATCCAATGCAATATTTTATTATGATTTATTTTCTTTTAAAAAATAACTATTGAATTTTTAATTAATTAGTGTTTTGACTAAACTATGTATTTTTACGAGTAAAAAAATGGCATTTCTTCATTGAATTTAAGCAGAAAAGTGCTCCTTTGGAGTTAATGTGGTGAAAAATTTTTTTTATGGAAAAACTGTTCTTATGGTGCAGTTTCCTTCAGAAAAGACTAGTTTCAAGTTAAAAACAATCTATCTAATCTTAAGTTTTTCCCAATACCGGGATCCCGGTATTGAAAAAAATATTTTCGGTATTAATACCGGTATTTAAAAAAACCGGTATTCGAAAGCCCTAACCACACCACATAAATCTTCCAAATTATTCTAAACGTAAGTTTCACCTGTGGTTTCAGTCCGACACCGGAGCATTCTCAGGAGATGTTGACTCGACAATGCACGATTGTATAAACAATATACAATAATGTCATTTAGTTGGAGCTGGCATGAAGTCAAGGGCATCCTATTATTGAGGACCCGCGAGGAGTTGAATACAAATTGTGGTTAATGAGTCGCTAATGGGCCACGTCGTGGCCAAGACAGTCTGGAGCACGGATTAAAGTTTTTTTTTAATCCATCGACAAGTCAGTCAGCTGCGAACTCACCTGGTGGTAAGTGATGCAGCCTAAGATGGTAGCGGGCTAACCTGTTAGGGCAGTTATGCTTAATAGTTAATACCCCTAAAGTATGATATTTATACGGCATCGGACCGGAATGCTACATCACCTGGTAGCACGTCTTTGCAGGTTGGGTGGTAACTAGCCACAGCCGAAGCCTCCCACCAGGCTAGACCAGAGAAAAATCAAAAATTATGAATTCCCAAATTGACCCTGCCGGGGATCGAACCTGGTACCTCCCATGTTACGACAAAATACAATACTAAGTTAATTTATGTATTCCATGTAAACCATAGTCTCTCATGTGACGTCATGTTTTGACGCTACCAACGGTTTTGAAAACAGATTCTACTGAGAAGAAGTGACACTAAAGAGACATAGTGAGCTGGTAAACGTTGAAATGATGAATGACGATGATGAGCTTAGAACAGAAACCGCATGATGATTGACACAGGCTCTGAGTGGTCATGGCGTCTTCAACACTTACCTGCACGCAATAGGGAAAGCGATCAGCGAGGAATGTCCATACTGTGGCGAAGATGACACCCCTCCGCATGCAATATTCGAGTGCCGCATGTTTGAACAACAGAGAAACATGGCCATTGGAAGTGAGGATAAACTAAGCCCAAAAAACTTGATAACAAGAATGCTCAAGAACGAAGGAGAGTGGGACAAATATGCAAAACTAATTAAGTTTATCATGAAAACGCGAGAGGATGATGAATGGGACAGGCAGAAAACTACAGCATAAAAGAAAACGGCTAGCTTTCTGACGAAATGCTCAGTGCAATACCACGAAGAGGTAGGTTGAGATCGGAGGAGGTTTTTAGTCCGTAGGTCACGAAAATCGACCTTTTTTTGACGACCTCCGTGGCGCAGCCCCAGCAGGGTCAATTTAGGAATTTATAATTTCTGAATTTTCTATGGTCTGGCCTGGTGGGAGGCTTCGGCAAAGACGTGCCGCCAAGCGATTTAGCGTTCCGGTACGATGCCGTGTAGAAACCGTGTGGGTTTAATATAACTGCCATGCCCCTAACAGGTTAGCCCGCTACCATCTTAGACTGCATCATCACTTACCATCAGGTGCAGTGATCGCAGTCAAGGGCTAGCTTGTAGTGGATAAAAAAAATTAAAAAAAATCTAACTGGAGTGAAGTCGGGCATGCCAGCTCCTGGCATCCATGAGGATTTTCCTCCTCCACATAAAAAAAAGAACAGTCAGCCACTCCACTCCGTCTTTACATAAAATTAGAAAAGGGGAAAGGCTCGTTTCCGTACACCGTAACCCGATACGCAATTTCGTTAATGACAGCGCAGACAATTCAATTTTCATCGAGTGCTGTTTGCGCTCACATCACTAATTTACTAATTGCTGAATAATCGATAAACGGGTAATTTATATACTGTACACCACTAGATATTTTTAGGGTTCCGTACCATAAAAGGAAAGATATCTACCCTTACAGTGGGAGTTTTACCGCCCGTCTGTCTGTCACAGTTGCATATTTCAGTACCTAATAACAAATGCTTTCGACTTATGAACATTATAATATTGGAAACAGTTTTAGGGCTTGCTGAACCTCATTTTTTTTTATTTACTACGACTACAAGCTAGCCCTTGACTGCGATCTCACCTGTTACCCCATGGAAGTTATATTAAACCCATACCCCCTTCGGTTTCTACACGGCATCGTACCGGAACGCTAAATCGCTTGCCGGCACGTCTTTGCCGGTAGGGTGGTAACTAGCCACGGCCAAAGGCTCCCACGAGGACCAGGGAAAATGCAGAAATTATGAATTCCCAAATTGACCCTGCCGGGGATCGAACCTGGGACCTCCGCACGTTAAGGCAACAGCGCTACACACTGCGCCACGGAGGTCGTCAACAATACTAGTAATTATTGCAATACTAGTAATTTCATACTTACTATCTATACCTACTAATATTATAAATGCGGATGTGTGTCTGTATACGCTGACTTGTCTGTCTATCTGTTCGGCCGATTTTGATGAAATTTGGTATAGGGATAGTTCAAGAATCCCGGGGAAGGACATACTTTTTATCCCGGAAAATTAATGAGTTACCGCAGGAATCAAAACCCACCACCCACCCTTAAACCACGCGGACGAAGTCGCGGGCACCATCTATAGTCTAGTAAGTAATAAAGGGACTAAAAGGGGGTCGGTGGGATACCTATCATAATAATTATTATGGCCACCATTTGCACATTTTATATTATTTTTATCACAGCTACCTCTAAGGCTGAAGTATGAAGATTCTTCAAGCAACACAATCTGTAAACTAAAATGGCAGCTTTAAATCTAGTTCTGTCCCTTTCCGTAGGAAGTATTATGAAAGGGTTAGCAATATTTGTAATGCTCTAATTTTAGTTTAGTTTAGAGATTATGCACTACAGAATCAGCCCAATGTCCACTGCTGGACGAAGGCCTCCTGTATGGATCTTCATATAACACGGTTTTTTGCCGCTTGCTTCTAGCTGCTAAGTAAGAAGTAGAGCAAGTAATAAACAAGAGTTCATTCGTTTGCAGATGGTCTGTTTATTTATTTACTTTATAATTTATCTACTTGATTGATGTGGCAGATACATCACATAGGTACATGTGATGTTGAATAGCTAAAATGAAAAATCTAACCATTAAAGGCACTTTATAACTTCACGCATTAAATAGGTAAGTAGGTACGTGGTCAACTTGCTAGTCAAAGATGAACGATAAATTGATTCAATAATAATATTATACATAATCAAAAAAAAAAAAAAGATTCCGACGAATTGAGAACCTCCTCCTTTTTTTGAAGTCGGTTAATAACTCGACAGTTTGGAGTGAAAACTTGGTAACTGACAAAATTATAATTACCAAGGGTCTTTTTCTGTAAAACCTGGATGCGTAAATCGTATTAGGACTATTGAAATCAAACTGCCTCGTTGGTGTAGTGGTTAGCATGTCCGACTGCGACCGACGAGGTGCCGGGTTCCCGGGTCGGGCCATAATTAACTTTACTGACAAAATATTCCCCAATTGGGTATTGAGATCGTCAATTCATTCAACTTTGTTTAAGTCAAATACCTACTTTTAATAAATCGATGGCAAAGTACATTTGGGATTTGACTAAACAATACCTATATCGGTGAAATTATATTTGACACTGACATCTAAAATGCTGATTTCTTTCATGGAACAAGGAATCTGCTTATTGATTTATTTATTGAATACTAGATGTTTTTTTTTTTTTTTTTTTATCCACTACAAGCTAGCCCTTGACTACGATCTCACCTGATGGTAAGTGATGATGCAGTCTAAGATGGTAGCGGGCTAACCTGTAAGGGGCATGGCAGTTATATTAAACCCATACCCCTTTGGTTTCTACACGGCATCGTACCGGAACGCTAAATCGCTTGGCGGCACGTCTTTGCCGGTAGGGTGGTAACTAGCCACGGCCGAAGCCTCCCACCAGGCCAGACCAGGGAAAATTCAGAAATTATAAATTCCCAAATTGACCCTGCCGGGGATCGAACCCAGGACCTCGCTACACACTGCGCCACGGATGCCCGCTACTTCGTCCGTGTGGTTAAATCTTTTTAATTCCTGCGGGAACTCCCTGATTTTCCGGGATGAAAAGTAGCCTATGTCACTCTCCAGATCTAAATTACGTTAATCCGAAGTTGAGTTACGGACTGCAGCGTGTTAGAAGAACAAACCAACAAATAAACACACTTTTGCATCTATATGATATGATATGATTTGGAAAATTGTTAAAAGTAGTTAAAAATACCTACCACTTGACTTTTTGTAAAGCTTACTGCACACTACTTTATTTTTGCAACTTGAATTTAGTTACAATTTTGCTCATTGATTTTTGTTTTTTGCTTGTTCAAATATTATTTTTATTCACCTTTTATGACTGTCGAATTAATGTTTAAATTCAAGATTATTTCTCTTTGCGTTAATACAGCTGGCGGATTAGAAGAATTTAAGTAGTAGATAGTTTTATAACGTTAAGTTATCGTTAATATATTTTATTTTATTAATTAATTTATTTATATTATATATTTATTTTGTATTATTATATTATGTCGTCAATAGATAGTATTGATAGTGATCTTTTTTTGTCTATGTCGTCCTCATCTGGTGATAGTAGTTTTCACGGTGCATCTCTCCTTCCAATAAATGAAGTCCTTGATTCTAACTTTTCAGATTGTCTGAAACACTTTAATGTCGTCCATATTAATGCCCAAAGTATCCCGGCTCATTATCCCGATTTGCTTGCGTCGTTTGATTCTTGTAACCTACATGCAATTCTCATCTCTGAATCCTGGCTTAAAACTTGTTTACCTTCTACATCTTATTCACTTCCAGGATTTAGGCTCATCCGCAATGATCGCGTGGGTAAGGGAGGTGGTGGAGTAGCGATCTATCTACGATCTCACATTCTTTTTTCTATTGTTAGTTCATCTGCACAACCTCCGTTACCTGATGCGGCGGAACATTTATTGGTAGAAATCACATTATCTCACACAAAAATTCTTCTTGGCGTATTCTATTGTCCACCTATTTCTAATTACTTCAACTCTTTCGAAAGCTTGCTGGAAGATATGGTTCCCTTATACAGCCACTCTATTTTTATGGGAGATTTTAATACGTGTTTGCACAGGGATGATAGTCGTAGCAAGAAGCTATTGTCTATAGTAGAATCCTGCAATTTGCATTTTTTACCCCTTGCTGCTACACACTTCTCTCCCGGCTGTACTCCCTCTCTTCTAGACCTTATTTTGGTCTCCTCACCTGATTTCGTCTCAAATCATGGTCAGTACCCAGCTGACGCGTTTTCTTATCATGATTTGATTTTCCTCTCTTATAAAATTCGTCCTCCTAAAGCTAAATCGAGAATACTTCTGCAACGTAACTTTGGAGGAATTGACAGGAATCGCCTCTGTGATGATGCAGCCAACCTAGATTGGTCTGCTGTCACAGATGTGGATGCGATTGATACTAAAGTTGAGGTGTTTAATACTTTGTTGACTCAGCTTTATGATACTCATGCGCCCATAAGGCCTGTTAAATTAAAACACCTTCCAGCTCCGTGGTTGTCGGATGAGATTAAGAAGTTAATGGAAAAAAAAGAATGCAGCTAAAAACAAATATAAATTAAAGGACTCTGATGATAACCGCTTGAGGTACCATAAAGCACGGAATCGCTGCAATACAATGTGTAGAGATGCACAACGACGCCATATTCATAATTCAGTTCTGAACGGTAATACCGCTAAAACCTGGAAATTTCTTGAGTCGCTTGGAGTTGGTAAATCTTCCCACAATTCTTCTATTAATGTAGACATAGATCTCCTTAATAAACATTTCTCTACTTCTGATACAATTGATAGTGTTGATAAAGAACGTACGCTTAGTATTCTTTCATCCACCTCAACTCCTGACTTTCCGCCTTTTACCTTCGAGTCTTTCACTGAACGTGATGTTAAGAAGAACATATTGTCCATTTCCTCGAATGCAGTCGGTACTGATGACATCAGCCGCAATATGATCGCTCCCATCCTAGATATTGTATCCCCTATTCTTACCCATATCCTTAACCATTCTATCAACACCGGAAAATTCCCTGAGGCCTGGAAACAGGCACAAATCATTCCACTTCCAAAGAAAACAAGCCCTTTAGTTGTAAGTGATTTTCGCTCCATTTCGATTCTACCATTCCTATCAAAAATACTTGAAAAATTAGTTTTCCAGCAACTCAGTCTATTCCTTAATAGACACTCACTCCTTAATCCTTTGCAATCCGGATTTCGTCCCGGTCATAGTACGGTTACTGCTCTCATTAAAGTTACTGATGACATTCGATGGTCTATGGACAATAAGCAGCTTACAATTCTGACGTTACTTGATTTCAGTAACGCTTTCAATACTGTTGATCATGATATTCTGGTAAGTCTGCTGCAGTCTATTAACATATCTCCGTTGGTGCTTGACTGGTTTCGGAGTTACCTCAGTGGCCGACGACAGCGCATTCGAGTTGACGAGACCGTTTCATCATGGTGCGATGTTACGGCCGGGGTACCTCAGGGTGGCGTGTTGTCTCCTTTGCTTTTCGCTATTTTTATTAATTCTATCACCAAAAACATATCTTCTCTCTATCACATGTATGCAGACGATATCCAAATATATCGCCCTACTCCTATCGACAGCCTTAGTTCTGCTGTCTCTGCTATCAATGAAGATTTAGCTACAATTTCCGAGTGGAGCAGGCGGTATGGACTCAAGGTTAACCCGACTAAGTCTCAGGCTATCATTATTGGCAGTCCTAGGATGATTGTTCGAGTTGATTGGCAAAATCTCCCTTCTATTATATACAATGGCGTTACTATACCTTACTGTGCTTGTACTAAAGACCTTGGCATATATTTGGATCGTGATTTATCGTGGTCTACACAAATTAAAGAGCTAAGTAGAAAAACATTTTTTGCAATGAGCTCATTGCGTCGTCTTCGTTCTATTTTGCCAATTCCAACCAAAGTTATGTTAGCACATTCCCTCCTACTTTCTATTCTCGATTATGCAGACGCAAGTTATCTTAATTTGACTGAGGACCAACTTAATAAGCTTGAGCGACTCCAAAATCTTGCTATTCGGTTCATATTCGGCCTTCGTAAATATGACCACGTATCTGAATTTCGTCAATAGCTCAAGTGGCTCCCTATTCGCCGTCGCCGGGATCTTCATGTTCTTTCACTTCTGTACCGTGTGCTATTTGACCCAAAAACTCCCTCTTACCTGAAGGAGAAGTTTAAATTTGTGGGAGATCAGTCCGAAATACGAACAACCAGAAAATTAACTTTGTGCATACCATCGCATAAGACGAAATTTTATGCGCAGTCTTTCACGGTGCAAGCTGTTTTATTATGGAATGGTCTCCCATTAAACATACGACAATCAAGGTCACTGGAAATATTTAAAAAATCTGTTAGGAATTTCTATTTATCTTAATACAGACAATTAGTTTTCATTGTTATTTATAATAGTATAATAATACTAAGTACATAATATATATTAGTTTATTTTCATATATTATTTATTATGAGTATTATGTTATTTGTGTAAATGGTTTATGTAATAGTATGTAGGTATTTGTTTGTATGTTTATTTATATGAATACACCACCCGCAATTTAATCTCCTTAACTTCTCCTAATCCTAAGGTTGCCTGGCAGAGATCGCTGCTAAGCGATAAGGCCGCCTTTTTGTATTCTACTTCCTTCTGTGTATTTGTGTTCCTTAGTTATTATTTTTCCTTTTTGTGTTGTGGTGTACAAATAAAGTGTAAAATAATAAATAATAAATAATAAAAATCATATTTACTGCGATTCGTACTTTAGGCAATGTATCTCTTAATAGTCCCGAGAATGAGATGGATTAAATTGTTAAAGATAAATGGACGAGTTTGCCAATAAACGTAGCAAGTAACTATTCAATAAAAGAAACATTATTCATTGTGAGCTGAAGGAGTCCGCGTAGGCGGTTTGTATTGCCTATAAATCTACATTGCACGGAAGTGGTTCAAGAAAAATAGATCATCGCTATGGATAGAGTTCATAAAACCAATTGGGATTGAATTATATTGTGAAACTATGACGTAACAGACAGCTGGACGCATACAAGTGTTTGTATTTTCGTGCCTAAAGATGATTTTGTTGGATGTTTCAATCGATATTATTGAACGGGAACGCATTGATCCAGAGATTCAAGAACAAAATTAACTTACGTTCGATTACTTTAATAAAATATGTTTCTTTTATCATTAGGCTTACGTCCTATTGAGGGGTTATTTAAGTTTATTGTTGCACTCTATTCGTGTGGTTTGCTGTATTATATATTTTCAATGTATTTTATAAAGGTTGCAATTTGCAAGATAATAATATCCTCGAATTAAACAGAAATAGCTCAAATCTTGCTCTTCGGACAATATTGTTGGCTGTATATTACTGTCCCATCGTAAAGTTATCGATGGGAAGTCTAAAGACCCCCACGAGAATTCTAATGTATCTATCCCCTCGTGATCTCATCCCTTAGAATTATTAAGATTAACGTAGGGATGTCAATCTTACAAACTGCAGAAAAGATCAGCGTTTAGCAGGAGTTCTTTACTAAAATGTTCGTGAGTAATCTAAAGTAAAAATTAAACGAACAAAGAGCTAGAGCTAAAACAAGACAACTTCTTTCTTGATCTTTTAGGTAACCGAAAGCACGTTTTCAGCGTTTATAACATCGGTCTCGGTTATTAAAGGAAATAAATAACTGTTATCACATCGGGTTGTAGTTTTTGTACCTTTTCATTTGGGTTCTTGTCTTTACATGTATTTTTTTTTATTTTATGACGATAATTTGGCAACCTTGACACATAACTAGGGCTGCCAGTTAATGGACAATTTATCACTGTCCAGTGCAAACAGCGGACCCCATTCTCGTATTTGGAGAGGCTAGCCTACGCTTCGCTCATTAAACGTTCGAATTGACGTTTAGACATTGTTGAGGCTAGGTTATTGAAATGTAGGACATTCACTACTTACTTGAACTGGCAAGTTATCGTATATTACCTCAAATACAAGCAGATATGCCTTACACACGTATTATGTATCTTATACATATTATTATTTATTTTTCCTAGATAAACGAATGGAGAAAAATATTGTATAGGAATTGTGGGATACCCAATATTTTTCTAACCCTGGTATTTTCTAGAGCTCCGTGAGACATTCCTAGTTTAAATATTATACTTGTTTATTTTCTTTTCTTACACGTTTTATTAAGTTGCCAGTTTTAGACGATTTTTGTGTCTATTGTTTTTTAAGGTCGGTTGAAAATAGAAAAATATAGGTACAGTTTATCACTTCAAAAGCAATTAACGTAACTACAGTATGAAGCTATCTAGGACAGTTATCCTGTACGCTAATTAGTGTTACGTCGATATGATGTAACGCACTAAAAGTCATAGAACACACTAGCATATGTACAGTGTTTATCTTAGCACTAGATAGGTACTTGTTTTACGTAGGCAACTAACTATCTGTGACAAGGCGAACTTAGATATTAATTTAAGAATGTCTTTGTTATTTGAGTACATAGCTATAATTATCTAAAATAGTGGCTATTATCTCGATAATGCTTTAAAACTTATTTGTTGTTATTTTTTAATGACAATAATTGTAGATTGTAGATAATATTATAAATGCGAAAGTATGGATGGATGGATGGAAGGATGGATGAATGTTTGTTACTCAATCACGCCAGAACGGCTGAACGGATCTAGATGAAATTTGGAACAGAGATAGGATATAATCTGGAAAAACACATAGGCTACTTTTTATCCCGGAAAGTTAAGGAGTTCCTGCGGGAATCAAATAACCTAAATCCACGCGGACAAAATCGCGGGCATCAGCTAGTTGTAGATAATTTTGATCTAATTATTAGTTTTTAATGAATGAATGAAATGAAATATTGATTTCCCTGGGATTATTGGAGATATATGCTTTTTTCGCGACTGCATCTTACTTACTTATCTTCTTACTTCTTATTAATATTATAAATGCGAAAGTTTGGATGTATGGATGTATGGATGGATGTTTGTTACTCAATCACGCCCCAACGGCTAAACGGATCTGGATGAAATTTGGCACAGAGATAAACTACAGTCTGGAATAACACATAGGCTACTTTTTATCCCGGAAAATTAAAGAGTTCCCGCGGGAACCACAAAACCTCGATCCACGCGTACGAAGTCGCGGGCGTCAGCTAGTATATGTATATTTGGAATCTTAGTACTGAATTATAATAATTAAAAGCATAAAGAGATACACGCCAGTCGCCAGGTACCTATAACACTCCTAAAGTTCTTGTTTTAGAATTTACATTCAGCCAGTACAGGACTATAGGCACAGACTGTGTAAGCTTCACTGGTATAAAGCGGCCGCGGGTGTCTTGAACTTTGCCTCCTGTAAACATTTTTTTATATCAGCGAACGACGCGAAAAATTGTTTACGTGTGGAAAAAGCCATTTCAGTGACGAAAGTAGTATTTACCTATGTAGAGTTACGCAGATTAAACTGGAAATTACCTACCCATTCACTAATGTTAAATCAAAAAAATACGAGGAAATATAGTTTGTTTACACCACATTATCATTTTAGATACCCTTTGCAGTCGATTCATCTGTGGGCGAAAATCACATATTCAGTTACTCTATTATTTCTTGGCTGAATTCATTATTTTTCTGCTGTGGCAATGAATTCGGCCGATATCGAGTGAGTCTGAGTATGGTTGGCTTTTTTGATTGCGTCGATGGTCTAGTGGTAAGCATGTTTGACTGCGGCTGATGAGATCCCGGGTTCGAGCCATAAAGAATATAGCACTTATTTGACAAGAAATTCTCAGTGCTAGCCCAGAGTTAGGAAGTAAGCGGTGTGTCCACATCGGAGAGCACGTAAAGCAATCGGTCTTGCACCCGATCACTCTCTGGTCGTGTCGGATTTTACGTCCTATCGGGCTATTGGATGAAATGAACAGAGAGTGCACATGTGTTTGTGCATACACTTGATCACTATATTTTCCGCACACATGGCTAATCTCTATGGAGATTGGCCGTCGTGGCTGAAATTCGGTCAGGAGGACATTATTTCTCTATCTCTCTCTATATCGCTCTATTATCATTATGGTAGTAATTATTTCTTCGTAATAGGGCCCCTGTTTTCGTTATATTTTGCGATGGACCGACTATATAAAGAGGGTAACGGGAAGCTGGATGAAGAAGGCCGAGATGGTTTAAACTGCAAAGCAGCTGCGTCATAGTTTGACAGCTACATTGTGATGTGACGTTCTCAATCACCTCAGTCCACACTCCATGTTATAAATATAAAAGATCATTGCTTCAGTCTGACCAGCTTAACCTTCTCGCTTTAGTCTAAAAAGCACAGTTGTAGCTAATTAATACGACGTGATATTCACAACTTTTATGCTAATTTCTACTCAGGCAGACCTTTTATTTTCAATGTATAAAAAATCTGTGTCGGTATATGATTTTGACTTTGCATGTATTTATCTAGGTGAAGTGAAAGAATCCGATACATTATGATAAACTTCGGTCCCAGATTCGCACGTCTGAAGCAAAATTTGGGTCAAGCAAGATTGCGATAACATTCGACCCACGATAAAATTTAATGATCAAAATATCACGTTTCACGATGTTTTGTTAAAATATAATTTTAAATGCAATAATTAAGTATATGCAAAAACATCCATAATGAGTAGGTGAAAAAAATCCTGTCTGAAGAAATTGTAAGGAAGCGAAATATTCAATTAGGTATTTTTTTAAACAAGGTACCTATACCTACAGTACCTACAGTCAATTTTTTCGAATACTTTGAGGTGCATCGTACCTAGTTCGTAGTACGAAATAAATAACCGCGGCAGGTGGTGCGGCTGGTAAGCGGCGCGTGCGCATGCTTTTTTTTTAAACCAAAAATAAAGGAAGGGGCAAGGATATAAAGGAAGGGGCAAGGGATACGAAGAATCTACATCTACAATAATAATAACATACGGTGTTCAATAGTGCATAGTGGCCTTCGGTAGCAAAAAACTATTACGTCAAATTAAAACGGGTTTTGTCTGTAGTTAGACGCCTACCTACACTTTTATTTTTAACAAGTATGTACTTGCTAGCTAATGCCCGCGACTTCGTCCGCGTGGATTGAGGTTTATCGGTTCCCGCGGGAACTCTTTAATTTTCCGGAATAAAAACTAGCCTATGTGTTAACTGTTAATCCAGACTATAATCTATCTCTGTGCCACATTTCATCCAGATACGTTCAGCCATTGGGGCGTGATTGAGTAACAAACATCCATCCATACATCCATCCATCCAAACTTTTGCATTTATAATATTTATTTGATTTGATATCCCGTAGGTTGAAAATTGTTATTTATAAAATCAAAATTTATCGGTTTTCTTAAAACTGTTTAAAAACCACACTGAATAAATTTATTGTTGATTGAACATTGATTTACTAACCTGGGTATAAAATATATGTATAAAAAGTATAATATAAATATTTGGTAGGTAGGTATGCGTTTTTGAAACTATTGTATATTAGCGAAATTGCCAGTTACTGAATTTTACTATACATCTATGTAATTTAAAATCTTTATTCATCGTTAAAATAAAAAGAGTAGCCAAAGGATAATAGCGAAACATGTATATTCAAAAACAATAGAGGTAGTGGGTAATTTAAGCTCCAACAACAAAATCTGTGTTGTTAGGTTGCATAAATTCAATAACAATTAAAATTCTTCTTTCAAAACAAAACATAGTTTGTTATAATATTATCAAGCTAGGATACTTACCGATGTGTAAAAAATACAGATGTATTAAAATACAATTTAATTTATTTCACTCAACTTTGTTCACGAACTCATAATCATAATCATAATCATAATCATAATCATTTATTTTTTGCCAGAATATGGTACATGCAACATTTTGACATAGATGTTAATAAAGTATTGAGTCCACATATCCTGCCAGGTTTGGCGTGCAAAATTATTTTTCTCGCACGATAGAATAATAATAGTTGCATCAACGACCGTCGATCACACGAGCGACACACAACAACCTCTCTCAGCGAGGATTGGCGCGCTACTATTTTGAATTTAATTCTTTTTTGGTGCGTGTGACGCGTGTTTACTTTAATCACTTTACTGTTTCATTGGATAAACGAGGCTTTCAGCAGGCTATACAGTAGGTATACTGTGCCTTCTTTGCTACTTCTTTAGTCATTTTCCCACCACATACTAGCCAGATGAAGAATTGGCGGGAAGTGGGTTGACGAGGCAGAGGATGGAATAGATGCTGGAATGGCGGCCCAGAATTGGAAAGCGCAGCATTGGCAGACTCTTCACTAGGTGGAACTTGACACACGACACCGATTAGGGGTATGAGCCTAGGGCTCAATAAAACCATAAAACTGCGCTATACACCCAAGTTAACCTGCAATCATGTTAGACTGCATCATCACTTACCGCCTGGTAAGACCGCAGGCAAGGGCTTAACTTGTAGTGAAGAAAAAAAAAACTTCCTATCTGTCCATAATGTGTAAGCAAGGTAGTTAGGTATAACTAAGTCTAAGGTATTAGGCGGGTGAAGACATATTATTTTTAGAATGCAAACTACTTTCAATAATTGAATTCTTAATAAAATGTTATTATTTATTCATTGAGCGATTAAGTAACAGAATAAAAGGCGCCAAAGTTGATCATAAGGCCAAGGGTACACCCATAGCAGCCATATTAAAGCAGCTGTACGATCCATTGTCAACGTGATAAAAGACCTAGCACATCGAGCAACACGACGGAGAGAAGACGAGATCAATGTAAAGTTATGCAATTCATGATCACGGACAGCGCACAGCTCGTCAATCGTCATAATATTATACCGATTTCACAGGTGGGCACAGCAGCCAGACAGAGAAGTGACGAAGTAACTATTATATTTTCATCTGTGGTAGTGAGCAGAACTTAGCCCTATTATGAAACAACTGCATCAATCATTGTTAGTCTCACTTGGTGTGATTAGCTGCTGAATTTATGTCATTCTTACTGACGACATTACCAATTAGAGGTGATTGCGATCGTTTTACAGTAGAAATAATTTTAAGTAATAAGGGCGGGGTGAGAAAAACAACATTGATTACTGATACCTACCATGTGAACGCGTATTCTCATGGAGGCAGTATTGTTTTCCTCGCCCCGCTGCTCTGGCGTCGTGTGAACTGGGCAATACGTAATATGAGACCCAATGTGTGCTATTTATCTGTACCTAGCATATGTATATATGTAGCATACTAGGTACAGATAAATAGCACACCTTAGCACAATTTTATCTATGCATACATAGATAGCGCTCTTTTCCTGTTATGTACTTGCAATCTGCAAATAAGTCGCATAAATGTAATTTAATTTTTGGTCCTGTACTTTGAATGGGGAACGTCCGTGTTTCTTATTGATCCTTCACTTGAAAATTGTCGATTTTCAACTTTATTTCCGTGGGTTAAAGTCAAATATCCGTTTATTATCGTTATGTTTGGTGCATTCTATTTACACTATTATTAATCGGAAACGACAATTTTATTAGGGTCCTATTGTAATGCGGCTCCGGTGATACGCATCCTTTTATTAATCTTGGTTTTATAATATTTAAATCGGAGTGGTGATATCGTAGTAATTTTTGTATTTTCTTAGACAAGTTTTTTTTAATGCAAAGTTCATCTGAGTAGAGCTCGAGGCTCGATCATCGGCATAATCGATGCGTTTAATTTTGTGAAATATGCAGTTTAATAATTATTAATTATTATTCTAGCATTCTAGCATTCAATATCATTCTAACATTTTCAATACATTTCAATGGATTTTGGCCGATAATATTAAATCCAACCAAATCATTTCAATGATCTAGAGTTTATGAACGTTACTGTCAGTGTCAAAGTCGATCACAGCTGACAACTCTGACGATTTCGGATTTTCAGGGATTTTCTAATTCAATCTAAACCTCTGATTTAGACCATAGTTCTAAACCAAAATAAAGTCTAACAAAAATGCCAGGTGCTTTTTCCGAAATAATCGACGATATTGAAGATTTAATATCTTCCCAGGACATAACACCCAAAGAGAGATATGCCAGCAGGAAAAATGTTAGCGTACGATCTAAAAAGAAAGAAACCAAAGACTTGGAACCCGTGGAAAAAGTGTTCTTGGAAAGTGTCGTACCAGGTATAACCTTAAAACCTACGTTTAATTGTGTATTATTCATAGTTTTTAGACAAAAGAGATATTAAAAGACAAGTAAATAGTATTCCTCGTAAGTGTATTGCTTACTTACATCAGTATGTTATGGATTTGATACAAAATACAAATCAAACTTAATTAATTGAGTATTTAATTATCATTTGCTTAACGTCCCACAAATTATCTGACCTGGTGTTGCTGGTCATGTCGTTGGCCTGTTGCTGTTATCACATTGACGTTGCTAATAAATATTAAAAATGATATAAAACTAAACAGTCATAAAAATTAGTTCCAATTATGGCCACCGGGCCAGATAAGTTGGTGGGACTATATACATAGTTTGATATCATTATAGTATGTGACATCATATCATAAACATCTGAATAAACATTTTCTCTCAGAGCCTTCTGAAAAGACATTTTTACATTTTTTCAAAGAAATGTTTAAATCCCAAATTGGGAATAACTCAATAAACTCGAATAGAATGAATGATAATTGTATGCATTACAATTAAAGATCTTATTATCTCATTTAGTTGTTTAACGACATAGTGTAATGTAATCACACAGGGTACATACCATGATTATATGACAACTGGGATAAAAAAAGCCTATGTGTTATTCCAGACTATAATCTATCTCTGTGCCAAATTTCATACAAATCCGTTCAGCAATTCTGGCATGATTGAGTAACAAACATTCATCCATCCAAAGTTTTGCATGTATAATGTCAGTATAGATTTAATTTGTCAGAATTACATGATATGCACCCATTTGATTACATTATATCATACATAGACCTAGGCCTTATGCTTTATGTAAATTTGAAGCATATGAAATTTTGCAATCTTAGATTTTAGATTAGATACAGACAGACATACAGATGTACACTATCGCATTTATAATATTATTATGGATATGGAAGTATGGATATAAATATAACTATTATTAAAATGAAATAAATATATAATTCAAATCTTTTTTACTCAAATTGACTTTGACAATTGCTTTTGAATCTCTTGAGTTAGTCTACCACGGGTTCAGAATGCCATTCACCAGCCAAGAACGAGCAAGATAACTGGCTACTCTTTTGAAAATAATAATTTACAATTACATCAATGCATAGATACATAAGTAACCGCTGTCCTTAGCATTGCTGGAGCGAGTCAAATCCATTATCTTTTATCATTTACATAATCTTCATCAGTTTATGAATTAATCTTCCAGGCACACAAACAATCTATGTGAAGACTTGGGGATGTGCTCACAACAACTCAGACTCGGAATACATGGCAGGGTTGTTAGCCGCACAGGGATACAAACTGACTGAGGACAAGTGGCAAGCTCAACTATGGCTACTCAATTCTTGCACAGTTAAGAGCCCGGCGGAGGATCATTTCAAGTGAGTACATTTGTTTTATCTATGGTTCTACTGGTATAGACTATAGACTGAGTACATATTTTTTTCCAGATATTTATGAAAGATGAATGGTCAGTGTTAATGTTAATATAAATAAATAAATAATAAATGGAGCTTTTATTCAGACATTTACAGTTCTTACTCTTAACAATGACTTCCCTGGTACAATGTTGAGCACTGTTGTCTTAACGTGGGAGGTCCCACGCTCGATTCTTGGCAGGGTCAATTTGGGAATTTCTCTGGTCTGGTCGGGTAGGAGGTTTCGGCTGTGGCTAGTTATCACCCTTCTTCTTCTTGTTGATGCGGCTTTGCAGGGCTCTGTAGCGAGACCCAGTATCACTTTAACCGTCGCCGATATATTGTGATCGTCACAAGTTAGTAGTTATCACCCTACTGGCACAGATGTGAAGCCGAGCCATTTAGCGTTTAGGTACGATGCTGTGTAGAAACCGACTAGGGGTATGGGTTTAATATAACTGCCGTACCCCTAACAGATTAGACCGCTATCATTTTAGACTGCATCATCACTTACCATCAGGTGAGATCGCAGTCAAGGGCTAGCTTGTTATAAAAAAAAAAGGTGAATATCGCATATAATATCGGTGAATATAAAGCACATAAATCTAGATACAATGTGTTGCTTACACATTGTATCTAGATTTATGTGCTTTGGTGAATTGATTATATAATTAAATTTATAGTTCCTTCATTAGATGGATGTTAATATTCGACTGCGGCCGACGAGGTCTCGGGTTCGAGTCCCGGGTCGGGCCATAACAAGTGTTGGGTTTGTCTGACAAGAAATTCTCAGTACTAGCCCGGAGTTAGGAAGTTGGCGGTGGTTCACCCCCCTGCCTCGGAGAGCACGTTAAGCCGTCGGTCCTGCGCCTGATCTCTCTCCGGTCGTTTCGGATCTTCCGTCCCATCGGGCTATGAGAGTAAAGGAACAAAGGAACAGAGAGTGCACCCGTGTATACTAATTACTAATAAATAGATAGGTACTTGTACACTATATACATATATGATATATAGACATATATAGACATACCCCTAATAGGTTTCTACACGGTTAATATCTCCTGCGCAGATGGCTAATCTCTGTGGAGATTGGCCGCCGTGGTCTAAATTCGATCGGGAGGACATTATTAATATTACAGGAATGAAATAGAGTTGGGTCAGAGTCGCGGCATCCACGTGGTAGTAGCAGGCTGCGTCCCCCAAGGAGCTCCCCGCGCCAACTACTTACAAGGGTTGAGTGTGGTGGGCGTACAGCAAATAGACAGGATCGTTGAAATCGTGGAAGAGACTCTGAAAGGTTAGTAAGCGAAATAAATTTATTTGTTTGAATATGTGTTATAATGATGATTATAGTATGAAAAGGCACAGCATATCCAGTCACGCAACCCTCTAATTTGATGTAGATAAATATTTAAATTACATAGGTAGAGTATGTTGTAGTATGAGACTATATTGATGAGATTTGCTGTGCCCCACTGGGTTTCACACACACCGAATGGCTGAACGGATCTGGATGAAATTTGGCACAGAGATAGAGTATAGTCTGTAATAACACATTACTTTTTGTCTCTGAAAATAAAAAAGTTCTGCGGGAACTAAAAACCTCAATCCAAGCGGACCAAGTCGCGGGCATCAGCTAGTGCAAAATAAATGAATATGAATATCATACCCATTATAAAATATTTACCTAAACTTTTTCAGGCCATACAGTCCGATTATTCGGTCAAAAAAAGACAGACGGAGGTAAAAAGGCTGGCGGCGCATCCCTCCTTCTGCCCAAAGTACGAAAGAACCCGTTAATAGAGATCATCCCCATCAATACGGGGTGTCTCAACCAGTGCACGTACTGTAAGACTAAGCACGCGCGCGGCGAGCTGGGGAGCTATCCACCTGAGGAGATTGTTGAGAGAGCACGACAGTCCTTCCGAGAGGGAGTCTGTGAGATATGGCTGACTAGTGAGGACACTGGTGAGTTGACTTGTATGTAATTAGTGATACTGTAAGACTAAGCACGCGTGCGGTGAGCTGGGAGCTATCCACCGGAGGAGATTGTTGAGAGAGCACGACAGTCCTTCCGAGAGGGAGTCTGTGAGATATGGCTGACTAGTGAGGACACGGGTGAGTTGACTCGTAGGTAACTAGTGATACTGTAACACTAAGCACGCGCGCGGTGAGCTGGGGAGCTATCCACCGGAGGAGATTGTTGAGAGAGCACGACTGTCCTTCCGAGAGGGAGTCTGTGAGATATGGCTGACTAGTGAGGACACGGGTGAGTTGACTCGTATGTAACTATCCACCGGAGGAGATTGTTGAGAGAGCACAGCAGTCTTTCTGAGAGGGAGTCTGTGAGATATGGCTGACCAGTGAGGACACAGGTAAGTTGAGCTTTCTAGCCCCACCAAACACGAACTGCAGTGTACAGTGATTTCAATTTCTTATCATGATATTTTTTATTAAAACTAGAACTTTTCCTTAAAGTTTAGAAGGGTGGACTCCTCGGTTGTACATTTTACACAAGTTTAAGAAATCCATTAAAAGTATACTCCTGAAAAAAGCTTATACTCTTGAAGATTAAATAAATGATAATATAAGAACATGGATTTGATTCGCTCCAGCAATGAAGACAAATTAGAACTGCGGTTACTTACATATGAATGTAATTGTAATTTACAAAAAAAAAACATACGCGCCGAATTGAGAACCCCCTCCTTTTTTGGAAGTCGGTTTAAAAGAGCAACCACCGAGTTTCTTTCTGGTTCTTCTCGGTAGGAACGGCATTCCGAACCAGTGGTAGACTCACTAGACTATTCAAAAGCACTTGTCTAAAGTCTACTTGAATAAAAAACTTTTGATGTGATTAAATTTAGTGTTTCTTTTTGAAGTAAAACTTCTTTACACACTCTTGACTCGAGATCGTAATGAAAAGTGTGATCGGGCGAGACTAACAGAAGTTGAGAGGGAGATATAAATTAGTGAAGATAGAAAAAGAGAGAGTTACCTTTCGTATATGTATTACTGTAAGGGAGAGAGAGAGAGGTACGAGCACACGTTTTCTTTCTCTCTTTCTCTCATAGCAAGTATATTATACATATATCAATACATACATAAAGAAGAGGCTAAAGAAGTTTTACTTCAGTTGTGTGGTCTAAAGCACACTCGTTTTCTATCAGGTACGTACGGGCGCGACATAGGCACATCCTTACCGGAACTATTATGGCAGTTGGTAGAAGTGATACCGGAAGGCTGCAGGCTAAGGCTCGGCATGACCAATCCACCTTACATACTGGAGCATCTCGCTGAAGTCGCCAAGATCATGCAGCATCCCAGAGTTTACAAGTGAGTTTTTAGCCTAAACTCTTGGAGGAAATATTATATTGAGCGTGCTTACTAGGGTTGTAACGGAACCTCGCGTCCGCCTCTGTAAGTGCGGAACTTTCGCAAGAAATCGTACCTCCGCTTATGCTTACACAATCTCAAGTAAGTCCGAGGGTCGTTTGTGGGAATGAGCATTCTATTCTTTAACAAAATTCCACTACCTATTATAAACTTGCCTTTACACAAGTTTAAGAAAACCATTAAAATAATGCTCCTGAAAAAGCTTATTATACCGTCGAAGATTATATAAATGATAAAAGCGCATGGATTTGACTCGCTCCAGCAATGCTCAGGACTGCTGTTACTTATGAATCTTTAGACTAATGCAATTGTAAATATATTTAATTTTTTTCAAAAGAGCAACCACCGAGTTTGGTCTTGCTGGTTCTTCTCGGTAGGATTCCGAACCAGTGGTAGATTCATTCGACTATTCATAAGCACTTGTAAAAAGTCTATTTGAATAACTACATTTGAATTTACAATACGTTGACTTACAATGCGAGAGGTACAAATCGAAGCATTTGACGTCAGTTACACCATAACAACAAGCAAAAAGGCAACCTAGAAGAATCTTAAAAAAAAATCTAATTTGGGATACATCGCATCCTAAAGCACAGAAAATGGACGATGTGGTCGGAGGAAATTTAATCCACCTCTGCCTCAGCCTCTGCTTCCGCTAAGAACCCCTCTGTTACAACCCTAGTGTTTACTATGGTTTTAATCCATATTAATATTGTAAATGCCAAAGTGTGTCTGTCCGAAAAATTAAGGAGTTGCCGCGGGAATCAAAAACCTTAATCCACGCAGACGAAGACGCGGGCATCATCTAGTCGGGCATAAAATTGCTTTTGCATTTAGCAATAGTTGTACGATAAAACGATCTCGAAAGAGAACACATCTACAAGTTTGTGTTATCCTCTATCTGTCTCTCATGGCTCCTGCCATAGATTAGGAATATTATAGATTGGTTATACATGGTGTAGCATTGCTATTCTATCTTAAAGTCCCTTTTGAAATCGTCATTTCTTATGTATCAGGACACATTAGTTATTTCCCTAAGTACTTTGATCTGGAACCCTGGACTCTGTATTGAATATTGCTTAGTTTTTGACTCATCACATAACTTCAGCCATTAACGTCCCACTGCTGGGCACAGGCCTCCACTCTCATAGAAGAGAGGGAATTAGAGCTTAGACCCACCACGCTGCTCCAATTAGCGGGCTTTAACGACTATTATCATGTTAGTGATAATAACCGGGACCGACGGCTTAACGTGCTCTCCGAGGCACGGGGGTAAAACACCGCCAACTTCCTAACTCCGGGCTAGCACTGAGAATTTCTAGTCAGAAAAACCCAATACTTAATTATACCTCGTCAGCTGCAAGCGAACATTCGAACCACTAGACCAACGAGGCAGTTTTTGACAAACTAAAGAACAAAAGACAATCACAAATAACATGTATTATGTAGCTAACTTCGTTTTAGTACGGAACCCTAACATAGCCAGTGAATGGAGAAGTTTCATGATGTTGTGAATATCATAACTACAAAGGAAGTAAAATATAGATTAAAACTAATAAATCAGTGGTTTTTTATTACAATGCATCAATAAATGACTGAGAAATGACGATTTAAAAGTTTAATTATTTAATATACACCGATTGCAGTATCTTACTCGAGTGAGAAATTTTGTGAGTGAGTTTGAATACCTAGCCGAGATTTAATACTTAAAAATTATCTTCACACACAAATTAAGTGCTTTTAATTCAATTAAGTCACGTTAAGTCCATTTATTTCTTTTATTCGGCTTTATAAAGTATGTTGATAGGGAATTATGACGTCACGTCTCCCGTCTTGCAAGCGCAACTTTAAAGTTCCATAACTTTTTCATTTTTCGAGATATTTTAATGATTCTTTCATATTTTTGTTTTATTTTGTTTTAATTTTCATATTAAATTAAAAAAAATTGGAAAACTTCTCCATTTGCAGGTTCCTGCACGTGCCGGTACAGTCGGGCAGCGATGCAGTGTTGTCGGATATGAAGAGGGAGTACACTCGCGCAGACTTCGAGCGTGTCGTCGACTTCTTGAGAGACAAGTCAGTGATTCAAGTTTTCGAATAAATCCATACTATCTGTACTAATGCGAACTTGTGTTAATTAATAGGAGTCGATTTTTAGATCTGTTTGATCAAAAAACATCTAAATCATCTGATGATCATCATTTAGATGTTTTTTGGGTTTCCTCTTTTTGAATCTTTTTTTAATTTGAATAATGTCAAATACTTTTTGAGATATTTGCAAGAAACCAAATCCCATTTTATTTTCAGTTAATAACGTTGCAATGTGTCCGTCATATGATTTTTTTTTTTATCCACTACAAGCTAGCCCTTGACTGCGATCTCACCTGATGGTAAGTGATGATGCAGTCTAAGATGGTAGCGGGCTAACCCCTAACCCTTTCGGTTTCTACACGGCATCGTACCGGAACGCTAAATCGCTTGGCGGTACGTCTTTGCTGGTAGGGTGGTAACTAGCCACGGCCGAAGCCTCCCATCAGACTAGACCAGGGAAAATTCAGAAATTATAAATTCGCATATTGACCCTGCCGGGGATCGAACCCGGGACCTCCGCACGTTAAGGCAACAGCGCTACACACTGCGCCATGGAGGTCGGAGGAGTTTCTGTATGTCAATTTAGAGGTAAATACTTTTCACAGAGTCCCCGGGATGACGATAGCCACGGATATAATTTGCGGCTTTCCCACGGAGACCGAGAAAAACTTCGAAGAGACCATGTCTCTGTGCCGGAAATACAAATTCCCTTCACTCTTCATCAACCAGTTCTTCCCTCGCCCCGGAACACCCGCCGCGAAGATGCAGAGGGTGAGTGAGATTATTTTTAGGGTTCCGTACCTCAAGAGGAACAAAGGAACTCTTATAGGATCATTTTGTGTGTCAAAAAAAACAAGCTTCTAAGTCAATGAAATCAAAAGATAAATCCAAAAATAAAAACTGAGGGTTTTAATAGAATACATTACATATATATGTCACAGTAACATTGCGAAAACCGTTAGATTGTAATCTAACTAGCGAAATTGTAAACTGTCGTCAGATTACAATTTAACGCATAATTTTTCGGTAGATTGCAATCTGATATGTGTATTAAAACGATAAAACCGTGTACTACCTGATTATTTATGTCGAACCCTAACCTAACCTACAAGAAAGAGACAAGAAAACGTAAATACAATGAATATTTCAAAAATTGACACTCAGAAAATTGAACGGTTCACAATCTGTCGACAGTTTACAATTTCGCTAGTTAGATTACAATCTAACGGTGACATATAAATATATATTCTATTAAATGTAATGTATTCTATTAAAACATATATACACATATATGTTTTTTTAAAAACTTTATCTAGTACTTTTGAATACAAGTAAGTTGTAACTGAAAACCTGTTTCGTTGTGTAGGTGCCCGGCCAAGAAGTGAAGAAGCGTACAAAACAACTGTCCGACTTCTTTCGTTCGTACGAACCGTACGGCCACAAGATTGGCGAGACGCAGCGAGTGTTAGTAACAGACGTATCCCACGATCGTAACTATTTCGTGGCCCACAACGAGTACTACGAACAAGTGTTGGTGCCCAAGCGCGAGGAATATATGGGGAAGATGCTCACGGTGAAGATTACCAGCGCTAGCAAGTTCTCCATGATGGGACACCCTATAGGTAAGACAAAAAAAATTGGCAGCCATAGGAACTGCTGATAGAAGTGAAAACTTATAACTTAGAATTTTAGTATTCAAAATTCAAAATTAAAAATTCAAAATGATTTTTATTCAAATAAACTTTTACAAGTACTTTTGAATCGTCAAGTGAATCTACCACTGGTTCGGAATGACATTCCTACCGAGAAGAACCAGCAAGAAACTCGGCGGTTGCTCTTTTGAAAAAAAATAATAATTTACAATTTCATTAATTTGTAAAATACATAAGTATATAGCTGTCCTTAGCATTGCTGGAGCGAGTCAAATCCATGCTCCTTTTGTCATTTACGTAATCTTCAACAGTATAATAAGCCTTTTTCAGGAATTTTAATAATATTAAATTTTCAAACGCCAAATACGAATATTTAAAATAATTAAAAATATAATTAAAATATAAACCTTAAAACTAGGGTTGTAACGGAGGCGTTCTAAGCGGAAGCAGAGGCGGAGGCGGATTCCTCCGATCACATCATCCATTTTCTGTGCTTTAGGATGCGATGACTCCCACATTTGTTTTTTTTTTGAGGATTCTTCTAAGGACAGTTGCCTTTTTGCTTGTTGTTATGTTATGGTGTAACTGACGTCTCCTGCTTCGATTTGTACCGCTCGCATTGTAAGTCAACGTAAATAATCCTCCGTTATAACTCCGCAACAAAATGTCGGAGGCGGATGCGGAAACGGAAGTACGATTTCTTGCTAAAGTTCCGCACTTGCGGAAGCGGAGGCGAGGTTCCGTTACAACCCTACTTAAAACTAAGGCATTAAAGTTTAATTACGAATGTAGTATATTTGTATTTAAGACCTTTTGTCTTCGTAACAACGCGAGCGAGGTGTCGGTATCGCGACAAGTTTACCCCCTACCAAGAAGTGCTCAACGTGGCTAAAGAAATTTTCACTTAAAAAATCCAAACATACAAACATTTCACATCTATACCTCGTCTATACTCTATTATCTTACTAATATTATAAATGCGAAAGTTTGGATGTATGGATGTCTGGATGTATGGATGGATGTTTGTTACTCAATCACGCCCCAACAGCTGAACGGATCTGGATGAAATTTGGCACAGAGATAGATTATAGTCTGGAATAGCACATAGGCTACTTTTTATCCCGGAAAATTAAAGAGTTCCCGCGGGAACCACAAAACCTCGATCCACGCGTACGAAGTCGCGGGCATTCGCTAGTGTATTATAAATGCGAAAGTTTGGATGGATAGATGTTTGTTAATCAAATAAGCCAGAACGGCTGAACGGATCTCGATGAAATTTGGATAGAGAGATAGACTATAATCTGGAATAATACGTAGGCTACTTTTTAGCCTGGAAAATTGAAGAGTTCCCGCAGGAACCAAAAAATCCTTAATCCACGCGGACGAAGTCGCGGGCATCAGCTATTATATTAGTAGTACTTAATCAACATTCCTAATACCTTTTATTTTTTATGTGAAAACTTCTTTAGCCGCGTTTTTGGTAGGGGGTAATGTGTGGATTCGCGTCACCGACATGCTCGCGTTGTTACGAAGACAAAAGGTCTTAAATATAAATAGGTATACTACATTCGTAATTCAACCTTAGTTTTAAGGTTTATATTGTAATTATTTTAATTTTTTTTTATTTATTATAAAAAGCAAAATTTAATAAGGATTTTTTAAAAATATTCGTTTTCACTTCTTCTGTCCCTATTTAGACAGCCAATTTTTTTTTTTCACAGACGAACCGAAAATGCCAGGGCTGGCACAGCCGCTGAAGAAGGGCGAGGTGTCAGGGCTGGCAACAGAGGACACCAAGAGGGCAGTACCCATCCCTATATTCATGTTACTAGTAGCTGTAGTATTACGATTGATGTGGATGTTTTTATAGTTGTAAATATAGTTGTAATTAAAGTATTTTTGTAAGTGAAACAAGTTTTTTATTATTTCGCTTAAGGTCACGCTGGCCTCTCCATAGGTACAAACGTATTGATTATACTATAAAATACTGACTGACTGATCTATCAACACAACTCAAACCACTGGACGGATCGGTCTGAATTTTGGCATAATAGAGGTAGCTATTATGACGTAGGCAACCGCTAAGAAAGGATTTTTGAATATTCAACCCCTAAGTGGGTAAAATAGGACTTTGAAATTTATATGAAAAACTAACCGCCGCGTGCAAAAGCTAGTCTATACTAATTCTATTCTAATATTATAAATGCGAAACTTTGGACGGATGTATGGATGGACGGATGTTTGTTACTCAATCACGCCAGAACGGTTGAACTGATCTGGATGAAATTTAGCACAGAGATAGATTATAGTCTGGAATAACATAGGTTACTTCCGGGGTACTTTATATCCCGGAAAATTAAAGAGGTCTTTTAATCCACTACAAGTTAGCCCTTGACTGAGATCACACCTGATGGTAAGTGAAGATGCTAGCGGGTTAACCTGTTATTAAAAGAGTTCCTGAGGGAACCAAAAACCTCAATCCACGCGGACAAAGTCGCGGGCATCAGCTAGAATAATATAAAGTTAAAAGTAAATGCGTTACATGACACCGCGCTCCAAACTGTTTTGTTCTATTAAACCGTAGTTAACTACTTACTACAATAGTATAGTTAACGCAACTATAGTTAAACGATCAGGTTATAGTGAAACAATGCGAAATCCGACACATCACAGTACCGCAGGATATGCTCCGTTGCGTCCATTCAAAGCGTATTATATAAGAATTGCGTTACGTACGTCTGTTTGTCAGTAATTTAACTGTTTTACTACAGGTGATACAGTATTATCCTAAAGTGTCTATTCGTTAAATTAGAAAATGCTTTACTGATTTTGATGAAATTTGGGATAGTTGAAATAAATGCTTAAACGATTTAGATGAAATTTGGGATAGAGCTAGGTGAAAACCTGGATAAATAGTGAAATAGGTAATTTGCATATTGTGAAAATATGTCGTACGCACAACCTGGGAAGAGGCAGAAAGTTCGGGAAACGAAAACGGCTGAAAATGTGGATTATTTTCAAGGTAAGAAATAATTACTCGGGGGATACTTAGTTAATTAAATTGGACCTCTCCTGAAAATATAGGTATTATTATTTATTTAATTTATCTCGGGTGGATCTACGATTAGAAAATAAGATATATCTTTTAGAATAGAATAGAAAAGGTTTTATTTACAAAACTATTACAAAATGACTTCCAATCTCAGTTTTCATAATAGTCGAGAGTTAAAAAAGGCCGGTAGGTAGGCCAGGCTCCATGCTAAAATATTCAAACCCCTTCACCGAAAAGGTGACTGACTGACTGACAGACTGATTTAGCAATGCACTGCTCAAACTGGATGGATCGGGCTGAAACATGGAATGCATGAAAGGGTTTTTGAAAATTCAACCCCTCAGGGGGTAAAATACGAATATAAAGCCAAAATATATATACCAATAGTTGTCTGGGAGAGATCTCTTTAGCGATAAGACCGCCTTTGCACGCTTCACTAAGATTAAGCTTCTTTTTTTTGTATTTATATGTTTACTAGCGAATGCCCGCGACTTCGTCCGCGTGGATTTAGGTGTTTTGGTTCGTGCGGGAACTCCTTAATTTTCCGGGATAAAAAGTAGCCTATGTGCTATTCCAGACTATAATCTATCTCTGTGCCAAATTTCAGCCAGATCCGTTCAGCTGTTGGGCCCGTTGGGGCGTGATCGAGTAACAAACATCCATCCATACATCCAAACTTTCGCATTTATAATATTTATTTGATAATAATAAAGAAATAACGCTAATAATAATTGTATTTCAATAATAAATAATTTGTATGAACTTAACGCAAGTGAAACTGCAGTCAAAGCTATTTTAATACAAAGATTAAATTTTTAATTTATAAGTTCACAAACTCATATATTTCCAGGCATAGACAAAGTGGAGTACAACAACATGGCGTCGGCAACAGAGACAAGTAATTTCCGTTACTACAACTGTACCGAGCGAGTGCACACGCGCACTATGGAGGAATGGCTCAAGTACAGCGTTTCATTGACGGACTTTAGAAGCAATGGTATGTGGAATGAAATATACCTACTTAGTAGTTAGTACTTACACCAAAAAAGAACACAAACAAACTTCATGGGAACAGGTGTCCTTTCAGAATGATTGACTTTAGGTCATAGTCCACCACCCTAGTGTGGATGAGCAGACTCGACATACATTTGAGAATTACACGACATACACATTATTAAGAATTTTGAGGCATGCAGCTTTACCCACACTGTTTTCAATCACTGTTAAAGCAACTGAAATTGAATTGCTTAATATATTTTCGAGAAGAATGGCTCTATTTGCAAAATTTAAATTGTTTATATATCAGCAGTTCTGCCCCACAAAATGCACAAATGGAGGTAGGGACAATAGAGAAGCATAGCCTTCAACTTTCCGCCATCGCTGACCATCCATACTAATCTTGATTCCACGAAAATTAATTTTATGACATTTGTATATTTTTAAATTGTTATTTTGATCTTGTTTAATTTTATAATTTTATTTTTAATTGATTTCTTTGTTAACTTGTAATTTTATTTATTTACATTCGTAAGAGCTTTCTCTCTCTCTCTGCGTAGTATTACTCAATACTGTGGGTTGTGACCCCTTTTCATTCATCACATAATGGTAGGAGTTTTCTTGGGATCATAATGCGGTGGGTTCCGCATACGAATGACGAGTATAAATTGAAAAAAAATTACAGTCATGACTGCCGTTCGAAGTGAAGACGAATATTTAAATTTATTTTTTAATTTTTTTTCAAATTTAAAAAATAATAAAATGTAAACTTTAAAACTAAGGAATTAAAGTTTAATTACGAATGAACTATATTTATATTTAAGACAGGCGCGTTTCCACATTTTTACCCCCTACCGAAAATAAATAAAATAAATGAATTGAAATTGAAATTTTCTTTTCCAGGTTCAGATGGGCAAGGCAGGGCCACACTCAACCGTCCCTGGGATGACAACTCGCATACCATAGACAATTATAAACGCTGTATCAAAGCGTTTTACGACTTCTGTACCAAACTGGGAGTCAAATACTGGACCGCTTTCGATACGGATCTAGTGCCAACAACAGACAATTGGGAGGAAAATAAGACGAATTGGGATGATATTGTCGAGTACATCAATGAATTGAACCAGAGATGTCAGATTAAATTGTTATGGATTGCTCCCGATTTGCATTCACATCCAAGGTACGTAGATTCATATCTATATAAATATCAAAATGCCTCGTTGGTCTAGTGGTTAGCATGTTCGACTGCAGCTGACGAGGTCCCAGGTTCGAATCCCGGGTCATAATTAAGTATTGGGTTTAACTGACAAGAAATTCTCAATATTAGCCCTGAGTTAGGAAGTTGGCGGTGTATCACTCCCGTGCCTCGGAGAGCACGTTAAGCCATCGGTCCTGCGCCTGATTACGACCGGAGAGATTCTCCGGTGGTGTCGGATTTTCCGTTCCATGGTGCTATGAGGGTAAAGGAACAGAGAGTACATCTGTGTATTTCACACTATATCACTGGTTCTCTCACTCACTAGTTTTGTCGGAATACGCCCGACCAGTTTCGAACACGTCCGGGGCCCTTATTTATGAGCCGCCGGGCTGCACGTTGACTGCGGGCTGCCAGCCGTGACGCTCGTTAGTTTAAACGTTAAAAAATAATTAGTTTATTGCTTACTGATTATTAAATATAGGGCTTCCAAAAGACTTAAAATTCACATCCTCGGTTAGTATTAAGTTTGATAATCATTTTAAACGATCGATTAAAGAAAAAAAGTGCGTTGAAATGTGATGACGTCACAATTACAACTGTGTAAAGAAAGAAAAAAAAAACATTTGTTCTCACCATTGTGCCACGCCACATATTACAATACTTGAGTTATGTATGTAATGTATTTCATACAATCTTCCATACTGGAAGCGCATTTTTTAAGTTTGATAAATAGTTGCTGATTTGATTGAGTTGTCATCATCCCTATGCACACTTTGACGACCTCCGTGGCGCAGTGCGGCGGTCCCGGGTTTGATCCCCGGCAGGGTCAATTTGGGAATTTAATTTTTTTTAATTTTCCCTGGTCTGGCCTGGTGCGAGGTTTCGGCCTTGGTCTGTTACTCCTACCTGCAAAGACGTGCCGCCAAGCGATTTAGCGTTTCGGTACGATGCCGTGTAGAAACCGAATAGGGGTATTGGTTTAATATAACTGCCATGCCCGCATTAAGGTTAGCCCGCTACCATCTTAGACTGCATCATCACTTACTATCACGTGAGATCGCAGTCAAGGGTTAACTCATAGATAATATACTATGGGTTAACTTGTAGTGGACAAACAAACACTTGTTTACAGGTATGCTTCAGGTGCTTTCACAAGCAACGAAGCGACCACGTTCGTACAAGCGGCGACACAGATAAAGAAATGTCTAGAAGTGTCACAACGTTTGAACGCCGAGTGTTTCCTTCTGTGGCCTTACAGAGAAGGGTACGATGCGATCTTCCAGACCGATGTCGCGAGGGAAATTAAGTTGTTCGCGAAGTTATTGAAAATCACCGCTGAATATAAGGACAGGCTTAATTATAGGTGAGTGCAGTGCGAGAGGCGTAAGCTAAATATATCCCGTCTCAACATTCGTTCTAATTAGTTAGCTAGTTAGTGAAGATAGAAAGAGAGAGAGTTACGTTTCGTATTACTGTAGGGGCAAGAGAGAGAGGTGCGAGCACACATTTTCATTCTTACGTTTCGTATATGTATGTTTCAGTTATGTATCTTATTTTTCATACCATAAAGAAGTTTTACTTAAGTCGTGTGGTCTAAAATACACTCTTTTTTTTAAAGTAGTGGCTCCTCATTAAACATCTATTTATCAATAGACTAGCTGATGCCCGCGACTTCGTCCGCGTGGAATAAGTTTTTTTGGATTCCCGCGGGAACTCCTCAATTTAATCCGGGATAAAAAGTAGCCTATGTCATTCTCCAGGTCCTCAACTATACCCATGCCAAAAATCACGTCGATCCGTTGCTCCGTTGGAGCGTGATTGAAGGACAAACCAACAAACCATCAAACCAACAAACAAACTGACTTTCGCATTTATAAGCTGGCATCAACACCAGCCAGTATTATATGAGACAAAATCTGCTAAAGCGTCAGGTTTCGGAGATATTAGTTGTAAAAGTTATAAATTATTCGATGACTAGCTGATGCCCGCGACTTCCTCCGCGTAACTTGAGGTTTTTTTGGTTCCCGCGCGAACTCTTTAATTTTCCAGGATAACAAGTGGCCTAGTTATTCCAGACTATAATCTATATCTGTACCAAATTTCATCCAGGTAAGTTCAGCCGTTCTGGCGTGATGAGTAACAAACATCAATCCAAACTTTCGCATTTATACTATTAAGTATAGAATTATAGTAGAAATTTCAAATTTCTGACCAGTTTAGTTTATGAAATAGCCTAAACATGATCTAAAAAGGGCCTAAAACTGTCAATTTTAACGTCCTAAGTTTTTTTTCAGATGTCAGCTACTAATAATGCCGTACAGCAATGGCTTGGGTACTAGCTCCAGCAATAGCGACAGTTCAACATGGCAACACTCGAGCTGGGGCGATACACTAAACAGATATATGTGGGATGTGACCAGTTGTTTGTATTTCCTGAAGTGCCATAGCTTGGACCGGTTCTACAAAGTGTGTACACCGCCCGGACACCATATGTATATGGCTAATGTGTGAGTATATATTATTAGGCTATGTTGATCTTGTGGTTAGCGTGTTTGCCAGTGAATAATGAGGTAATTGGTTCGATTCTCGGTTTCGACAAGAATTTCTCAGTAGGTATTAGCCTTGAGTTGGAAATTTGACGGTGTTTACACTCTTTTGTCTTGGATAGTAATTAAGCTGTGTCCTGCGCCTGATATCTTTTCAGTAGTGTCGGATTGCCGTTTGACCGGACTATGAGAGGGTGGGAATAGAGATTGCGTGTTTGGGCCCACACTTTTTTTGTATTGTGTAGTATGTATTTCTTGCACAGCTGGCTACTTGGCCGCCATGGCCGAAAGGTTAGAAACAAAATTACTAGTAGATTTTCTTTTTTTTTTCAGGTACAATATGTTCGGAGGTGTGACGATTACGAACAAGTTTAATTGTTCCGATGTCAAAACCGTCACTTTGATGCTGAAATGTATAGTCGATCAGGTAAAAATATTCATATTCCGTTTCTATAATATGCTGCCAAAAGACATGTTGAAGATGTCACTCAATATGTTCAAAATTAATGAAAAACATAAACTCATTGAAAAATCTACTACAATGTAAAGGATTACTGCCATAGATCAAGAATATTATAGATTGGTCATACATGTCAATTGACACATCATGTATCGGCAATCTATAATATTCTTGATCTATATCAGTAGCCATGCGTGCGAGAGGGACACCCAACTCGTAGAAGTGTTCTCTTTCAGGACCGTTTTTTTTGGTACCTACAAAGTACACCTGAACGTCACGTTGAATAAATAAGACGTGATGGAGAAGAATAAAGCACGGTATATTAAAACTAAAGCTTCGAGGGTTCCAAACGCGCCCTGGTCTGAGAAGAGCCCACAAAAAACTCAGCCGGGTTTTTTAAGTATAATATAATAGTACAACTATTTGTATAATCTTTATAATCGTGCAATGTCGAGTCAACATCTCCTGAAGATGTTCCGGTGTTGGAGTGAAACGTACGTTGAGAATAATTTGGAAGATTTATGTGGTGTGGTGAATATTGCAAGATACACAGTAGGTACACACTGTACCACATAGATTTACCTACTGTGGGGGAAAATCGGTATTTAAATTTCAAGTTCTTATATAATCTCTCCTAATTAAGGGTGGTGCGCCCCCTGGCGGAATAAATCTAAAACTACCGTCGCGCCGGGACAGCGATCTCCGCGATTTGGTCACAATGCACGTGCGGTATATGGACGCGTTCGCTAAGGCGCTGCGTGTCTCTTGCTGTATCCTCGCTGAACAGGTTTTCGTGAAACATTTGCAGGTAAATAAATTTGAAATTCTTATAAAAATAGCGGGAGTGCTCGAATTTGAACCTTGCGTCTCTGGTAATACAATAATACCACTTTTATGAGTCGCATCAGCATATCGTTTGCGCAAAGCGCAATGATATACAGGCTTTATTGCTTGACGTTAAGATTTTAAACACAAGAACAACAGAGTTATCCATCTATCGTCTTCGGACTCAGAACATGGCGCGTGGGTAACATCCAATAGCGGTCGGACGCGCACTATGTTTAGCTGAGATAATTCCACGCCATTTAAAAAATAGGATTTCTGCGCAGATTCATTCGCATAACTTATGAAAGCTGGTAGTACTGTACTTTTTTAACGCTGTGAGTGCCTTCGCCGCTAGGCCACGGTTCAATCAGTGCCACTGATATGATATTTTTATGCCAGTTTAAGCCATCTAGCAGCGATGGCAACTATTTTAAGGGCCATTTTACAATAGAGCACTTTAAACATGAAATAGAACATTGCCCGTTCGATGCGCAAAATACTTGCAGTATCAGTGGCACGGTTTCAGTTGACTGTACCTGTGCGAACTTACACTCGCGGCTAACTTCCGAGACGTCATAAAGTTTGAATCGGACTGTACATACAAATTATGAGGTGGTTTTCTAGGATATATCCTGAATGAAATATAGCTGCCACACACCATACAGTTAATACCATAGCAAGTTAAAACAAGTCATATTTACCGTGACCACTCGAATAAAAGGTCTTACTGGGCTATCACTGCATCTCAAAAAATAGTCATTATTTTAATGATAAAAGATTTATTAATTACGAAGGTAATGTTCTCTTACATCGACATACAATTTTGTCCAGACAGCATCAGAAAGAAAGTAATGTGTTTTTTTGTTTTTCTAGCAACGTTATGCTTCATACTATAGCGGGTTCGGTTCCCGGCTAGTCAGTGCAGATGTTACGATCGAGGAATGCGAAGAATTTTACAAGTATGTTACTGTCATTCATTCATTCATTCATTCATTCAATTTATCCTGTAGCTAATGTTCGCACGAATTTAGGTATTTTTAATTATTTTCATTCCAAACCAAAAAGTTTATTTGATTAAAAATGTTTGGATTTAAGACTTGATTCCTGTTTTTACATTATAGAAGACTAAATGATGCCCGCGGCTTAGTCCGCGTGCATTATGGTATTTTGATTCCCGCGGAAACTTTTTAATTTTCCGGAATAAGATAACCTCTATAGATATACCAAATTTCATCAAAATCGGTTGAAAAGATGGGTAATTCTATTTTTATTAAAATTATTAAAATATAAACCTTAACACTAAGGTATTAAGGTTGAATTTCGAATGTAGTATATTTATATTTAAGACGTCACGCCAATGTACATTTTTACCCCCTACCAAAAAGTGGTCAACGCGCCTAAAGAAGCTCTCACTTCAAAAAAACTGGGTAAAGAAATTTTTTTTTTTTTCAGAAAAAGTCAATCGCACAACGAGCCAACGTGCAGCAAACCGGAACACTACCACGTGGTGTTTCAGAGATATATCGACACGTGCGAACACATATGATACGCGACACATAACGGTCTCACTATAGATACCATTATATTGTCTTCAGAACAGTAGGGTTAGTGACAGATCTACATCTCGACATCATTGATCGAATTCGAACGTCGCGTGGTTATATAACTTTTGTTGCAAAACTCCGCACTGTTATAGTAGCCCGTATAACATTGTTATATTAGGTACATGAGTAAGTTATACGTGGTTTTATAAAAAATACTAACGAACAAATTCTTAGGGGTGGCTTCTGTACGTAATAACAATTTTTGTTTCATACAAAAGTAAAAATATTTAAATTGGCTGATCTTAGACAGCATTACTCCACGAGACACTCGGCCAGCGCGCGGCGGACTCTTTAACACGCAACTAGTCGACTACCTATTAAATACAAGGAGTTGAAGAGATCTATAGTGTGTGTAGTAAAGTTTCAATTTTTTTGAGAATTTATTAGATACCTACGTTTTATAATGGTTGTAGAACCAAACCTTTTCAGTATTATGTAGAGAAGTTGCTTATAAGAGGTTATTAGTATTCTTAAATTAAATGCATATTTTGATATTCGAAACACCCTTAGACTTAAAAGGAAAAGGTTCATTTTAGACCTAATGATAAATGATAAATGATAAATGATTTATTTATTTCACATAGGACAACTTGTGTCACTTATGATACGTCAAGACTCTACCACCGGTTCGGAAAGCTGTTTCTACTGAGAAGAGCCGGCAAGAAACTCAGCAGTTGCTCTTTTCTCTTGTACACTCTACCATGAATAGAGGAAAATACATAGATTGTATTAAAAATATAATAATTTAGAACAGTAAAGTAAATAACGAGCAAAAAAATAAAAATTATTTCAAGTTTTCGATACGTTTCTAAGATGGCAACCTTCAGCCATAGAGAAGGCAGTAGGCGCGAAATGTATCAAATGTCATTTCTGACAGTCACCGTCAAAATAGCGTGTTTTTCTTTTGAAAACGTCAAAATTATAATTCGCCATTGTTACCCACTCATGTTTAGTGTTCCATAACTTGGAAAGATTAAATAATTTTACCACTGAAATTACGACTGATTTCGTAGATTTGACCGATAAAAACTGTTCTAGTATTTTATTTTCCTTCATTTCTCTGCTTGGCCATGGCCAAGTCTTGTACGACTTGGCCTACGCCCCATACAAATCTTAACCGTCTCTTTTACATGTTAAACCTATGGTAAAGTAAATAAATAGGTAAAGGTATCGTAATACGTAGATAACGTAAGCCCTGCGGTTAAGTATTTTGGTAGGGAACACGACAAGCTTCTTTTAAGGTGGATGACAAGGGTCTGCCCGCGAAATTCAAATTTAATTTGGTTTTTCACAATTTGTACAAAGTTGTTTACAAATTGTGAAAAACCAAATTAAATTTGAATTTCGCGGGCAGACCCTTGTCATCCACCTTAAGCTTTTAAATTAGTTTAATTTTAAAAACTTTTTAATAGCAGCTCGCAGAATATGTGATAATATATAAATACTTAACGATTTTGCATTCCAACCATTTTAGAACTAGAATATTAAAAATATTATTAGTAGAATATTACTAATTATTATCTTAGTCAGTTCGAATTTTTGGTATATTTAAAAAAATGTCAAAGTAGGTGAATATACTCGTAACTACAAAACACACAAAGGAGATCACTCAATTTTTATTTTGCCTAAATTGGACCAACCTTCTAGGCCTATTACACTGCACTTTTTCCTTGAATCGGTGTAGTGTAATAAGACTTGCAAGAAAGGGTCCCTAATTTGGTTCTTATTGCTGTGTAATAAGCGACGCTCTACCTAGCGACCATGCCCACCCTTACCACAGCCCTGTGAAAATTGCCGTGTAATAGGCCTAATTAGGTGGTTTCCCTAATTTAAACCCCTATTATACTGCACTTTTCACAGGGCCCTGTGGAAAGGGTAGGCGTGGCCGCTAGTTTTGGCGTCGCTTATTACAAAGCAATAAGGACCAAATTAGGGACCCTTTCTCCCTAAATGTTATTACACTACACTGATTCAGGGTTAAGGGTCCCTATGGAAAGTGCAGTGTAATTTTTAGGATGATAATTTTGACAGATGCCGTTAGCACAGTACCTATTGCTTGAGTCTGTCTCACTCTTGTTTCTTTATACCACTCATCTGTCAAAATTATCATGCTAAATTAGAAACGCATTTTTAAAATAAAACTCAGCATTATAAACATTTTATTACTATACTAAAGTTCTAACTCGATTCTCTGAGATTTATATTATTTAGGTTTGAACTGTGGGTTCGAACTTTAAATATTTAGCATTCCGTGCCGTGACCAATTAGGGGTATGGTTTTATAACTAATATAACTGCCGTACACGTAACAGGTTTCCGCTACAATCTTAGACTGCATCATCACTTACCATCAGGTGAGATCACAGTCAACGGCTAACTTGTAGTGGAATCAAAAGTTCATTGAACTCTAGTTGTAAGTATAACCCTAATAGTGATATCTTCTAAGTGCCATAGGGAAATAAGTTGTTATTTTTATTGTTAAAATAGCGATAAAGAAAACACAATTATTTTCAATATTCATTTTATTACGACATTTTGTTTGTTTTTTGTATTTTCTCTTATATTCACAGCGACTTACACTTATTATTAAGTAAGTAAAATGTTACACAACACTTGTGCTTATGTAGGTACAGTTGAATCTCCTAAGGCGCTCATAGACGGGCTAGTTTATGGGCAATTCTTAAAATTAATACGGTATTATTACAAAGGCTCTAGTATATTTCAAACTGTGTTATTAAACTATTTATTTATTCAACTTTATAAAGCTTTTCTGGAGGGCTACTATCATCGCATATAAAGCAGTATTATTTCAAAATGACAGTTTGATGTCACGTACCTTGACGTCCCTAAAATAAAGATTATAATTCTAAAACACGAATGTCAGTAATATTAAATCAACATGGCTTTGAGCAATACCCCCTGACCATACCACTGATCTGAACATACCCTAATCCAAGTTTCATGGCTGTCAGTTAATGTTACTGCACAATTACATTAAAGTTTTGACCAGCAATAAAAAGGAAAAATGGTTGCACGCGTCAGTAGTAATAACATTTTACCACAAAGTTGACAAATATTGACTTGTAGTACCAACCAATTTTGCTTTTATTGTTGTCAAAGGTTAACAATAACCATACCGTAACTTTAAGCACGTATCTGACATTACTCTCTCTCCTCTGGACTTAAATATGTATGCACAAACAACTTAAAAGAATCACTCACAGCTTAGTACCTCTTTAAAACTTTATTAAGTGGACGACTGTGTTAATGATATAAATCACGATCTCTTATTGCACTGGGACTATCGACTGGCAATTTAAAATTTTAGCCGTCAAGTAATTGTCTTTAACTGTCAGCAAGATGCAATTTTTATAGCTCGTCTATGAGCAACTTAACGTGGACCAACAGTTCTATGAATACTTCTAAGCAACGCCTAATTAAACAACTATAAAATGTCAGACTGTAAAACTGAACAGTAAAATGTCAAATCGTAAAATCAATACAAACTATGTTACATATTATATAACAAATCAGAATTGTTATATAACATTTGAAGTGCTCATTCTGTGGGTCAAAATAAATTGTTTTACATATCACATAACTTGAAAATAAACTGTCAAACTAAAAATAAATACTATCCCTTCCAACAAAATAACATTTTAGCTATGTCAAATAATAAATAATTATAATATAAAATGTTGAGTACAAAATTATTATTTTTAGGATTTGATAAGTGTGTATTGAAGTAGGTTCAAGTATTTTTAGACATTTTACATTTTTATACATTAAGTGAATCTTAAGATTAAATATGTTATATTACAATTCTAAAAATAAATAAAAAATTAAGCACACTAATTTTAAGCGTTGAGAAATCTTCCTTAACCTAATAGTTTACTTATACGCAACTAAATTTCACTAATAAATAAAAGAATCGAAAATTTATTATTTTAAGTTTCAATTATTAAAAATAGTGATTTTTGGGGCTAGTATGAGTTTCGCAAACGTTTACTACGTAAACCTATTTCTAAATGTCACTTACACATAAGCAAAAGGACCTTATTACGTAAAAATAATCGCTACATTGAATGTAACGATCCCAATCACCTCTGGTTAATACTCATTTGTTATTGACCAAAATTCATTGTCACAACAATTGAGGCTGTAACAATGATTGATGCAGGTTTAACGTGGGGGTTAATGGGGCTACTGGCTTTGTTAAATGCAATTACAGTTGATGTGTATAAAAAAGTACAGTTTATCATTGAAATCATTTGCAAAACTCATATTAACACCATCTAAAGCGAGGTTTAACATTAATATTTACGCTTGCCCTCTTTTGAAGTTTTTAAAACGCAATGAAGGCAGACATAAATTTAACTTAAAATTAAAATGAAGGACAAAAAAATATAGTGACATAACCGTTGTACACAAATTCAAAACTGAATTGATACTGGGGCGGAATACTGAAACATCACAGTCCACCATCTTATCTGACCCGATGGCCAAAATTTGAACTATTTTTTATGCCTGTTTAGTTTTTGTTTTTATTTTATTTTTAATATTTACTAGCGGCGCTGTCAGCGGGTCAGACAAGTTTGTGAACCTATACTAAGCCTTAAACTTTTAGCAGTCTTTCAGTATTCGGAAGTACAGTTCGATGCAATATTTTTGGTGGCTTGACACAACGTCTTGTAGCTTATCAGCCAATTAGAAGGGCTAATCTCGGCGACTGTACCTGCGCTTAAAGATAGAATCGAACTTATAAATGCAGTAGCCTCCTTTTCTTTCGTCAAAATCTTGAAAGGTGTTTAGTTTAGAAATTGTGTACTAATTAGTCACTAAGTCTAAGAATCAAAATTATTAGCCAAAATAAAAATGGGCGCTAAAAATTCACTAATACTGAAACACAGACTAAAAATATTTTATAAATAAATGACAGTGTACTTTGGAATGAGCGTAGACTACGTAATCGTATAAAGTTCGGAACACATTCTGTTTGTTTTCGTTATAAAAGCACCACTGATTAATTGTTGAGTCAACGGTTTTGGGTAGTATAGAGTGATTTTAATTTAGGGCAATCGGTTAGGGTTAGATTTCAAAAGATATAGAGAATAAGATAATGCAAATAGCTTTAAGTAGACAAATATTGGGGCTGATTCTGTAGTGCACAATCTCTAAACTAAACTAAAATTAGAGCATTACAAATATTGCTAACCCTTTCATAATACTTCCTACGGAAAGGGACAGAACTAGATTTAAAGCTGCTATTTTAGTTTAGTTTAGAGATTGTGTTATACAGAATCAGCCCCAATGTAACTTTTGACGTTCTGAATTAAGGCGCACGTGCATAGGTCGACTTTCATACATTTTTCTTTTCGATTATTCTTGAAATATAAACATTTTTGTGTTTTTTTAATTTGTTTTATCATTTCTTTAGGGCTTTTAATGGTCGCAATTTTCATGTCAGATAAATATTTACATTATTTATAATATAAAAACGGCATTCAAAAAGTGTCAGATTTACGCATGTGTGAGTTGTGAAGTTTACATTCGTCTTGATAGATGTCGCCCGTGTCGCCTAAATAATGCGTCAAAAAAATATATTTGATCGCCATCTATCATTATACTGTAAAACTAGTTCGCTGTTACATGCTATAAACTTTTTTAAGATAGGGGAAGTTGCATGAAGGTTCATATCTAAGTACGCGGATTGTGGATAAATTATTTTCGTAGTAGATCCCGCTATACCACGACCTTTACCGATCTGTATAATAGATGAAACCTTCTTTTTATTTTTAACCGACTTCCAAAAAAGGAGGAGGTTCAATTCGGCGCGTATGTTTTTTTTAAATGTATGTCGGTGCATATCTCCGTTGTTTCTAAACCGATTTGAAAAATTTTTTTTCACTGGTTAGTGGAAGCTCCCGATGTGGTCCCATAAAAAATTCTGACTCCAAATCCTCAATCCTGATGCTGTAGGTGTACCGTACTACATGAAATCCTCAAAACTAGGCATTTAGGAAATTTTGATGGTAAATTAATATAGTAGGTATCAAGTCACGTGTATAAAATACAACTCTGAGTCCCAACTCCTCAACCCTGATGCTGTAGGGT